>GL876968.1:1622507-1635761 GCA_000193285.1 Magnaporthiopsis poae ATCC 64411
CGGGCGGACTGGGTGGCGCAGTCGCCGGCCGTGGCTATGGCTTCGGCGTGGGCGGCGAATGGGGACCAGCCTCCGCAGCCTCCACAGCAGCAGCAGCAGCAGTCACCGCCGCGGCGACCTCCACCGCAGACGAAGCTGAAGAAGCACGGCTCGGAAAAGTCGTCGCTGTCGACGACGAGGTCCGGCTCGACTAGCGGGAAGAGCTCCAAGAGCTCCAAGAGTTCCAGGAGCACCGCCTCGGGCGCGAAAGCATCGTCGCGCAAGCCGGGCTCGACAGCGACGACGCGGCAGGGTTCGTCGAGGAGGGTTGCGGCTACCAGGTAAAAGCGAACTGAGATTAGGTGAAATTTGGATATACATGAAGATACCTTTTTTTTGTTGTTGTTCTTATGGGCAGCCCGCAATGTGGCTTGGTGGGTGGGTGCATGGCGTTGAAGGGGAAAGCTTGCGACGAACAAAGTCCCGAGTGTATTTTTTTTTTCTGTTTGTGTGGAGTTTGGTCTAGACAACAACGAATACATCACTAAACTAGGTGTGTATCTAGAGAGTTTGAAAGACTACAGGTATTCTATGTTTTAGTTTGCTGTTCATTTTTAGGACGAAATGGCCACTTGAGAAGCTGGAGTCGTCGGTCGGAGGAATTAGATCACCCACAACATCTCCATCTCTGCGAAAACACGAGGAAAGCCGGCGAAATGTCGTGTGACTGACACAGGGAGAAGCTCGCCTAGCTGTGTTTTCCTCGCTTTTCCCTAGACGCAAGTCAAAGCTTAGCACGAAAAAGAAAAGTCTTGTGTAACACTGCTGCTCTTTGACCAAGAAACTGGGCACGTAGCGCCAAAATAAAATGTCCACCTCTGCAGCACCTGCCGCACCTACCAAAAGGGGCAACTTTCTCAACGCAGCTCTAATTTTGCGATTCAAACTCCATCTACAGGGAAGTGCTCATTCTCGTAAGGTATTCACCTCTCTTTTTTCTACCTTTCATTTCTTTAGTTTGAAGAAATCCGCAGGTGTTTTCATGCTAGGAGCATAGGTGCATGGCGAATTCGGGTTCTGTGGTCGGGCGGCACGTTGCATGTTGGGCCTCGTGCTGGGCCACTTGAGAATAACAGAACCAGCCCTGCCCATGCCGTCGTGTCATGGGACCACCCGCAGCCACCTAGTGCAGCATTCCAGCCTGCCGACCGATCACTGCCGATCCGCTGAATACGAGGGATCCCGAAATGGAGGTGCCTGAGCATCCAATTGGACAGAGCTCTCGTGCACGACGTAGGTGGTGGCTACGGTATCCGGGAAATCCAGCCTAGTGGGAATCCTGCGAACGACGTGTGGTTCCTTTGTTGGTCTTGCATCTTTCAGCCCGTCTTACACGGATGCCAAGGTAGACACGAGACACGCCTGTTAGGTGAGGGCAGTCGGCCTGGGTACCCTAGGTTAGTGACACTCGGTGAGTGGGAGCATGTGTATAAATGTGCCCATGGTCCATCTTCCAGCTCACTGCTGCGCAGTGCTGGACTGGGACACTCGCTTACTTGCAGCTTCCATACCACCAATACCAGGATCACCGAAAAAGCCAAGCAACCAGCACCAGCAGCACGCAGCTATGCTCCGTCACGCCCTCATCCTCGCCACTCTGGCCTCCATACTCTCGTCGGCGTCAGCCTTCTCCTGCCCCGGTGTAACCGAGAACGGCTTCAAGCCGGTCTGCTGCATGGGAAAGGACGGACAGGTTGCCCTCAACTGTCAGTCGACTCCTCCAAAAGAAAGCACGGCTTTTCGATCAGGGAGATGAACGACTAACGAAGTAGACAAATGCGTCCAGGCATCCCAGCACACCAGATGGGGTCTGAAAACCCAACCTGGGAGTGCAACGCCGGACCGCCGTACAGGTCTCAGGGCTGCTGCCAAAGCATCGTGAGTGCCGTCTCCGCTGCCCATGTTATGATGCTGTCAAATGTCTCGGCTCTGACGATCATTTTTTTTTTCTACATCTCTAGGGCTACACCAACCCTGGCACCGGGATGAGCATCTATCTCTGCTCCGACTACATCGGCCCCTGAAGGAGTGGCCCGCAGCCTGGGATGTCTGGAGGAGGGTACCAATTGGATAACATTTTTCGCCTTACGTTTCATATTTACCTTATTTTTCTACTTTCGCCGGCCCCTACCATGGAATACGAAGATCGCCCAGTCTGCGTTGCACAGCCTATCGTCTCCGCTTTTCCTTTTCTTCGTCCTCGCATCTGACACTTCGCGAGGCAATTCTCGGCCTCTATTTTGTTTCTTCCGCATGGACAGACGGGATGCGCCAAAGACTCATTCCACGAAAATGAAATAGGTATCTTGTTCCGACTATTTTCGGAGTATTCGGCAGCAATCTCTAGTATCTACCTCTAAATAGATAGCCTTTCTGGGTTGACGGGCGTTGTTCGGGCTGGTCCACGTAGCCGCCAGACCCCTGTCCTGTGAACTTATTATTGGCTGGCCGCTTTGCTGTCGGGGCCCGCACAAACTGCCAACAGCCCATTGCCTGCATGCCATTTGCCGCCTGGAGTGGTATGCCGTCTGCCACTGCGCCGCTTAACCCCCGGCCGCTGCCTCCGCCTCCGTGAAACTCGAGTTGGCTACCTATTATCCAGCCGTCGTCCCCCGCCATGTCCTTTCTCCCAAGTCCCGACATCACCGCCCACAGAGGCTCGCATCCTGCCCTCGCAACAACACATCCCACATACAAACACAACACGACAGAGCACACACGCCACCAACAATGGACCCAGCTGCCCACGCAGAAGGTGCCAACAGCACTGCCAACAAGCCCAACCACCCTCTATGCGGAGCGTGTTGCGTGGGCCTCACCTTTGATGACAAGGCCGCGGGCGGCTCCAAGGCCACCCCAGAGGATGGCAATCCCCCGTATCTGGTCATGCCGGGAACGTACGAGACAGACAACTACACATCGTGGTACTATCCTCAGATTAAGGAAGATGAGGCTTTGCCTATGCGCCAACTCTTGCTCAGAGACCATGCCCCCGAGTTCCCACGGCTGGAGGAGTCGGCCCTCCAAGGCTGCTTCTTCTGTGACATTCTCTACGAAGCCCTTACGACGGACCAGGTCCTCAATAACGATGAGTACCAAAACGTCCGTATTGGGGAAGAAAAGGAGACCGAAGTCTGCATTTATTTCTCATCCTATCATTGGAAAGCCGACTTTTGCGACTCCGAGGATGGCCACCTGGGAGACTTACACCTGTACGTTGCCGTCTGTCGCCCCACGCAGCCGGAGATCGGTATCGGTCTTATTTTCCGCCTCGATCCCTGCACAACTTCAATGTACGGAAATGGTACGTGCCCAACACTCTTTCTCCCTAAACTCAGGGCCTATTAGGCATTCTTATTTAAATTTGTTTGAATCACATCTCAAATCCATTGTTCCCATGCCATGCGCATCCTATCGTCGTATTTCTCTTTTCCCCCTTTTTTTCCCCCTTTTTTCCTTTTCCCTTTCCGTGACAGTAAAGTGAATTTAAGACCATGCGGGCCCCACTCACGGTACGGAATATCGGAAGAAAACTCGACGGCCAAGACGTACCAAGTATGTGAGGGTTGTCCAGTGTCCCCTATAAGCAACCACGGATGAGGCCTGCCTCACGTATTCTGAAGCAGTTATTAGGACGTACTAAGTTTAAGTGTACCCTTTAAACAAAATTAAACGGGAAGTTACGTTTATTTATTACTCTCACTCCTCCGTGTGATATTGCACATGTATCTGTATTTTTATCTTCTTCCTCTTCGCTTTTCACTTCAACCTCTTTTCTACTTGTCCCTTGCCATGTCTCCACACCTTATCCTCTTCCTCCTTGGCCTAAACTGACTCTATGCACATAACCAGCCGAGTCAATATTGCAGTGGCTGAGGCTCCGACGGACTTTCTCTGGCCCTGACCGCTTCAACGCAGAAGATGCAAGTTGGGCCAAAAGGAGAATACAGGAATCAATTCAACGGGATCCGTGGAATAATCCGAACGTGAGCTTCAGTCGCTCCACAGAAAACGGCAAGGTGGTGGAGATCCTTAGTCTCAGAAGGCCTCACGAAGGGGTCATTCCAAAGAGGCTTGTCGACGTTCGAAGCCACCCTCCAAAATTAGTGGTACGGAGCAGCGAAAAACGTCATCTGGAGCGGTGGAATTATGCCGCCCTGAGCTACTGTTGGGGCCCTCCGGAGGACGCAGAGCGGCAGCTGAAGACTACCAAGGATTCCTTAGCCGAGCGCATGCGGGGCATCCCCGAAGAAGAGATGACGCCTTCTTTACGAGATGCCGTCAATGTAACCCGAGCACTGTCGATCCCCTACCTCTGGGTCGATGCCTTGTGCATCTTGCAAGGCTCTGACGAGGAGGCGCGGGCCGATTGGGAGTCTGAGGCTCTGAACATGGACAGGATCTACCAAGGCTCCCATGTCACCCTCGCCGCCTTGGCCTCGTCCTCATGCCAAGAGAGCTTCATCAGACCCCAGGAGCGGGCACTGAAAATCCCGTGGGACTCTAATCTCTCGCCAACCGCCTCGGGGCGCTTCAGGGTCAGCTTCGTTGACTGTCAGGGGGTGAAAAGGCTCAACCAGCCTCTGGGCCAGAGATCGGGCATAGCCGACTTCATAAGCTACAACCTCGACTACTCGCACTGGCTCAAACGAGGGTGGACCTTTCAGGAGGGCCTCATGTCGCGGCGCATCCTGGCCTTCACCGACTCCGCCATTATCTTCTTCGGGCCAAAAAAGACCCTGCTGAAGGGCGTCGCGACGCCGCTGGAAAGGCTTGGGTGGCACGGTAGGATCAACCAAGCTGTGCACGAGGAAACGCAGGATCTCCAATGGATCGACATCGCAATTGGATACAGCGCCCGCCACGGTGGCTTTACCAGGCGCTCCGACTTCCTCCCCGGCCTATCTGGGATCGCGGCTTGGTACGGGTTCAGGAAGAGGTTCCCAGCAAACAAATACCTTGCCGGCCTCTGGAACCACAACCTGTATTACGGGTTGGCTTGGTCGACAAACACCCCGCCACAGGGAGAGCTGGAAGAGCTTCTCAGTTTCATGAGGTTCCGCGAAAACTACGTCTGTCCCACTTGGAGCTGGGGGCTTCTGGGAAATGTTAACTGGCCTGTGTTCGGGATGGGCAAACCAATGTGCAGCCTTGTCACCTACGTCAAGCGCAAGGAAGGAAAGTTGAACGAGTTTGGAGAGCCCGAATTCGCTGAGATCAAGATATGCGGCAGGGTGGTCGACCTTCCTTCCGACCTGCATCGTGTCCGCCTTGGCACCACCGGTAACAGGTTCAAGTGGCAAGCGGATGTTGAAGCTATCGACCCCCATGGCGACTGGATCTGGGAGCTCGACTGGGCTCCGGCTGGACCCCTCGTTCCTCGTGGAGACCTGAAGATGGTGTTAACAGGGTCCGACCTAAAAACCCAGAAAGAATATCTGATCGGCATCATCCTACATCCCGTCCGGAACAGTTGGTCACAGGAGCCCAATGTCTGGTGTGTGAGGGTGGGATCGTTCAGAAGACTGCCAAAGGGCCCATGGGTTATAGCCCCGAGCGGTCCCAACAAAGGGTACTATGTTCTCTCGAATGGTATCCATAAGCATCTTCCCGTACCATTTTTTGGAAGGCAGGAGAATCGAACCGTTTACATTGTGTGACGGCGAATTATCAATACATCAACACATAGACGCGCGCTGTTAGTTATTGCAATAAACAGGTACTTCTAGAACCGCCCGAGTGGTAGTTTTTAGCCTCTATTATAGTACAGGTCACCACCGTTACACATACATACAAGGGGAGCCTGACCGTCGAGTGCCGCAGCAAGGGACATCAAAGCTAGACCAAATATAGAGAATAGGCAGGATGGAAAAGCGACACTGGCGCCTCTTGTCCGCATGCTGCCTCGCCCAAGATACAGCGTCCCAGCATGTGTATGTTAGAGCTACTCACCCGACGAACGTCATCTCGTTGTCTTGTCTTTCCTCTGGCCTCCTTTCGCGTTGCTTCCCTCCTTCACTGGCTGCGGCGGGGCCTTCTGTTCCTGCGCTGAGCGTCGTCCCGCCGTGCGAGGAACTTCTCCTCCTCTTCGTCTCGCCTCTTCTGCTCGTACTCCTCGGCAGCAGCAGCCGCCTTCTTTGCCTGGCCATTCCCGCTGTAACTCTTGATCTTTTCACGTGTGCCCTTCCAGGCGTCCTTGAACTCGGAAACGGGGCTCTTGCGCCCAACACTCTCACCCTCATCATGGACGGTAGCTGTCGTGTTGATTGTGCGAGGCGCCTCCCACTTGATCTTTGGATTGCCAGCAGCGGCTGTCCGGGCACCGAGTGGCGGAAGGCCAGCCAGCTTCCGCATTGCGGGCCGGTTTTGAATCTGAGTCTGGAGTATTTGAAGAAAGCTGGAGACGGCAAGATATATCTGGACGCCAGCATTCAGGTTGAGGGTTGCGAAGAAGGTGATAGGCGTCAGGATGTATTGCATCATCTTCAGGATAGGTGCCTGGCTGGGATCCATGGTTCCGTTTGTCTGCAGAGTGCGGAACATGAAGAGGACAAGGCTCGTCGAGATCATGGGGAGCACGTAATAGGGGTCTGCGGCGGTCAGGTCCGTAAACCAGAGCACGCCGCCCGTCTCAAAGCTTGGCACGGGGAGCTTCGCGGCATTGTTGAGGAGGCGGAAGGCGCCGAAGCCGATGGGCACTTGCAGCATTGGCAGCATCGTCTTCATGACGCTGACGCCGGCTGCCTTTTGGGCGAGCGAGATCCTCTGCCGTACTTGGGCAATGAGCATGTTCCTGTTAGGATCGGTCGACGTGAGCAGGCGCTGCATCTCGGCGTAGTCGGCCGCGTGTTTGGGGTCCTTGCGCAGGATCTGCATTTTGTTGGAGTGAATGTAGGCAGTCCAGACGGGCTTTAGAACAAGGGCCCTCAGCCCGACAGCAAACGCCACTATCGAGGCCCACCAAGGCAAGCCGGTGTAGACGTGGATGTGTTCCAGCGTCCATTGTACCATAGACGTAGGGCCCCAGCCAAACTCAAGTCCCAACTCCTTGAGATAGCCTATGTGGTCGTGCATATCAAGAAGGCGCGAGCCCTCGAAGAGGTTGTCTAGGCTGCTGGTGTCGATCGCGGGGTGATCGGGGAGGGAGGTGGCGGCAGCCTCGGGAGAGCCTGCGGCGGGGGACGGCGGCCCTGTCGAGGCATTGCGCACCTGCGTGGCAGAGGCGAGCGGGGATGTCTTGCCCTGGACAAGCATTCCCACGGTGCCGGCACCGGCGGCTCCTGGGAAGGCGACCACTATCCTGCGCGATCCCCCCACCAGGCCGGCTGTCTGTGAGAATCTGATGGCGCTGGTGCCGGTATTGGTGCGCACGGCAGTCCCATATTGCCTAGCTCCGCCGGTTGGCCTTATGGGTTGTGGGCATGCCGTCAAAAACTGCGAGAGTGGTGGCGCTCTCGACCAAGGTCAGTTCCTAGCCTCCAAAATATGTATGCTATTTCCCAGAGCCATGTGTGCCGCGCTGGCCCACACCACTGATCTCACCTTCGAGTCAAGCCTTTGCCTAGCTAGGCATCTTGATATCCCTCTGCTTGGCAGCATTTCCAAATTCTTGTCGTTTAGATCGCGGCACGGGCAACTTGCTCATCCCTCCAACAAGATCGAGACCTTGCCGAGATGCTGTCGGGCTTCCGGTCTCGATTTTTTTAGTGGGTCAAGCAGAGGTGGGTGCGCGTGGTCTGTGCGCAAAACCACCTCCCACACTGAGCAGCATCCCGCCGCAAACCGCAGCAGCGCATGGAGGAGAACAGAAACAGTGCCCAAAGGCTATCATAAAAAAAAAAAAATCTCCAAAATTCCCCCAGAGCTTGACATATCAGCTTCCACAAAATCCGGTGTAAATTTCAAGCTATGTTGCCTCCTAGTCCAACTCGTCCAGGTGGCTTTTGGAATTTTTTATACAGAGTGAGGTGCACCCTCGTTCCAGAAGCTGCCCACTGAGCCGACTCCTGTGAAAGCTCATACAACCTCTGCATACAGCCTTCGTCGTCACGATCACCAAGAGCCTAGCCTCAAACGGCGGCTCGTTCTCAGAGGAGGCCGGTACTACCATCCCATGGCTCAGCATCCAGCGCCCTCATAGTTATGCTGCCTTGGAAGAGCGCGAAGCGAAGCACAGCGCCTGGGCAAAACCTATCATTCTAGGCTTGCCAGGTCCTGAAGACCTGTTGACGGCCGCGGCCTATCTACAACTTCGAGACCAGGACCAGCGGGGTGTCTTGATCTCCGAGAAAGAGGAAAGATCTGTAGAGCGCGCATGTTAGCCCTTCCGTTTCTGTACGTACTTGGCGCTTGGTCCTATCCCTGCCCACCGATGCTCGATCGGCTTGCCTCCGCTGCAACGTACCCTGGTGCCACTCCAGCCGAGTCTGAAAGCCGCCTCATGGGCGAAAAGCTCGCCGAACCCCAACATCACGCCGTTGACAAAGGGCAACAGCAGGTTTATGGCGGCGCTCCGGAGAAGAGACCAGACAGTTGGGGGCTGGTAAAGTATGATGGCGGGGGAGGAGGACGAAGGGGGCGACGTAGAAATATCTTCTCCGCCTGAGTACTGCTCACTGTCGGAGCGGATCGTCACGCCGGACTCGGCTAGGTGGCTTGAGCGGTCGTCGGAGGCCATCGCAGGGTTGCGATCAAATCTGTCCGTCAATGCGTCGAAGATAAGAGCGAAATCGGGCGAACCGTGCTGACCAGGGAAAATGGTCGCCCTACGACACTCCTTGGCCTGGCGATTGCTGCCCAGAGAGAAGAGCCACTTAGCCAGCCAGTAACTGCAGTTGCAAAATCCGTGGGCGATGGCAGCTCAGTATAGGTGCGTGCTTGGATGTGTCTCGTCAATCAGTTCCAGTTTCTCCACGCACCTACCAGCCCCAGACCGGATCCGGAAGCTTGGGCCAGGCACCCGCCACCCGAGTGCAGCAGCCACAGTGCGTGTAACAATCATATCGTGCATCGCTCGCTTTAGTTGCACAAAACCAGGTCCCCAAATTGATCGGAGATCATAGCATGCACCTAGCAGTAGCTCTACTCGTACATGTTCTACGCATCGTAAGCAGAGGAGTACAGTAATTTAGCCTAGCTCTTTTCTTACCTGGCTGCGCTCGCTGTTCCAGGCCCGATATTTATGACACTGGCGGTCCAAACTGCAGATTACAGTGCATGACACAAAAACACTACTGCTTGTTCGGCTTGGGCGGCATGGGATGACATAATCGCGCCTGTTTGGAGGGGCACCCACCCCACTGTTTGTCGTCACTGAGGAGCTGCCTTGCCAGGGCCAAAGCAACGAACAAACTTAGCTCCTAGCAGCTCCGCGATTCCAGTTTCAATCATCCAACACAACCGCCCACTCCAATCCCTCCGGTCCGGAATGGGAAACGACACCGACTTCTTCATCGCATTTCCACATTTGCCCGCGGCTGCTATCCGATCTTTTCCACCACTGCCATGGACCTCTCGACAGATTCCGAAAAACAAAACCACGACGAGGACGTTACTGAGCCCATCAACGCCGCGGAACCGACAGAGCTTCAAGTATGGCTACCACAACCTCACCTAATTCTTCCGGTGTGACGTCGCTAACATCTAGCATCGAAGGCCAGGGAGAGTCTGAACAGAAACAATTGGGACAGAAACGCGGAGTACGATGAATTCGACGGCACCCCAGAGCCCTCCGCGCCGCAAAACGATGAAGCAGCCGGTGGAAATAAGGATGCGGCTGAGAGCAAGAGCTCTACTAGCCATCTAACCGGCCACACTGGTGGCCGAACCCTTGGTGGCGCCCGAATTTCGGACACCGAGGGCAGCAGCTCACGCTCGCAGCCTCACCAGCAGGCCCAAGGCAATGCCGGCAAGCTGTTTACGATCAACGACCTGAAAAAGGATGAAAACGATGTAGAAGAGAATAACGCAGACCTCGACGTTGTGGGAGGAGAGAAGTCTGCGTTGGTGGTGCAGGGCCCCGAGGACGCTCGCAATCGTAATCGCGCCAAGGCAGAAGGCATTGTGAACAGTGCGCAGCGGTATGTACTTGGCTCACATCACCATCGCATACATCGGACACCACGCACACGTTTCCGCGTCGCGTCATATGTGCCTGACACAATTGTCAACAGCAAAGCGGAGGCCGCAGCCGCCGCTGGTTCCTCACCGTCCGGACACTTTTACGGCGCGGGCCGGAAACTTGGTCGCGATGACGCCGAATCTCGTATAATTCCAGCCACTCAAGGGACGCCAGTGCCACGTTTCAGCGATCAACGAATCCTCAATCGGCAGGTCCCGCACACCCTGCACCTGTGGGAAGACGGTTTCAGCATCAATGAAGATCCGTTGATCAAATATGAACGAGATGTCAGCACGTACCTTGACGAGATCGCAAAAGGCAAGGTTCCCGAGGACATCAGGAAACGTATGGGCATCCGACCCAACGAGGAAGTAGATGTGACTGTCCAGCAGCACGCCCAGCAGAAGTGGCGCCAGCTTCCCTACGTCTATCGTCCCTGGATGGACGAGGGAAACCGGCTAGGAGGTCTGGTTCCAGGCATCAGTTCCTCTTCCTTTCACGCGACAGTGGCGACCGGAGCCACTGCCCGGCGAGCTGAGGTGGACGAGTCTCAGCCGATTGTGACAATTCGCATTCAGCTTCCCGACGGCAAGAGAGTTCCCGCTCGCTTCAACACCACACATACGGTCGCAGACATCTACGCCTTTGTCCAGCAATTGAACCTGGATAATCTACCCCGCAATTGGGTGCTGGCCACCACGTTCCCAAATAAGGAGCACGTTGACCGCAGCGCGGTGCTGGGTGAGATGGACGAGTTCAAGCGGGGCGGCGTGGCAGTTGTGAGGCGGGTCTGAAAGGTTGGGCAACGTTGAGGTCAACGAGGCCCAGAGATCCCTCCCCAAAAGACCGGCACTGAACCCTTACAGAGACACAGCACACTGGTCCACGCCGACACTCTATCTGTTAGTTTATTCACTTCTCCAATGATGCCTGCTGAGCAGGGGCAGCAGATATCGGGACGGTTTGCGCTTTGAAGTTCCACCTCATTCAGAAATTAGAGCTTTCTTATGACGCGCTGCCCAAAATAGGTAGCAATGAGGATGATGCATAGACGGCGCGGTTTTATGAAGAATCCCCTGTTGTCGGCTCTACATGCGGCGTCGACCGAGTGTCCGGATGTGTTGGGAGAACCGTGATGGGACGTTTTGACCATATTTCGAACTTGGTACAGAACAGTGAAATGCCTTTCAACCACCAAAAGTCACAGAATCCGCGCCGAGTCTAAGGCGATGGTAGCTCAGTCTGCTCTTCATTGACAGCGGGGCCACTCGACCCGGGCGAGTATAGGTAGTGGAGACAAAAGAAGGCACCAGTATAAATCTTCCATCGCAAATGAGTGGCACAGGCTGTCAGGATAGCAGCCGTGTAGGAAATACGGCAATCACATCCATCGCAAGCTAAGCAAAGTGGGTATCAGAAAATTCCTAGGACCGTAAATGTACATTATTTTGAAGATCAGTGGCTTTCTCTTCCCTCCATCGATGATCAGCACAATGAATTCATGTGAATGCGCGCCATTCAACAGGAGAAAGTTGACATCATGGAACCCACCTAAGCTTCGGCCCCGACAGCACCCGCAGCTGAGGACTCGGGGTGGCCACCGGCGCCGGGCCCGGCAGCGGCGGTGATGGGAGCCTTGGGAGTGGCTGCGGACGCGGCGGCGGGATTGTCAAGGCCCTCGAAGAGGCGGGCGGCGATCTTGACGTTCATCTTGGCCGAGTTGTAGAGGGCCTCGCCCGGCGGGAGGCAGCAGAGGATGTAGGTGTTTGTGGTGAACTTTGTGATGAAGAGGCTGAAGCGGGTGCCGACCTTGAGCTCAAAGTCTTTGAACTGCTCCGAGTTGCGCGGCGTGCCCGTGTACTTTGACAGGGACGACTTGTAGGCCTTGAGGATGTTGCTGAGGCGCTCCTGACGGTCCTGGAACGGGTTCATGGACCCAATCTCGGAGACCCACGAGGACACGACCAGGAACGAGGTGCGCTCGAACAGCTGGATCTCCTCGGCCTGGATCAGGCGGCCCAGCTTCTCGAGGTGCTCCTCGATGAGCGAGAGGCTGGGAATCAGGTCGTGGATGATCTCGGACCAGGCCTTGTAGAGCGACTGGTCCCAGATGCTGGTGGCGAAGGGGGTCAGGTCGGGCCCGCCAGAGCCGGGCGGGTGGTGGGGCTGGGGCAGGACGACGCCCGCGCTGGCGATGTACTCGGCGGTGCGCTGGCGGATCAGGGCGACACGCTCGACGAAGACGGCCTCCTTCGTCTGGTTGGGGATCAGGTCCATCTTGTGGATGAGGACGAAGATCTTGGCCGAGGGCGAGTACTGCATCAGGCCTGAGAGGATGGTGACGTAGGTGGCCATGTCGCGGTCGACGTCGCGCGACTCGATGTCAAAGACGTAGATCATGACGCCGACGTGGTTGAAGACGTGCTGGCGCTGCTGCGACAGGTAGTTCTCCATAAACGCCTCCTGCCCGCCGCAGTCCCAGAGGTTCAGCTGCAGGTTGCCCAGGAACTTGACGTGAGACAGGTCGATATCAATAGTAGCGCCGCTGGATCTTGGTTAGCATGGGCAGCTGGGCTATGGAAGGCTGGAAGAATAATGACGGAAGTGGCTCATGGGTATAGACGACGGGAGAGGTCAGCTCAACAGGTTCGCTCATCTCAGGGATGGCAGATGAGAGGAACTATAGGAACTATAACGGGGAGCAGCATGGAAAGACTAGGCGATGAAACGAATGAAAAACACATCACAGCCGACGGAAATACGGCACTTCTGTCGACAGGCTAGATGAAGGAACAGCCAACTCTCGAGGAACAAGGTGCGATCTCAGGATGAAAGTTGATGTCGCCGCTGCTTTCCAGCGGCCCGAGTTGGGAGAAGCACAGCACTGCGCGCCGGCGACAAACTCACAGTCTCCGCGTGTCCTTGGCCAGATAATTGCTGAATATGATTGACCGCATGCTGGATTTTCCCGACCCGCTCTTGCCCATGAGCAGGATCTTCTTCTTCTTGAGCTTCTGGCTCTTGGCCTCGGGGACGCGAGCCCCCAGGCCGCCCGCGACCGACGACGACGCCGCAACCGAGGCCATGGCGGCGAT
>GL876968.1:1637461-1669329 GCA_000193285.1 Magnaporthiopsis poae ATCC 64411
GGCGGCAGCGGCAGCAGCCGGCACAACGTCCGCCGAGATGGACACGAGCGGCTGCTGTTGCTGTTGCTGTTTTTATTTCTGCCGCTGGTTCTGGGTACGCTTCCTGGGAGCCGGCCGGCTGTCTCCACAGGGTCAATTCCGAGGTCCTGCGTCTCGAAACGCTGCTCGTACTAGGCGGCGGATTCCTCAGCTGCTCTGGCGGCTGTGTTCTACACGTTGGCCAGGGAGGAGGCCGTGTTGACGCGCGGACCCACTCGTGACCAGGGAAAGCCGCTCTTGTGGCGCAGTGCGCATTCTGTCTGTGGCACAACAGCAGTCGCTGAGAGGCTCCGAAGTGCGCGGCTGTTCAACCAACGGGTTTCCGAAACGGCCTGCAAGCTTACAGCTTTACTCTGTATATCATTAGCATGTAAATCCCATTCAGCATTTTGTGGCCCTTTGAGGAGTAACGAGTGATGGTGGCGCGTTTGTCGAACTGTGTGCCAACTGATCGGAGGGTTAGGGTCCGTGTCTGCTCTAAGCTGGAGATTCGACCGCTGCACTAGCTTCCAAATACCTTACAGGACACCATTAGAAAGTAAATGATGAGATATGAATGTTGGTCTTAATGGTTTTAACAGAAAATACATGCTTCGAGCTAGGGTTTGATAAGTTGCCATATTTCAGGGCACTTTTTAATATATGTTTTCTCTTCACAGGCTTTGACGCCCTGAGTTGGCCAGGGTTACGAAGCATGAACTGCCCAATACATTTTATGCAGCACATTTCTTTGCTTTATATCTAAGGCACTGCGGCTAACTGGCGTTTTTGTAAGCCGTGCGGAAACATAAGCAGAGGATTGTGTCTAGATTCGCCATGCTCGCCACGTGCAGACGCCATGTGACGGTCCGCCGCTGCTGTGGACACAATCCTGTGTGCACATGGGGCCAATAGCCCCCCCAGCGCAATCTCACAGCCGGCCCCTGTGGCCTGTGGTAGGCAGACAGTGCCAAAGTCAGCCGCTAGCCGGGGCTTGTAAGGCAGGCTGGGAGAATTTCTGCACCTGTCAGCATGGGCAAGGCAGGTTCTGCAAGAGGGTAAACCGTAAGCGGTGACGTGGAAATACAGAGAGCAAGAAGGCAGGCTTGACAGGGAGAGGGCGCTGTGCGCTGGCTTCCAGCAATTGGCGAAGCGACGGTGGGGGTGGTTCTCGGGGCTTGCCGTTGGCGCCGTCTAACTGGAATTTATGCGAACCAGGGCATTGGGCGTAGCTGTGCGGCTGAAGCGCGACCACCAACAGCACCGGGACCATGGCTTTTCTACAAGAGGCCTCGCCTCGCGCACCAAATGCCAAGCCAAGAAAAATGCTCTCCCCGCGGCGTCTTCATCGTCTGGGGCAACTATGCGGGCTACTAACTTTTGCCTCTGGGCCGTTACGGCCCTCGCCGGCACCACCCAGGCTCACATGTATATGGAAAAGCCTCCAGCACTGGGCGGCGTTGACAACCCAAGCACACAGTTAGACGACAGAGACTACGCCCTATCCTCCCCGCTTGCGAACGGCATCGACTTCCCATGCAGGGGTAACCACAAGCTCCTCGGGACGGCATCGGGCGCCACCGTGGCCAAATGGCAGGCGGGCAGCACGTACGAGCTGGTCATCAACGGAAGCGCTCCTCACGGCGGTGGCAGCTGCCAGGCCTCGCTGTCCTACGACGGCGGCAGGACCTTCAACGTCATCCACACCTGGATGGGAGCCTGTCCCGGGCCTGGCCCCTTCAAGTTCCAGATACCCCCGGACGCACCATCGGGCCAGTCGCTGTTCGCCTGGACCTGGCTTAATCGAATCGGGTTCCGAGAGTTCTATATGAACTGCGCGTCGGTCGAGATCACCGGCGGTGGCGGTTGTGGGGAAAAGGTCGCGTTCGGGGATCGTCCGGCTCCGTTCCTGGCCAACCTCAACAACGGGTGTTTGACAGTTGAGGATAGCGACCCGTTGATCCCGGATCCGGGACCCAACGTGGATAAGACGGGAAACCAGTTTGCCGACCCGGTTGGTAACTGCACCGTCACCAAAAGGCAAGGTTCGCCAGCGAACGGGGCCTGCACCTCGCCAGGTGAGCCCTACGAAAGACGTCTCCCATGCGACGCCGTCACTGCAGGGTGTTGCTTCAGACCATCTGATCAGGAAGGATCTGGGTGGTCTCTGCACTGCTACCCAGATACTGGCTCGTGATTCCCTGGTCCAGCTGCTGACATGCGGAAATCCGGCGCCCTAGTGTCTCGAACTCAAGGTCCAAACATCACACCAACAGCAGGTGGATCGAATCCTAATGCAGCTCAGCGGAAAGCGCCCGGTATCTCTCTGATTGGGGTTGTTGCGTTGAATGCTGCCGCGGGTTGGTGGTTATCCTGAAGCTCGCGTTGAGTCGCCAGGCCCTCTGGTGCCTCTGCTACGGGCTCGGGGCCCCGCATCGGTGTTCTTTCGGTTGCGGACGCGAAATAGATTTGTTTAATGATAGTCGTAATGATAGAGACTGGTACCAGGCGACACTTGAGTCTAGATAGTCAACGAACTCATGAATTGAACTGAACTTAACTGATCGCTAGATCTTTTCCTGCCTCAGGTCGTTGAATTTGGCATGGCCCACAGGAAACAGCGCCTTTTCTTCCGACAGTGGGGCGCGGAAGGAGCATGTGCTTCCTTCGCTCTCGGGTCGGGTGTCAGGGATTGTCGGCATGCCCGGACGATCTGGTCACCCCTGACGATGGCCCCACTTAAGCCACGGGGAGCGTTGACAACAGAGCATTTGAAGCCTGGCGACGTCGCTAAGAACACCCCGCAAACGCAGGCAGAGATCAGAGATTCGGCAAGGCAAACATATTTGTGCCACCAATGCTCGCTCTCCCGGCCGCATCTTTGTATGCGTATCTCGACCACGTTCCGCCGTAGGCCATTCCGGACGAGTTTTCCGGAGCTAAAATGCATCTCTGGCGACCGACGACATGGCTACCAATACAAAGCCCATACCCGCCCTATACACGGTTTATGTCCTTCGATCGACCGTCCGCCTCGCATCGCTGTACATAGGCTCGACCCCGAACCCTCCGCGGCGGCTCAAGCAGCACAATGGCGATGCGCGGGGCGGCGCCGCCAAGACATCGCAGGTTACCCTCAGGCCTTGGGAGATGATCGGGCTTGTCTCTGGATTCCCTAGCATGGTTGGGGCACTCAAGTTCGAGTAGGCTATCCACCCATTCCTCGGTGTATTTACCTCCAAAGCCGCTCGACTACAGTGTTGCTTACATATACGTCATACTCTCAGATGGGCTCTCACCAACCCCCATATGTCCCTCCACATTCCGTCCGACGAGCGCATAAGTAAAGCCAAGGGAAGAAAGCGGAATGGGATGCCGAAAAGACCGCGGGCTAGCCTCGCCTCCATCATCTCAAATGTGCACCTGCTCCTCCGAGTGCCCAGCTTTGCCCGGTGGCCGCTGAGGCTGCATTTCTTTGCACGCGACGCCTATAAAGAATGGAACAAGTGTCTCGCCTCGAGCAGCGCGGCCCCACGGGAGAATCTGGAAGTCGTGACAGATTTCGAGCCCACGCCGGAGGCAGGAGCTACGAGGAAAAAGACGATGAAATCAGGGGACGCCGTGGCTAGCTCAGCGGAAGGCGATGTGATGATAGCAAACCCGCGGGGGATTCACGCGCTGCCCCTTGATTATACCCCGCTGGAGAATTATGTGGCCAAGGGGCGCTCCGTATTTGAGTTTGAGCGCGAGGGCAACTGCGTGGTCTGCAACGAGCCACAGGAGGCTGGCAAGGGATTGCTGGCCATCTGCACGAACGAGGGCTGCGAAGGTGTTGGGCACGTCTCCTGCTGGAGCCGGCACATCCTCGGCGCCCAAGGCGATGCCGAGATTCTTCCGGTCCAGGGGTCGTGCCCGAGGTGCCGGGGCGATGTGAAGTGGTGTGACATGATGAAGGAGCTTACTCTCCGGACCAGGGCTCCAAAGGAGGTAGATAAGCTTCTCAAGTCCCGGCGCCGGAAGGCTAAATCGTAGAAGTTAGGTTGTATGACTTCATGATAATTTATTGTGCCGAGGGTTCGTAGTTCGGTCAACAAGCTGCCTTGGATATTTACAGCCCAGAGGGGCCGGTGGCTCTTGAACAGGCATATATATACCATGTGATATATAATGCGCCCTCGGATTAATATTCACCGTGGGGTTTCCGCAAGGGATTGGTTTCTATGCGCTTTCGTTCGGGAATGGCGTCAGGTTTGCTGTGCAGCAAAAAGCTGGAGAGACTACAAGGTGATTTACTCCGATGTGCGATGAGGCAAAATCTTAATCGGGCCCATAGAAGCTCCGCAAACATACCCAGCGCGAGTTTCTGTCCCTGCCACGCAGCTGAGGTCAGCGTGCCAATGTCATCGCCCCGCGCTGGGTGGGTGGGGCCGCTCCGAACGTCAAGCAACAGTTGATTGGGCGCCGCTCGAAATCCCTGTCGCCCCGCTGAGTGCTGCCAATATCTGATGCCGAGCCTGGTGCCAGTTCGCTTTTATCAGCAGGGCCTTCCCCGACCTTTTTCGGCGACGACCAAGAGGCATGCGTGCGCACCTCTGCAGATTACCACTGGTAGGTTGCGTCACCTCCATTCACGCACTCACCCGAGCGATCCGCGGTGTAATCCCGCATGTTGGGCCCGTAACGACAGTCACAGTGTACCAAACCTCTTTCCTCCCCTTGTGCATAAAATGAATCCATATCAGTTTAGTGAGTTTTTAACCCATGTTAACCGACCTCCAGGAGTGTATCCTCGCTCCCCTTCTTATCCTCCAGCTTCCATTCCCTGTCTTCTGACCCACTCGCCCTCGTCTTAGCCTCGCGCACACAATGGACCCCATCGCACTCACTCGACCGCCACATTCCTGATCGAAGCGCCAACAGCATGGGGGCAATATCAATGAAAATTGGAGGGCGCAATCCAGAAATGGGTACTTTTAGAATCAAGCAATAGGGTCCGTATAAGAATGGTCGTCAAGTGATATTTCCAAGCTGTAATGCATGTTTGGCGCTCTTGAATCTTTTCCTCTCATTATGGGGCCGTGCGCGTCTGGTCACTGGCAAGCTTGTCAGCCGGTCACATCCAGGACGCATGATTCACAGCAATCCTTTTGCGTCGTGAGGAGGTTTGCAGTGAGCGTGGCATTGGCTGCCCGGTCTTGCCCCAGCTACCACCTTCACGGCACGTCCCCACATCTTCGGTCTTGGGCTGTCCGACTAGCGCACGGTGTCGCAAACAGCCCCCTTGAAGAACGATGTGCTTGCTGCGTCTCCCTTCGAAAAGTCTCGAACACGGCAGCACTTAGGTAGATACTAGGGCGCCCCTTTGATCCACGGTAGCACAAAGGCTATAAAAACCATCAGCTCGGCTGGTCCAGCTGCCCGCCTGCAGACGCGACGCAACCAAGCTGCTTCCTTGCTGCCCTACTGAGCTGGGCGTTCCACTGATTGAAGCCGTTAGACCTAGATGGGGAACCTGGTAGGTTTCCGGTGCGATCCATGACTTGTGTAAATGGGTTTTCGCGTTGTGACCGATGTACTGCATATCCTCCTCCCATTGCGGACCCACCCACATGGATGGAGCGTGTCTGCGCTAGCTCGGTACCTTTACCAAAGAGGAAGGGAGGTTCTGACGGCATTCATTGAATGTTGCCTTGCCTCCCGCCCACATCGCAAAACGCCTACTCCCGGCCCAGCCTGGTCGTCTTTATGTGGTCCGTTGCTTGGCCCATGTACCGACCCGGCCCAGCGCCCAGTTGAGACCCTGACTCCGTTCCGCTTCTCCCCCAATATCTCGCCCTGCCTATTCTTCTCCCTTCTCGGCCACCCACACACCCCGGCAGGGTTTTCCCACCTCCCTCCTCACTCCTCCTGCGTTTCCTGTTTCCAAACAAACCTGAACCTCAACCCTCTCCTTCGTGCAAGTCCCGTCCGCTGCGTGTGGTTGGTTGTTCGCCCATGTTTGCAACGACGCACGCTTTCCATTTTTCTTCCTCACACATACACCCTTGCCTCTGCGCGATTCTCCTATCCCCCGTCCGTAATAGGTCGTAGCTTCCCCAGCTCAGCCTTGAGTTCCGACGGCGGTATTTGGGTTGGTTTGGTTGTACCTTGTACCTGTACCTCTCGGCTGTGGAGTCGCCCGCCCATTTATGCTTTGCTCTCGTCCTCGCATGAGGGCCGATCCCACCACCCCGACCAACTTGAACCCCCATATTTCACTCTCCATCCCTTCGCCGAGCTTCTGATACTGCAACATCAAAGCCCACGCACCCGCGTCCGCCTCTCTGCCGCCAGCGAATTCCGAACACTTCCACGGCTGTCGCTGTTTTGCGTGCCTCCTTCCCCGTCGGTCATGCGACAGCCGCATATGCAGCCCCCTGTTCACGCCCTGCTATAACCCATCAAATGGCCTTTCTGGCACCCGGCCACGCCCTGGATATCTTCTGATTGACGGCACCACCACCGTCCCCCGTATCGTATCCGACTCGACACCCGCGTCCATTCGCCTTGCGCCCCGTCGAAAGCGCCATGGCGCCAGCTCCGTCAGCCGGCGCCAGCCTGTCGGCCTCCGCAGGCGGAGGCGTCTCCAGTACGAATGCCAGCGCACGAGGCTCGCCGGCAGTCAATGCCTCTGTTGGCCATGGATCCTCCAACGGCGGCTCGAAAGCGAACACGGCCCAGGTCAACTCGAACGGCTACCACCCAAACAACCCCCAGCAGCCGCTGCTGAGCTCGATGACGAGCCTGCCGCTCGATCTCAACTCGGTGGAGAGGAGAGGCCAACCGACGGCCAGCCGCGAGCCCCCAAAGCGCAAAAACCGGCCGCACGACTTGGAGGAGGCGCCCACATACTATCCCACCGCCGAGGAATGGGAGGACCCAATGGAGTACATGAGGAAGATCTCGCCCGAGGGCAGGAAATACGGCCTTTGCAAGATCGTGCCTCCAGAAACCTGGAATCCTCCATTCGCGATTGACACACAGGTAGGATGCACTGGAAGCTGTCGCGTCGGGACGCTATGAACCTCCCCCCTTTGCGGCGCGTTTGGAGAGAGCCCCGGAGGACTGTCGTCGCTGATGTTCCATCGCGTTTGTAGAAATTCCACTTCCGCACGCGGAAGCAGGAGCTGAACTCTGTTGAGGGCAGTAAGTACCGGATGTTCCTCATGGAGGCCCTGGGCACCTTCCCTCAGCAAAACTAACCTGCCTCGCGCTTCTGTCTAGACACTCGGGTCAACATGAACTACGTCGATGCGCTCGTCAAATACCACAATCAAAACGGCAAAGATATCCGACTTCCGTTCGTCGACAAGAAACCCCTCGACCTATATCGGCTGAAGAAGGCGGTCGAGAACCGCGGCGGATTCGACAAGGTCTGCAAGTCCAAGAAATGGGCCGAGATAGGGCGGGATCTAGGCTACAGCGGGAAGATCATGTCGTCCCTCTCAACTTCCTTGAAGAACTCGTACCAGAAGTTCCTCTGTCCGTACGAGGAGTACCTGCGCGCAGCCAGGCCCGGTGTGCACCAGCAGCTAGAGCTCGAATATGGCGGCCCGCTCACACCCAGCCCGGCCCCGAGCCCGATGAAGCGATCGACGGTCAACACCCCTGCGAGCTTGAGAAGCGACTCCCCCGCTAGACATGCGTCGGGCGCGCTTCAGGCGACCATTGGGAAGGAACAGGACGGCGATTCGTCGGCGACCTCTGGCGCGCCATCAGCAGCGCAGTCAGGCTTCACTGCTATCAACTCAGGTGGGGGATTCACTGCCGTCAACTCTGGCTTCACGAGTGTCAACAAGCTGTCCGCGGCTGAATCGAAGCCATTCACGCCATCCAGGCCTGGCAGCGCGCTGGCGTCCGCGAAGAACACGCCCGAATACCGCCCGTCCGGGCTTGGTCCGGCAAACGCCCTCAAGCGACAGCTTAGCTGCGACAGTATGGATGCCAAGAACGACATTGCGGGCGAGAAGGAAGACACCGATGCCAGCAGCCGAAGGAGTAAGCGCATCAAAAAGGGTAAGTTTGTTTCTTCACCGCCCTGTCGATTGGGCTGTCACATCAATCTCGCCCATTTGCTCGTTTCATCAAGCTGCGCATGAGGCTGGCGATCCTGGAGGGCTCGGACATCCCCTTTAGGTTCTCGGGTCTCGAATTCCCACACATACCAGCGTTTTGCCCCCCAGCGCTCGGGTCGCAGTTTCTATTTGTGCTTATTCCTTTCTGGGTTTTTCCTTTCCTCCCCGTTTATTCGCGCACACCTCTGCTGCAGTCATTGCCCTTGTGGACAAGGCGGCGTCAGCCCAAGCAACCCTCCCGTAAATGGGGGCTGGCTGCCGATTGGGTCCAGGCATGCACTTACAGGGGTTCGCGATTGGGGACCCAAGGATTTCCACTTCGCTGCCTGCCGAGGTTTGCTCGGAGCTGATTGGAGAACCAAACCGGCTAATGCATGCGCATTCCTGCAGAGAACGTACCAACCGTGGCTGGGTCGCACATGACACTATTTCGACCATCCTTGCCCCGGATTCCAAAGGACGACTCCACACCGTCGACTGAGGTGAGTGCAGCACCTAACCACAACCCGCAGCAACAACGCCGGCAACGCAGCTCGTGTCTTATTTTTCTTTAGTGTTGGTTACTGACCTGTTCTTTCTCAGAAATGCAATTTATGTGGCAAAGGCACCGACGTCGGCTTCCGCGTGACCTGTGAGAGCTGTGACCTCGGGTACCACGGTAGTTGTCTCGACCCCCCGCTGAAGACGAGGCCTGACACCGAATGGAACTGCCCGCGATGCCTCGTCGGCGACGGCAACTTCGGTTTCGAGGAGGGCGGCCTTTACTCGCTGAAACAGTTCCAGGAGAAGGCTGCGGATTTCAAACAGGTTTACTTCGAGAACAAGATGCCTCTGGATCCTGTGCTGAACTGCCATCGGCCTGTTACAGAAGATGATGTAGAGCGCGAGTTTTGGAGGCTAGTTGGAAGCAGGGACGAGACAGTCGAGGTCGAGTACGGTGCCGATATCCACTGCACAACCCACGGATCTGGCTTCCCCACGGCTGAGAAGAACCCCGACGATCCCTACTCGAACGACCCCTGGAACCTCAACCTCCTGCCTCTGCACCCCGAGAGTCTGTTCCGGTATATCAAGTCCGACATCTCCGGAATGACGGTGCCATGGGTCTATGTCGGCATGATATTCTCCACCTTCTGCTGGCACAATGAAGACCACTATTCATATTCGGCCAACTACCAGCACTTTGGGGCCACCAAGACTTGGTACGGCATACCGGGGGAGGATGCAGAGAAGTTTGAGGCGGCCATGAGAGAAGCCATCCCTGAGTTGTTCGCGACACAGCCTGATCTCCTGTTTCAGCTCGTCACCCTACTGCCGCCCGAGCAGCTGCGCAAGGCGGGCGTTCGGGTGTATGCGCTAGACCAGCGTGCAGGCCAGCTCGTCATCACGTTTCCACAGGCCTACCATGCCGGATTCAACCACGGTTTCAACTTCAACGAGGCCGTCAACTTCGCGCCATGCGACTGGGAGCCATTCGGCCTGGCTGGTGTTGAGAGACTGCAGCTGTTCCGGAGGCAGCCTTGTTTCTCACACGACGAGCTTCTCTGGACAGCCGCCGAGGGCATCGCGTCTGGTGGTCTCACCATCCAAACCGCCAAGTGGCTTGCTCCGGCGCTTGAGCGCATCCACGACAGGGAACTTGCGCAGCGTCTGGACTTCATCGCGAAGCACAAGGAGCCTTCGCCGCACGTCTGCGCCATCGGTGGCGAGGAAGAGTCGTCGTGTCCGTTGATCTTCCGTGTCGACGACGAAGATGTGCCCGAAGAGGAATACCAGTGCGCATACTGCAAGGCATTCACGTATCTCTCTAGATTCAAGTGCTTAAAATCCGGACAGGTCCTCTGTCTGCTGCACGCCGGACACCAGCCATGCTGCGATGCCCCGGAGAAAAGCCGCTTCAGCGGCGACCAGCACATGGTCATCTACCGAAAGTCGGAAGACATCATATCAGCGACGTACCGGAAGGTTGCAGACAAAGCCAACCTGCCCGAGGTGTGGGAGGAGAAGTACACCAAGATTCTTGACGAGGAGACCACACCATCCCTCAAGACCCTTCGGACTCTGCTGAACGAGGGTGAGAAGATCCCGTACGATCTCCCGTCGCTGCCTCTCCTGAGAGAGTTTGTGGAACGGTGCAATCGATGGGTCGACGAGGCCACCAACTACACTGTGCGGAAACAGCAGAATCGCCGTAAAGCCGAGCGTGGCTGGCTGTCTGGGCACCGTAAATCGGTCGGGAGCTCGGCTCAGGAGCAAAAGGAGAGGGAGCTGCGCAACCTAGAAAACATCCACAGGCTGTTGCGCGAGGCCGAACAAATCGGATTTGACTACCCCGAGGTCACACAGCTGCAGGACCGAGCAGCCGCGATCAAGACGTTCCAAGAGAACGCGCGAAAGATGCTGGAGCATTCTCCGACTAACCAGGACATCAACGTCGTCGAGGAGCTTTTGGAGGAGGGACACAACTTCAACGTCGACATCCCCGAAGTCGAGAAGCTCTCACGGGTTTTGGACCAGCTCAAGTGGTATAAGAAGGCCCGCGCAAAGCGTGGCAGCTATATCACGCTGGACGAGGTGCAAATGCTAATCGAAGAGGGCAGGCGCCTGGAGATCAGGCCGTACAATGATCACATGGTCTACTACACGGAGCAGATGGCGGCAGGTCAGGCGTGGGAGGGCAAGGCGCAGGAGATCATCAACAATGAGATGATCCACTACGCGCAGCTCGAGGCGCTCTCACAGCAGGCAGCGGCTAACTCGCTGCCGGTGTCGCAAGCCACTCTTGCCGAGGTCGATCGAATCCTGCACAAACAGCGTGAGGCGCTCAGCCAGGTCGCGGATCTCAACCAGCGGTGCCGCGATCCCGATTACGAGAAGCGGCCCATGTATTCAGAGGTTTGTGAGATCATGAGGAGGATCGATGAGCTCCAGACAAAGCCCCACGGAACCACAGACCTCGAGAAGGAGCAGAAGAGGCATGAGGACTGGATGCGGAGGGGAAAGAAGCTGTTTGGCAAGACCAATGCCCCGCTGCACATCCTCAAAAGCCACCTGGAATACGTGTACGAGCGGAACAATGAGTGCTTCGACACGACGCACGACAAGCCTCGTGTTCCGGCCGAGCCGTCGTCGCGCGAACACACACCCGACTCGAAGCTGCATCGCTGGGAGGACCCGAGGTTCCGAGAGGTCTTCTGCATCTGCCGTCGCCCCGAGTCGGGAATGATGATTGAATGCGAGCTGTGTCACGAGTGGTGAGTACTCTCGACAAAGTATGTGATGCTGTGCCGCACGAACTGAGCTGACAAAACCCTAGGTACCACGGAAAATGTCTCAAGATCGCGCGCGGCAAAGTCCGCGAGGACGACAAGTACACATGTCCAATATGCGACTGGCGGGTTATGATTCCGCGAGACGCATCACGCCCGAACCTCGAAGACCTCATGGCGTGGTACGACGACATCCCCGACCTTCCATTCCAGCCAGAGGAGGAGGCCGTGCTCAAGCAGATCATCGACTGTGCTCAAGAGTTCCGGACTTTTATTGCCCCGTACTGCAATCAGCTCTTGGTCACGTCGTCCGAGGTTGAGGTTGAGCGGTTCTACCTTCGCAAGCTGGAGGGCGCCGAGGTTCTCCTCGCATTCGAGACCAACTTCTTCCGGCGACAGCTGCACAAGTGGAGTCCTGTTGCGCCGGAGCCGCCGCCGATGATAGAGGTCTCCAAGAGCACGAGGAAGCCCCGTCCAACCAAGCTGCAGAGGCTCCTCAACCAGTACGGAGTCGAGGATGCTGACGAGCTCCCCGAGAGCGTGAGGGGAAAGGCTAACAGCCTCAAGCGCAAGGCGCTCAACGCGGAAGCGGCTGCTGCCGCCGCCGCCGCTGGCACTGGTGGTGCTGGCTCCCAGGGAAGCCTGCCGGCTCTTCAGAGCCCCGTAGGCCACGGGTTCTACAGGAATTCGGGTACGGCATCGCTGCCCCAGACGCCAGGGCTCTCTGGCGCTTCTGGAAGCTCGCACGCCCATCCATCTCGCGGCCCAGGCTCGGCTTCTCCGTCTGCCCAGGACCCTCGTCATCAACACTCACGCTCGGGGTCAGGCGCCGGACACGGAAAACGGGACGGCGTGGAGCTGAACGGATCCATTCACCCGGGATTCCTGGAGCAAGAGTCTGCCGTGCCTGGTCCGCGTCTCCTAATGACGGACAACGGCTCGTCCACCTCGGCTCATGATCTGGAAGAGCGGATCCTCAACGGCCAGATCGACGACGTGACGCTCCAGACGGAGAAGGCCAAGATCCTCGAGATCCTTGGGCGGACCGATCCTGGGCGGCGCCATGCCGAAGCCCTCTACGGAGCCCGCGTGTGGGGCAGCGGCGCGGGACCTGGATTCAGCCAGGCCACAGACCGCAGCGAAGAAAAAGAAGGCGGCGACGTTGACCGCATGTTCACGGATCTTGTCAACCAAGACGAGGAAGTGAACCCCGAATCGCTCGAGAGCGAGCGCAATGGCATGGATGCCCTCCTGGATGCCGACTGAGCCAAGCTATTTGTGCTCGCTCCGAATCATCCGTCACCTTTTGTTCGGCCTGAACGGCATCAACATAATTTTTTTTCATCTATCTGTGCGATATGCACATGTCGCTGGGCACCGAGGTGCTGTGCTTGCAGTTCCCGAGCAAGAAAAAAAGCAGACACGGGATAATACAGGGTACGCGGAGTATGATTGATGGTTGGAGTTCTTCTTTTGTTTCCCTCCTTTTTCTTGACACCCCATGCGCACACGGGAGCGACCGGGAGTACGGGTTGGGGATCCTATGTTTTCTTTCTCTCATCTTTCTTCATCGTTGTGTTTCTCTCTCCATTCGGAAGCGTTGTGTTCGGAGTTGTTTTACCGCTCACATACATACCCTGCCTATTTCACACATGCCCCGCCAACTTTACTGATTCCCTACCGACATGGCAGCCGAAAAATACCATCTACGGAGGTCTCATGCTATTTGTGGTTGTTTTGGTTCTTTTTCTGCGGCCGCATGATTTATTTGTACAACTAGGGGCATTGAAGCTTTGCATTAGACTTCGCGGTTTTGTTCGTTCTGCTTTTTTTTTCAAGGCTTTCGCTTGCTTGGGGTTATGGCTTTTTCCCTTCCCCTCCTCTCGAGGGAGACTTTCAGGAAGGCTGACGGGCATACACTGGTGTTGGGCTGATGGATGACCACACTGTTGCTTTTTCATCTGGTAGGCTTTTCCCACCTTGCTACCTGTGGGTATCTAGAAGAATCAAATGATCTTTTTGGACCCGAGCAACTGTGCGCCTCGGAATGTGAGCCTTATGAGCGTGGTAAGGGGATTTTTCTGATGAGCTGGGTGGCGTGGGGCCGCCTACGTCTAGGCTGTTACTTGCTGCAATTGCTTGAACGTAAAAATGGAGTTTTAATCGGCAACAAGACCGACCTCGAGGCGTAACTTTTTCTTTGAGTTCAAGTGGCTGTGTGTCGTAATGGGGGCGTCGTCGTCGCTGATCTTTCGGAGACTTCCATTGGAGGGGCATCGAGGTTCCTCGAATAAGACCTGCACTCCGTATGAGTGGCAAAGATGTAGGAAATTGGAGTTATATATGAAACAGCAAAGATATAAGAATAGGGAGCATATAGAAATTAAGAAGGATACAGATCTACAGGCAGGTTCCAATTTGCGTTGTTGGAATTGCGTTGGCGGTCGTGAGTGGTCAGTGCTGCCATCAGACTAGTCAGACTCGTTGCGACGCCGGGGATCAAATGCGGCAGCACGTCCCGCCGCGACAACCTAACCCACTCCCAGAGAACCCGCATCCACGTATCGACAACCTCTATTCTGCAACCGACAGACGATCGCTTCTTTGCCATAAACGTTGGCCAACGGTAGAAAGCGACGCGGCGCCCTCAGACCGAGCTCCTACCTAGCTCGAACGATCAACCGCGCGCGCCTCCCCTCACCATGGCGGCCTCCGCACGGCCTGCTGTCCCTGCGGTCGAGGAAACGACGCCGAAGCTGCTATGGAACACAGAGAACGTCAAAGACGTGGCCGAGTCGGTCGGCATCCCCAACATCGGCGAGGACGCGCTACGCTGCCTGTCACAGGACGTCGAGTACCGCATCGGCCAGGTCATCGTCGAGGCGCTCCGCTTCATGCGCGCCGCCAACCGCACGACCCTGACGGTCCAGGACACCTCGCAAGCCTTCAAGGTCCTGGACGTCGAACCGCTCTATGGTTACGACTCTACCAGGCCGCTGCGCTACGGCGAGGCGAGTTTGGGGCCGGGCCAGCCTCTTTTCTACATCGACGATGAGGAGGTGGACTTTGAGAAGTTGATAAATGCCCCGCTGCCTAAGGTGCCTCGGGACATGAGCTTCACTGGTGAGAGAGGGCTGCTTGATCCGAACGCAACACACTGCCTTTTATGGACGTATTCTTTTCTAACTGGGCCATCGCACACACAGCCCACTGGCTCGCCGTCGAGGGCGTCCAGCCTTCCATCCCCCAGAACCCGACGAGCGCCGAGTCGCGCGCGCAGGAGCTGATACCCAAGGGCCCCGGGGCCAACCCGGCGCTCTCGGCGCTGGCCGGCAACGACAACCTGGCCTTCCACCCAGCCGTGAAGCAGATAATAAGCAAGGAGCTGGTGCTCTACTTTGACAAGATCCAGGCCGCCGTGTTGGACGACAGCCCGGACGAGGAGACGGCGCGGCTGCGCGAGGCGGCCCTCGAGTCGGTCCGTACCGACCCGGGCCTGCACCAGCTGGTGCCCTACTTTGCAAACTTCATCGCCAACCAGGTCACCCACCGCCTGGACGACACCTTCACCCTGCGCATGATGATGGAGCTCACCGCCGCCCTCGTCGACAACCCGCACCTGTTCCTGGACCCCTACGCCGGTCCGCTGTCGGCGCCCGTGCTGACTGCGATTATGAGCCGCAAGATTGGCGGCGGAGGCGGCAGTACTGCTGCTGCGAATGCCAGTGGCAGCAATGGCAGCAACGGCAACGGAAGCAGCAGCATGGACGTCGACGGCGCCGTCGCCGTCGCGGCGCCCCCGCCCCCGCCGTCGGACCCGATCCACAGCCAGTTCCTGTTGCGCGAGTTCGCCGCCAGCCTGCTGGGCCGCATCGCGACAAAGTACACGCGCGCGAACAAGCACCTGCGCTCCAAGCTGACGCGCACCTGCCTCAAGTTCCTGCTCGACCCCACCAAGCCGCCCGCCGTGCTGTACGGCGCCCTCAACGGCCTCGCCGCCGCGGGCGGGCCCGAGGCCTTCAGGGTGCTGGTGCTGCCCAACCTCAAGAGCTTCGACGCCGGCGTGCTGCAGCCGCTGCAGGAGCGCGCCGCGTCCGCGGGCGGGGCCGCCGGCGTCGAGTTCGAGGCGCTCGTCGGCGCCATCGTCAAGTACACGGTCGCCCTGGCCAACCCCCACATGGCCGTGGGCAACGGCGTCGTCAACGGCGCGACGGCGTCGCTGGACGAGTCGGAGCTCGTCGACTTCCTCGGCCCCATCGTCGGGTCCAGGATCGCGGCCTTGGGCGACCGCAACCTCAACAGGATCGTAATTGCGGCTAGGAATATCGAGTAGCGTATCTACTCCTGGCTAGAGACTCTTGAGACTCCTTGAATGATAATGTTTCACTACTTTTTTTTGGTCGTGGTTGTGGCGCCTGGAGTTTTAACGGGGAGGATGTTTATTTGAACTTTGCACACTTTTTTATTTTTATTTTTTTACGAGGCAGAGAGCGACTTGTGGTCTCCTTCTCGGGCGTCTTGGAGTTAAGAGGACGCGCACATGAACTGGGTGCCTTTACCTGTGGCTATCCGATGGCTTACATGATGATGCATCAGATGAGGCACACCGAACATGGTACTGCATAGGCCGCATCAGGTAGTTGCTGTAAGCTCATGCCCTGATGACGCCTATCACCTGTCAAATGCATGTCTTATAGAACCGATAGTAAACAAAGGGTATGACCGGACTGGACCCGAATTGCCTATGGCATCTATCCTCATTTGAGCCACCCCTGATCTTGTTTTTGTATCAGTCCGTCCGTCACAGTGGTTCTCGGCAATGCTTCCAGCTTGCTTTACTCGACCACCGGCGAAGCAAATCTGACAGCTTCACCCTCCATCCTCTTCCTTTCCCAAGTCCTGATCCAAACTCATGTCCAGCACCCCGATTTCCCCTTATAATTCTCCCCCGCTCAAAAGAAAGCAACAAGCCCCACGGCGCTCAAGACGCTGGCGACCCAGACGTAGCGGGACAGGGCCTTGAGCCCGGTCCGCTCGAAACCCCTGGCCGTGTCCCAGACGAGGTGGCGGACGCCGTTGAAGGAGTGGAAGGTAAAAGGCCAGGCGATGAGGAACTTGAGACCGCCCTTTGCGAAGGCCGGCCAGGCGCCCACGGCGGCGGCGATGCTGGCCGACTCGAGGTGCCAGCCCGTCAGAGGGGCGGCCAGGTAGGCGGCGCCGAAGCCGTACAGGGTCGCCGACAGGAACGTGCCCGTGATGCGCTGCCAGATGGAGCCGCCGAAGAAGGTCTGCTTGTAGTCGTAGATCCCGAGGTGCGGGCTCACGGGCCGGCGGAGGCGCTGCTCGGCTAGGAGCGCGTCGTTCTCGGCTTGTGTGAGCTTGGTTGTGAGGGGGCTTTGGTTCGTCTGTTAGTTTCCCACCCCCTCCTCTCTACCGCGCCCGGGTACGACGATGGACATACCGGGCCTGTGAGCTCTGTAGGCTCAGGGCGGCCGATCTTGGGATGTGCTGGAGGAAGAAGGGTTGTTGGGCGGCTGGGTGGAACAGTATTAGCGATTGCGCTCGTCTCGGAACCCTTCCTCGCATTGGCGCCGCAGCGAAGAAGACATACCTCGCCGGATGGCCATGAGGCCGACCCTTTGGGTGCTCATGGTGGCGGCTTGTCGGGGGTTTGCGCGGGAAAAAAATCTGGAGAGAAGATGATCTGGTTATGCCCTTTCGCCCTGGTTTTGCTGCTGCAATTGAGTTGCGTGGCGGCTTCCTGAGCTGGAGGGGCCAGACGACGCGGGGGGGGAGGTAGTTTCAATGATGCATCCACAAGTCGTCGATGATGTCCCCTGGACAAGCTGCTACAGCTCCCTGCGCATCGCTTCGGCTCCTCGGCTCTCCTGGCCAATCAGACGCGTTGCATTTCCAGCTTCCTGTGCAAGTCACCAGGAAAGTCACATGATGCAAACGGCCCCTTCCCGTCTTTGGGACCCACAACGGCGGGGCGCGGGCTGGAGATAGAAAATGGCTTCGACATCGCGGGCCATCTTTGAAATTTTTCTCCCTCCTTCTTTTCTTCTTCAGATAGTCATGGGCGTTCCGGAACCCGCTTTGTCGTTGGGGGACCCCACAGCCTTCGGGCAGGCGGTCGCCCGATGGGCACTAGCACCGTATCCGGGGCGGATTTCGCCTGCCGGCGTCCAGAGAAGAAATGATCCATCGTTAATCTCGGTCACTTGGTCTCTCCTTCCATTGACCGTTTCATTTTAGAGATCTACATGCCCTCAGCCTTGCTTGGTGTTTTCCCATGTCTGTGATTGCTACCACGCTCCATCTCTACAACTCAGGCCCGGTCAGGTTTGCGCAACGGTCAGGGTGGGTGGCTCATCCGTGAGAACAAACAAACGGTGCTTTATTGCCTCGACCAAAAGTTCCTCGCCCTTTGTTCCCATCCTGTCAATGTGTCAACCAGTAAAGTGTACCAAGGCCCAGTACCAGCTCCAAAAGAATGATGCTGCTCTGACTACCTCAACTCACGAGTGTCAACTCACTCCCCCACATGGAGCCCCGAGGAGGAGGAGGATCCCGCTTCGGAGGCCCATGTTTGATCCTCGTATACAACAACAACGACCCAACCAAGAACATGGTCACCCCGACGAACACCCCGATCCAGAGATACAAATCGCGCCCGCCTCCTCCCCTTCCGGCGACTGGAGAGTTGCTTGGCGTGTGGAACGATCCCATGGTGGGCTCCTCCATTCTTCAGATCGGGTCCTCCTTTCCCCCAAGTCAGTCGAGATGCGTCTGCTGTCGTTGTCGTCGTCAACCAAGAGCAGCACGTGGGGTACCAGATACTTTTCTGCTCTTGGAGATTGTCCCATGAGAGGATGGGGAATAGTCTCAACCCGATCCGCTGCACTTTATATGCCTGCGCTGATGACTACCGTCACGACCTGTGCGAGGTTTGGCCCAGCTTTGTGACGAGTGTTGACGTTTGCCGCACCAAGCCGCACGATGGACCATGTCTGCCTAATGATGCAGGCCGGGGGTTAGCCGTATACAACGAGCGAGATGTTCGAACAGACCATACTCACCTACCCACCTTCCGTCTTTGATCCGCTTCACAGCTTCTCACCCGCCATACCGCGGGTCCATGCCACCCATCCGCGGCTCAACTTGCCGTTAATCCATGATGATCGACGTATTGGCGGAACAGGGCTCCGCCGAGCTGGAGCGACATTTCCGTTGCGGACCGCATCGTCCGGCCATACATGCGGGATTGGTCATGTTGCACCAGATGATCAGTGCCAAGACAATGATTAGAGGTATCGTAGTGATGAGTATGATGCCTGTCGTGCTGAGCTGGTCGGGCTGGGGAGGAGGTCCGTCACGCCCGACCACTGTGGCAAGTCTTGCGTGGGAGGTATGCATATCGGAGCTGCTATGTCTCGGGCATGGGCTGTCTGCCTCGATCGAGTTGTACGAAATGGGTGTCAATGGGCTAAGATGTTCACTTGTGACGACGTCGAGATCTCAAAGGAAGGAGACCAGGGGTCTTTCCTCACGGCGGCAGCCCACCTTCTCTTATTGCATTTTCCCCGGGGTAGGGACCAGCAGCCCCGGAGCTTTGCTATAGGTATGCGTGCCACCTTCCCATCGCGGTGGGGTCGCACGATGTGGTCCTCATGTTTCCGCAGAGGCACGCCACACCGGAGAAGGGAGCCGATTCGAAATGCGCGCGCAAAGGACCTCACCGTGGCCGGGTTACCAGCAGCAGTCACCCGTGGCCAACAATGGGGCGCGGGGACGTTGTTTTGTGATGTGCGGCAAACTGCGCTGCTTGTCAAACGTTCCGCCTGGTTCGGGTCGTGTATGTAGTGTTGTGATGCTATTCCGTGTAGCAAACAACCGCACTGGCTCACATCAACAATGGCGGCCGGATGTTGTATTTTCGGTGACCGGGACATCTTTTCGAAATCCCAATATCGTTCGATTGAGTTGAGCGGCGGCGGCAGCTCATCTAACCCATGGTGCGGATGAGGTGACACGCTGCCCAAACACAAGCATGCTGTCCGTACAAACCGAACCACCCGCCGGTAAGATGGAGCAACTCAGGACTTATCGTTGATATTCCTCGAGTGACTTTTGTTGAGGTGCGGGAGACGGGAAAGGAAGTAGGAGACCGGAAGATGGATCTACAGCGCTGTGGGTGGTTGTGCGACTGAGGCACAGCCTATCCTGGTGCCTGTACGTCCTTGCCATAGAGCGCTGACCCTTCACAGACACTGCTTGACTTTATGGAGCGATTGTCAAGCCCGGAACTGCGAGAAGGGCATACACAGCTAAATGACAAGCGGGGGACCCTTAGCCAACAAGCGCAAGCGTGTATTCCAGGGGCAACAGCTTGTCACCACAGACACACGCATAAGCGGCGGGATTGTGTATGGCATGCATCGTGACGGGCTTGCGTTTTGCGTGGGATGTGTAGCCGCGGCCCAAACACGCGCACACACCACACGTACACACGTACCATCCCCCGGCCACTTGTCATCAGCGCGTGTGGAGGTGTTGTTGGAATGGGTGACGTAGCACGGCACGCGGGTGAGGGGAGGACATAATAAAGGTCCGTTGGATCAAGACCACCTGGCTGGCATCCGGAGATCTTTGGCGGCCACTGGAGCTACTTTTGGTGGAGCAATGAGCCTCGGCCGACGGAGCCGGCACGTCTCGTTCAGGCCATATCGCACCAGGATCCATACGTTTGCCCCTTTGAATGTGTGCGATGACAGGCATGTCAGAGGGCATGGACACAGAACCCGAGGCTCAGAAGGTGATGCGTAAGGCGTTTGGGTCAAACCCATTCAGACAAGTCTCTCCTGATACAATGTAATGATAGGCAGGGCAGTCCGCCTCTCTTTCTAATCTATATCGTCGCAATTTGGAGCCCAAGTTCTCTCCGCAACAGGCTGCCGGGAGCAGGTTTGGGTGGTAGGAGTTCGATGTCGAGGGAGTTGATAAAAGTATGGGCCTTGGGAGTGGAGACTCAACTGGCCGGCATCCGGAGCAGGACCTCATTCCCCGCGGGAGCTGATGATGATTCTGATGGGAACAGACAAAGAGAGCCAGAAGGAGATTCTGGAGGGATTGATTCTACACCCAGTCGACAAGTCTCGGCCTGAAGTCTATGTCAGGGTAGGGTTTCTATAGGCGGCCAAACACGGGGGACTGGCGAAAGCACTGGGAGCCCTAGTGCCAAAGCACACGCTTTTCCCGAAGAATAGCATGCGTCCTCATCTCCCGATACCATTCTTTGGGGGACATATCGCGCAGACTATCAAGGCATTACACAAGGAGTTCGAGGAAAAGACGTAGGGACGTAGGGATAATCATCGAGCTAACGGAATACCATCTTTTGGTCTCAACAAGAGTCGCGTAGCGTATTTTTCTTCACTCTTTTTTTTTTGAACATCCAATAAAACCACGATTTTTACTCCGTGTTTCCTCCTGTATATACGGTATCAAGCTGTCCCAATGGATTACCTGGTTATCCGCTGCTTCCGTGAACGAAATCCGCCAAAGAGAACACATATCTCAGAGTCAACGACGAGAGGAGCAGCTGGGAGCAGGCCAGTGGCCCTTGATGGTGATGTCCCAGAGTCTGTTGGTATGGTTACCCCGGAAATACTTTTTATGCGTCCCCATTGTGATGGTCACGGCATAGATAGCCCGGACGATGAAAGACCCTCCGCCAAGCCTCCGCTACCAATACTCGCTAGAGTCAGTCGAGGAGATGGCGGCCGCAGGAGGGTACCAAAGAAGCATAAAACAAAAGAGATGATCCTATAAGAACTAGCAAAGGCTTGCAGGAGTAGACAGACTGGCTTCGAGCGGCCGACGCCCGCGACTGCTAGTTGGCTAACTAGAAGATGGAAGGATCACTAGCATTTGTGTCAGCCCTACCTAGTGCGCCACGTCTACTTGGATAACGGCCCAAAACCCGAAAGAGAGAGCTGTTCCCAATAAGGAAAGGGAACAGGAATCGAGGGAGAGAAAAGTAATAGGAGGTAGGAAGAACAGCGGGAGGACTTATGAGAAATTGTCAAGATGACAATGTAAATTCCCCCTTGAGGGAGCGAGGACACGACGCAAAATCTTTGCTGAACAGGGACTTGGAAACAGGTGAGAACCAACGCCAAGGATCGAAAGAGGGCGCTACGTAGCGCTTCGGGGCTGATTGCGCTGCACCTCTCATTCGGTGGGTTGCACTCTGTCATCTCGACGGCCCTCCACCTCCGTACGCAGGCTCTGCTGATTTGATTATCTCGAACCCGACCAGTGCCATCAAGGCTGCAGATTGGCGACTATCAAACCTCGGAAATGGAGCACCAGAGGAGAGCTACAACTCGACTCGTGCGCGCGAGTCGGTAGGGTGTCGAATTTGACTTTACCCTCAGTTTAAGATTGTTTCCTTTTGGTTTTTTTCGGCATCACCAGGCCGTTGACTTGCCCTTTGGGGAACCCGAGTCGGATCGATGCGGCGCCAGGGGGGTTTCGAGTGCATGTGGCCTTGTCGCGCGGCTATCGGAACCAACCTAACCCACACTTGCTAGCTGGCTCCCACAGGCCTAGGCGGGCGGCCGTGAATCCCCTCCGGCGCTACCTATTTTGAGCAAATGTCTCTCGCCCGCGCCGTCCGGCCTGGGCGGTACATCTGCGGCGAATCCACAGCCCGCCCACACAGCCCGCTCCATAGACCATCCTTTTATTTTCGTCCGGCCTTGTGGATCCTGTCACCAGCGCTGGAGCCCCCTCATCCCCAATCGTGTCTCGACTCTGTCAGCGCCATCGGTCAGGCCTCCAGTGAGTGCTGTGCCGTGCCCTCCAGTTGAGCCCCTCCTGTCATCATGACAGGCACAGGAGGTGCCCGTGCGAATGAATTAAAGCTCCCCCGTCTCCCCCGTCTGATATCAGCTTCTTGGCTCACAATAGTCCAGTAGACAGAACACCTCGTGATTTCCTCCAGCAGTCGCGACTTGTCCAATCCCAGTTGCGCCCTCTCATCGTGCTGTTGCGTCAATCTCCAGAGCCTCAATCTCGTCGCTGTTACCTGTCAGCGTTGCTGGATTTGCCTGGTCGCATTATCCCTGACCATTGGAGGGCCAGGCCTGTCCGTCGAGCCGCGCCGAATCGTTGCCCCTGCTCGAGTTCCCCGCCCCCTCACCAAGGACAGCCCGCCTTCGCCAAAGTAGCACTGCTAAGTACACCTCACCTGCCACCGTCCGCGCCAACACCCACCACTGGCACGGCACGCTTCTTTTTTATCGACAGCAGTCCCGCCCCGCCTGGTCGGTTCGTCCTTGTCTCGCTCACCCGCAACCTCGCGCTCAATCCGCCCCCGTCCAAGCGAAGCGCCGGCAGCACCCGCATAGCACAATGTCGGACCTCCAGGGCCGCAAGGTCTTCAAGGTCTTCAACCAGGACTTCATCGTGGACGAGCGCTACACCGTGACCAAGGAATTGGGTCAGGGCGCCTACGGTATCGTGTGGTACGCATCATCGCCCTCCCTCGAGCCCTCCAGCTCTCGTCCCAGCCAAACTGCAAACAACGCGAAGTAGCCCCTCGCCACAAGCACTGGTGTCGATGCTGACAGCCCCTCCGTTTCGCCACACCACAGCGCCGCCGTCAACAACCAGACCAGCGAGGGCGTTGCCATCAAGAAGGTCACCAATGTCTTCAGCAAGAAGATTCTCGCCAAGCGCGCCTTGCGCGAGATCAAACTTCTCCAGCACTTCCGTGGCCACCGCAACGTTCGTGCCGCTCCCTACCTCTCACTGCATCAGCCCGTGAACGACGAGTGCTTGTGTCACCAGCCCCTCGTGTGCGCGTGTCGCACAAGCCAGCCAGAATGCGGGTGCTGACATTGGCTGTCGCTGCTAGATTACATGCCTCTACGACATGGATATCCCGCGGCCGGATAACTTCAACGAGACGTATCTCTACGAAGGTACGTTTATTTTCTTCTCCGACCGCGCGGATCCCTCTCGCCACCGCCGAATCCTGGGTGCCTTTCCGCTCCGCCGACCCGCCGCCATACCGAGATATAACATACTCAGAGGGCCCGTAAACGAGAGGCAAGCTGGCTAACCGCTTGCGCTTTCTTCTGCGCCTGCCCGATGAACAGAGCTCATGGAGTGCGACTTGGCGGCTATCATCCGCTCGGGCCAGCCCCTGACGGACGCACACTTCCAGTCCTTTATCTACCAGATCCTCTGCGGCCTCAAGTACATCCACTCGGCGAACGTGCTGCACCGTGACTTGAAGCCCGGCAACCTACTCGTCAACGCCGACTGCGAGCTCAAGATCTGCGATTTCGGTCTCGCCCGCGGCTTCTCCGTCGACCCGGAGGAGAACGCCGGCTACATGACCGAGTACGTCGCCACGAGGTGGTACCGCGCCCCCGAGATCATGCTGAGCTTCCAAAGCTACACCAAAGCGAGTACGTCGAGATTTCACCTGCACCCTATCTTGCTGCCAGCTGAAGCCCGGAAACGTGGGACGATTGCTGTGATGTGAAACTGACGCTCGAGCCTTTTCTACTCCAGTCGACGTCTGGTCAGTAGGCTGCATCCTCGCCGAGCTCCTGGGCGGCCGGCCCTTCTTCAAGGGCCGTGACTACGTCGACCAGCTGAACCAGATCCTGCACATCCTCGGCACGCCCAACGAGGAGACGCTGTCGCGCATCGGCTCGCCCAGGGCCCAGGAGTACGTGCGCAACCTTCCCTTCATGGCCAAGAAGCCCTTCCGCTCGCTCTTCCCCAACGCCAACCCGGACGCCCTCGACCTGCTCGACCGCATGCTCGCCTTCGACCCGTCCTCGCGCATCTCGGTCGAGCAGGCCCTCGAGCACCCCTACCTCCAGATCTGGCACGACGCCTCGGACGAGCCCGACTGCCCCACCACCTTCGATTTCGACTTCGAGGTGGTCGAGGACGTCGGCGAGATGCGCAAGATGATCCTGGACGAGGTCTTCCGCTTCCGCCAGCTCGTCCGCACCGTGCCCGGCACCGGCACCGGCGGCCAGCCCCACGCGCCCCAGGTTCCCATCCCGTCGGGTGGCGCCCAGGGCCAGTGGAAGGCCGAGGATCCCCGCCCCCAGGAGTATATGGGCCAGATGACCGACCTCGAGGCCGAGCTCGCTGGTGGTCTGGACGGTAGGAGGTAGAGAAGTTTGGATTCCGGTGGGGATGCGGATGGCTTCTTCGGTCCGCAATCCCTGGAGGATCCAAACGCATGGAGATTTCAAGGGCCAGGAAAACAAAGGGTGTCTGCTGGAGAACGAAAACGCTTTCTACTATTGGACTTGGATATTCCAAGACCAAGAAGCAAGTCATCTAGCGTTTTCGATATATGGGATTCTCATGGGGCCTTTTTTGTGTCGCTTTTTTGTCCTATATTGCGTGTGCTTGTGTGCTTTATCAGTAGCCTCTTGGCTCGTCGTCCTAAATCTTGGGCATTGTAAGGATTGAAAAAGAGAAGAAAATATAAACAAGCGCTTCAATATCACTGGTATTCGTTTGGGAGTGGTGGACGCCGAGCTGGACTCTAGGGTTTCAATTTAGACGATTGTGCCGGGGCGAGCTCACCATGGCTACTAGCTCTGCCTTTGTCCCTTCATGCCTGCCCTACAACCCGAGTGACCAGCCGAGCATCTGAAATACCATGCAGTGTGTGCGTGGTGCCTCTTACCTGGAGAGTTTCGTGTCCCGGCGGCGGCGCCATGTCAAGATGGGTTTTCTGGGACCGCTGGGGTATCTGATCCAAGTGAACACGTAAACGGAAATGTCCTGCTTTAAAACCACGACGTACTCCGAAATACAAAGAGGCAAAGGAGTATATGCCTCCGCTATGCGAGCACGGCCCGGCTTAACGGCCTTGGGCGGTATGGATGCGAGGCAGTCGGGGAACTGGGACTTGTCCCACTCGTCGGAAAACTGCCGCGAAGCCCAGGTCGACTAACGTGACGAGCGGTGTGGCCGTTGTGAATGCGATACGCGGATGGGGGGGTTGTGGCCCGCGCGGCGCAGGAGCTTGATCCCGTGTCCCGTGTGTGGCAGAGTTGGCCTTTGTTCCGGTCGGCATTCTCGGCTTCCTGCTTCGCTGTGAGCCGCCTGCGGATCGGCCTGCTCGTGGTGTTTTGCAAGGATGGGGGACGTCGAGTTTATGAGGAGGAGAAGAAGGATTCGTTGGAATTGCGGCTGAGATCCTCGACGGATTCTGAGATTTTTTTTTTCCATGGGAGATAGCTCCAACGAGTTCTTGTATTGGTTGACCAGCCGCTTCTGCCTCCTCTCCACGCCACCCTCCTGGTTATTTTCCACTTGCTTCGGCCGGGGTCCGCGACTCCCCAGTGCTCTCCTCCGAATCTCCTTCTCGGTGATGGCCCGGCCGCAGCGACGCGCACATGTTTGTCCCGCGGATATCCCGGGGCGCCACCCGCCGGCTGTGCAGATGATCGGGTCCCGGCGGTATTTGGTGGCACGTCTGCTTCACGTTCTTGAGCTCACAGGCGTCATGCTTCATCGCCGTGCCGTGCCGTGTGGATCGTCCGAGTGCGCCGTTCGGCTACAGCTCCGGTAATTTCTCCGAGATGGGTGCCGAGGGGGTCAACGACCTTGAGTTTCGTTCGGGCGCTGTCGCTAGGCCCTGGACGTCAAAGACACGAGAAACTATTTCGACTGCTTCCCCCGGGGATGGCTGCTTGCCTTTTCGTGGACCAAGCGTGTGTGGATGAGGTGCTCAACCCCGCACTCTGCCTTGCTATCCGAGGCGGACAAGATCTTGAAGGCCATGTATCGGCACACACCAATCACAGAAGGATCAATATCCGTGAGGTCAGGCTTGCCATTCATATCTTGTAAGCTAAAGGGTGCACTGGCTGCCAGTGCGCTAGTTTACAGATGATGTGACAGCGGCCTTGGAGCACATTACACAGTGGACCGGATAAAACACGCCGAGTGAGCATGTATCGACTCGTCCCTATATGGTGATGTTCGGTGAGCGAGGCTTATTCCTATGAAACAGCGGCCTGTGTAAATCGATCACAGGCCATGGTCAAGGACATGTTTAGTCTGCTAACCGGTGTGTCGAAGTGGTGGTCGGCTTATGTTCCTTTGATGTTTAGATCAACGGAGTCTCAGCATATTAATGGATAGTATGGCATGCATACAGGTGAGAGACGTCCATCCCGGAACAAAATGTGTGACGGCAAACCGCACTTTCGATAGCTTTAAGGTACAAACTCTGCGTCAAGCACTTCAGGCTGTGTGGGTAATGATGGAAAGAAGCGCTCTAAACGACTGCTTATAGAAGACAATTTTACTAGGAAAATTCCATCGGGCTGGTATATCAGGCCCGAGCAGCACCAGTCCTGCCTCGGTTCACTGCGGGTCCGCTCAAGCTGGGGCTACGAGCAGCAAAACGTCGCACCCGCAATTTAATGGCACGAGATTATATATAGGCTTGATGCCGCCCCTTGGGCGACGCCCGGTAGACTGGCTTCGATCCAATGTAAGCATCGTGGAGCTTAGGGCACAGTCGGCTAGGAAAATCTCTTAGCTTTGCCAGCCATGGGAAGGTTGGCCAGTGGCTGTTTGTTGGGTATCCTGCCAAATGAGGTTCCAATTAACGTGATCCGATATGAAGCAGCTGACGCGCCGATTACATAAACGGGACCACCAAATGGACGATTGCGTTTGATGGTTGGTCCTTGCACCTGTCAGATCCGCTAAACAAACGCCCGTGTTGATCATCTGTGGTATATACCTGTGCTTAGGGCAGGTGGGTGAAGACCCATTGGAATTGCGAACAGACTGCCCTGGCTATCACCACCTCCGGGACGTCCTGGATCGCGTGTTGCTTCTGGTAGCAATTGTCGGCAATTGGTGTCTTCTGCATGGCGTACGCGACTTATAATCTTCGCACCTGGGGGCTGGAGCTCTGACCTTTGCTTCCCAGATCGCCGGCCAAGAATGATCTGAGCCCAGAGCGGAGTTCACGCCGCTCGGGCCAATTGTGGTTACTGGCTGACCCGTCAGCCCACATGCCGTCGTCCCGTCGTTGTTAGGGAGTGGGTCCGATGGTCGCGGTACGTACCACGGCGTCACGTGGGCCCTTTTTCCCGCACTCACTCGTTGTGGCGGATCCGCCACCCGGCCCACCGCGCCAGCTGCGCTGCCCAGCCACCAGCTTTTTCCACCCGGCGGGCAACCAGGGGCACGTCTGCTGCTTGCTTGTCCCAGGTGTCGGCACCACACCTTCCTAGTCCCCCTCCCCGAACCTCGCATTTCCCTCCCTTCTCCCACACCCCGACCGCCAACCGCGCCCGTCGCGTCTCGTCCTTGCTCTCCTTTGCAGCTTGCTTTGATCCAATTTTTATTTTTTGGTTTTTCTTGGTTTTAATTGCCTCGCTTTCTTGTCAAGCACGAGAGCACGGCTCCCAGTGCGCGCGCGAAACATCGCTTTGCGCCGCGACGGTTGCTGTTTTCCGACGAGTCGCGCGCGCGCTCTCCCAGCAATCCACTACCCCCCAAAAAAACACGCGTGCGCATCCCTTGTTTACCTCCGCCACTGCTCGTCCCACCTCAAGCAGTACATCGCACACGCCAGATTCTTTCACAGTTGCCCCTGTCCTTGGCCTGGCAATCGAATTCATCATCGGGCTTTTAGAAGCGTGCTTCCCGGTGCAGGCCGAGGTCGCCGTCGCTATCTCCGCGCCACCACCGATCCCACAGTCGACATCATGTTTTACTCAGACACTCTCGTCAACCAGACGGGGCCATTGGCCCGCGTCTGGCTTGCTGCCAACATGGAGCGCAAGCTCTCCAAGGGCCACATCCTCAACTCCAACCTCAGCAAAAGTGTTGAGGACATCATAAGACCGATCGACAACGCGCCGCTGGCCCTACGCTTTAGCAGTCAGCTGTTGCTCGGCGTCGTCAGAATTTACAGCCGCAAAGCGCGCTACCTTCTGGACGACTGCAATGAGGCACTCATCAAGATCAAGATGGTAAGAACCAACGTCCACCCCCAGAGATTAACGTTACCCTGTTTGGCGCTGGCCGCGCGAGCCTGTTATGCTGACCGCTCGATAGACCTTCCGGTCAACGGGAAATAACGATCTCCCCATCGGCCAACATGTTCCAAACCGCGAGGCTCTGATGATCCCTGATCGCATCACACCGCTCGACAACCTTGATCTTCTGCCAGCTCCAAACCTTGATGACTTCACATCGTCACAGGTCGGCCGCAGGGGGCGCGTTAGCAACCGCGACATCAATCTGCAGGAGGACTTCAACAACAGCCAGTTCTTGCAAGATGATGAACCCCAAGACGATCTCCAGCTCACAGTCGTCGAAATGGAGGACCTTGATCTCGAGCTGGACTTTGGCATGGACCTTGACCTCCCGTCCGGAGACAAGAGCATTGAAATGGGTCGTGACGCGCCCGCTGCAAGGAGCGTGGAGGACGACCTCGTCAGCGAGCTGGCTGCACCTTCCAAGGAGCCCGAGCGCGAGCTTTCTCTTGGCCTCGAGTTTGGTGATGAGCGGGTTCGTATCGCCGATACCGAGGGCGACGTTCAAATGTTCGACGACGACTTCGAATTCAACCTGGGCGACCAGTCCGCCATGCCCCAGGGACCCCTGGGTGCTGTACCCCCCGAGCGGGCCCGTATTTCCGAGTCCCCGCTCTCCGACATCGACCCCGAGTTCGCCCAAGAGATCGAAATGGAATACACCCGCACCATGAACGAGGACATGTACGAACCAGGCGACGACACAGAGCAGACGGTTGTCGCAAAGGCACCACAGAGGGCTAAGAAGCGACGCCTGCTCGTTGCCGATTCCGAGACCATGCTTACTAGCAACCACATCCGTGAGCAACAGGCGCACCACGAAAACATCCTGAAGCCGCAATCGTTTGTCCCACGCGAGCCCTACCTCCTCGCCCTCATGGAGATGCAGAAGAACGGTGGCTTCGTCGCCAGCGTAATCATGGACGCACGCAGCGACTACTGGGCGCCGGAGCTGAAGGGCCTCCTTTCTCTATCGGCGATCCGTCCTGTGAACGACCTGAAGCGCAAGCGGGATAGTGGGATCGCCGATATTGGCAGCGAGGACGAGCAGGGCGGGCCAAAGTCGCCTCGGCTTGACATTGGCGGCGAGCTCGAATCCTTCGCGCTGGGAGGCGACGAGACCGGAATTCAGAGCGCTGGTGGCGATGCAACTGTCCTCGAAATTCCCGCAGACGAGGGCTACGAGGCCAATGACGACACCATCAGGCCCGCATCGCGCGAAGGGGCTAGCCCGATGCCCGCCTTCGATGATACTGTTGCACCACTCGTTCACCCGGCCGACTCCGGCCCCATCTCGATCGGAACGAGGCACGCTGTCCACATCCTGCGCGATCTCTTTGGCCCCGAAGCGGCGACAGACGAAGCAAAGCGGAGAGACACGTCGGTCGTCTTCCAGGAGCTCCTCCCCGAGAGCAGGACCACCAAGGCGGACGCGACCAAGATGTTCTTCGAGTGCCTGGTTCTCGCCACCAAGGATGCGATCAAGGTCGAGCAACCAGAGGAGCAGCTCGGCGGCCCGATCCGGGTGCGCGGCAAGAGGGGCCTCTGGGGCGCATGGGCCGAACGGGAGGCCGGAGGCGAGTTGGCTCAGTCGGAGGAGGAGGAGCAGGAGGAGGCAGCGCCGCAGTCTGGCCCGCAGCCTGCTGTGAGCAGTACCTCGATGGTGTCAGTCGAAGCATGATGGCAACTCACCCTGATTGTATAACCTCAAGTTTTCTGTTTCTCACTCTTGCTACAGCATCGACGTTTCCTTCCTTTGTACATAGTGGACCGGCATGGGGAAGAAGGGGCCCTCGGGACCAGGCTGGGGTTTGGTGTTTGTATGCCTTGCGACTCTTGGATCGTCGTTTTCTTTATTGTCATGCGACCAAGTGGCGTTTTGGTGTCTGGAAGGGTATTCTAATCTAGGAGGATACCACTTGTCCCATGGAAAATGGGGGCAAGCTGCGATTCGGTGTTTCTTTGCAAAGAAATATGTTTTATTTCGTATCGTCTGGGCCTACAGTCTTGCGCCCAGAAGACGCTCAGGCTATCAGCCAAGGAGGATGATATTTGGTGGCATGGAGTCCTTGACAGGATGCGACGCGCGAGACGAACCTGGAGTATCAACGAGGGAGGGAGTAGTGGTAGACACTTTGTTCTAGCCCCCTGTGTGGTTGGCACGTTACGGGGCGGTCTTTGAGCATGGTGCGCGAGATCGAGCTCAGGCGGCCTTTTGTAGCATAGATTCACGATGCGCATTTTTAAAAACGAGCAGGTTAGGATTCCACAGACAGGGTTTATTGGTATGTTTCTCTTGTCCGCAACCTTTGTCCAAGGCGTCTTGACTCCAGGCAGCAGGCAGCGGGCAGCAGGCAGCTTCCCGTGAGCCTGCCCCACCTGCCGACGACCATAATCGCCCCGCTGCCGTGCCATTCTCTCGCTCAAGCAAGCATACAAACAACGACATCCCAAGCAAGCCAACGAGAAGCATTACCTCAAATATTAGACCTCTTTTTTGAGCTCGATATAAGAACGACACCAGACATAAACACTCTTCTCAGAAAAAACAGCACCAAGCCTCACCTCAAACAAGATGCCGGCGCCCAGCCCGCTCGTCATCGCAACCCAGTCCGTCTCGCGGCTGGTCAAGGAAGAGGCCTACTACCGCAAGGAGCTCGAGGGGCAGAACAAGCAGGTGGCCGAGGAGCAGGCCAAACTGTCGGCCGACACAAACTACAATGACAAGTTTATGCTGAAGCAGCTTGTGCGTTTCTTTTCTTGTGTTTCTTTTTTTTTTTCTTTTCTTTTTCTTTTTCTTTTTCCATTATCACATATCCCGTTTTATGGGCTGACTGACAGCCAAACACAGGAGACGGCAGTCAGGGAGACCGAGGCCGTCTTCGGCCCGCTCCTGACAAAGGTCGAGGACGCGGTCGGCAAGCTCGAGGAGCAGATGGCCATCAGCGAGAGCAGCGGCGGCGCCTCGGACGACGAGCTCAAGAAGGCGCGCGAGGCGCTCGCGGCCGGCAGGGCGCTGGCGCAGAAGGGAGATGCTACCGAGAGCAAGGCTGCGGAGTAGATTGGGGCCTTGCCTTCGTCTGATCCATGTGGACTGACTTTCTTGCGTTTGTCTTGGTCGGCACGGGGGTGGGTTTGTTGGACTGTGGGATACAGGTTGTAGGCGGGTTTCGTCAAAGATGAAGATCTCGTTGAGCAGGCCTAATTAGGGGGGCATGCGGCTACATCACGACAGCGTGGCAAGCACGGTTGATGCCGAGAGACTGTTCCTCCCTGCCAGCTAGTCTTTATTCGCAACAAAAGGCTATAAGATGCGCCTTAGTCGCTATCAGACGGATAATCAGATA
>GL876968.1:1701902-1731013 GCA_000193285.1 Magnaporthiopsis poae ATCC 64411
CGCAGGCCCGTCTTTCCGCGGATCCACGCATCGTAGTCCTCGTCGCACGCCGCCGCCAGCGCCAGCCGGAGGCCCTTGAGCACGTCGCGGTCGCTGATGTCGCGGTCGTGGTGGTCCACGGGCGCCTGCTCATTCCTCTTTTTCTGCTGTTGTGGCGGCGGCGGCGGCGGCGGCTCTCGTTCATCTTCTGATGCCTGGTCCTCCCATTCCGACTCACCTCCCTCGTCGTCTCCAGGTCGCCTCATCTGCCCCGGCGGCCCTGTGGCGATCGGTCTCTTTCTCTCCGCACCACGGTAAACATCATCCTTGGGGGGTGGGGGAGGAGGAGGCTGATCCTGCGTAGCTGGAGTATCGTCCTCTATCCTCACGGGCGGCGGCAGCTGCAGTTTGGAGGACGACGCCCCGATATCGCGATCCCGCCCTTCCTCGTGCATAGCAACGGGAGCAGGCTCCTTGTCGGTATTGCTGATCTTGCGCGTATCCCCCGGCGTCTTCTCCTTTTCAATTTCGCAGACAAGACGACGATTGGCATCATCCAACTCGCGTAATCTGCTGACAATTCCGTCCAAAGCCTTCTCCAGTGATGAATCGGTAACGATGGCGTATTTCCATGCATTTGCCCGTCTCGGTGGCGACGATGAAACGCCTCCTCGGCCGCGGTCGCGATCTGTCTGGACCGGAGCCGAGGGTGCTACTTTCTTTGCATTAGAAGACCCCGCTGCTGCTGTATCTGATGCTCTATCCTCGCCATAGTGTCGACCTGCTCCTGTCTCTGCTCTAGACGTTTCCGCCTCGCCTGGGGTTTTTGGCAGCGGCTTGTTCACGCCAAAAGTAGTCCTGTCTGCATCGAGGATCTCGGTCTCCTCGGGAATGGTTGTCGGTTGGGATCGGATGGCTGTCGAAATGCATGATCCTCGGCCGCTACTGATGTTCCTCCTGGTGTCTTCTTGCCTCTGTGATTCGGTCCGAGGCAGCAAACCATTTTCAGCCCCCCGTTCGCCGTGGTTCGCTCGCGCAGATATCCTGTCATGGGGTTCCGTGCAATCCCGAGCCGGAGAAGAGGTACAGGTCTCTGTCTCCACGTAAGCTACCATTGGTGTCTTCCCCTTTTGTCTTGAGCTGCTAGGACCTCGCATGTCCGTCCTTGCCTGATCACGAGCTGTGCGGATCGTTTGAATCGGCCGGCCTGGGCTCGCCGGTCTAGAAGCCGACTTGAGAGGTATTGGGGGCGCTCTGCAACTTGTTCCACACGAGCCACGTGGTCTTCGGTCTGCGTCGTACATATTCCTTCGATTAGGGGGAGGCCGTCGAGGATCTATGACCGTCGCGCTGGGCGGACGAACAGGTCGCACCTGTCCGGGCTCCCGTATCGACACGCGAGCAGCAGCGCGAGCAACAGGGGTTTGCGGGCCCTTGATAGGTCTAGCAGAGGTTGCGTTTTCATCTGTGGCTGGTAGAGATTCTGTCTGCTTCTCGCACAGCCACGGCAAGATCTTGCGGGGAGATGTCTGGGCATGTTCGGGGGTCACGGGCGCCGGGTCCGCCGCCAGCCCTGCGATGCCACCCGGCGGCGTGCGCTGGATGCTGCAGGGCCTGCCAAGACTTCTATCCGCTGATGCTCCCGGCAAGGGTCCGGCTCCCGCTCTCTGCACCGCAGCTTCACCCACGCGCCCGATAGCCGAAGAAGACGTTTGCGCGGGGACGGCACCAGTGTTTGCCGCGCGACAGTCAGGCCTGCGGGCCGAAAACAGCCGCATCTGCTCGGCCGAGGTGACTGCCAGCCCTGCCTCCTCGAATTCGCTGTGATAGGGGACGAGGGCGCTGACTGTCCGGAGAGAATCGCGAGACGGCGGCTCGGGTGGTGTGGAATCTGGTGGCTTCGGATGGACCGACTTGTATCTATGCAGCTCCCTTGTGAACCGATCTATCTTCTTTTGCTGGCTCCGAGACCTTGCTGGTGCCTCAGTCAGAACCGATTGCTCCAGAGTCACAACGTCTGACAGGCGCTGCTGCTGTGACAGGGTCCTGGAGACTGTGCTCGCGACCTTCGGGTCGGCCAGCCCGAACCGCTTCTCCTGCCTGCAAGTCAGCGTAGGCACGACTGACACGCGCTCTCGTGATTCCCTGTGCGGTCTTTGGGCAGCATGCTGTCGGTCTTGCCCCGCCGTCAAGCAGGTATCGCGGTGACTGGCGCCGACGTGCTTTCTAATGATGACGCTGTGTTTCTGCGCGGGAAAGCGGGCGTTCTCCTTGGACGATGCGTGGCCGTCGTAGCCGTGGTCCAGGGGCCCCACGTGAGCGTACTCTGTCGAGAAGCGTGCCGGCGTGGAAGCGCCGCGTACACGAGCATACATGTCCGAGATGTCTTGCGATTCGGGCACGGTGACCCATCGAACGGCGTCTGATTGCTCCTCGGGAACCTGCATTAGAGAGTACCGCCTGTCCTGGGGCTGGCACGGCACCACGGGCTTTCGAGGTGTTGAGCCATCGCCGTCCGAGGGGAGCAGCAAGGGTATAGGATGACTGATATCTGCTGGCTTGATGCGCTGGTGGCCATGGGAGGTGGTACCGTCCTTTGGGCTGAGTATATGGCCAACCCAGGTCTGGAAGCCCTTTGCTTTCCCATTAACCGAGCCCCAGGCCAGCCCATGGCCACCCCGCCCCTGGCCGCCCGAGGGCGACTTGCCGCCGCTGGATCTCTGCTTCCCGTATTTCTTGTCCTTGCCGGGCGTGCGGGTCTTGGCGGCCCGTGACCGAAAACCGGCAAGGGAGGCGGCGCTGGAGGAGGACCTGTTGAACGAGACCCTGACCCCGCTCCGGCGTCGTTTCCTTATGACATTCCGCTGGCGGTGCGGCCGTTTGGCGAACGACGATCCGACGGGCGAGGTCTGGAGCAGCGACTTGGGCCGGCGGGCGGTTACGGCGGGCGATGGGCGTGACGAGACCGTCCTGGGGCTTGCGGCGGCGTCGCGAGAGGAACCACCCAGTCTGAAGCCGAGTTTAGGAAAATGATGCGAACTTCCCTTCTAAGTTAAGTTGAATGCAGGCATCGTCCATTATTCCAAAAAGGCCCATTCCAAAAAAAAAGAGACAAAGCGCCCGCCCTTGGCCCAAAGCCTGCCGGGGCAGAAGCGGAACAATGATGATGGGCCGTCCCTTGGGTTTCTGGTTAAGGTACCGTCTCCTTTTCGCTGTCCCAGAGCTGGGAGGAGACGGAGGCTAGGCAGGCAAGCACCTGCATACCAGGCAGAGCCAGGTCCCGATAGGGAAAGCACGCCCCGTGATGACGCAGGAGAGTACCTCCGGGTGGAAAGAAGGGTATCGTGCCTCCCCCAAGCACCACCCAAATAAACCTGGAAAGATCTAACATGGTTGTATGCTACGATTGGTCGTAAAACAGTAGAGTCCGCATTTTTCGACCCCAAAAAGGTAAGGTATTCACATCTTTTAACTTATTTTTCCAAGTTGTTCCTCGTAGACATAAATTGCAGCGTTTTTTTTTGTTTTATGCCGAGCTCCATGTGTGCGAATCAAGTGCCCCCGATGGCCCGCTGCAGTCCTGACGTCAAGCACAATCGCCCCTCGGAGCTGTGCTCAGGGGCTTCATTTTATGGAACCCGACCCTTCCGGGATCGCCACAAAGGGAGGAACAGCCTAAGGACGCGAGCTTCAGGGCAAAAATTCGGAGTCTGCACCCGAGACAACACTGTATAATAAACCAAGCAAATCCATCGATATACCTCAACATTTGTTTACCCGCAACGCTTGCTCCGTCATCTTAATTCGAGATCCTCAAATCGGGTGTCGCCAATCTCCTCGTATCGATGTGACGGCATAGGGGATGGACACCCTGGCAGGGGCCAGCATAAAAGGCAAGGACCAGATTTTATTACGACCAACCAAAGCCACATGGATCTCCAGATCCTCCTTTTCACCCCGCCGCCGCATGGGCCGCCAATAACCCATGAACACGAAATGGTCCCCAAGCCCGATAGCCGACAAGAGGTTGGAATGTAGAAGTCGATACTCGGACTTGGGCGCTGCAGGTGACAAGTCATTTCTGGAGCCAACCCATCCCTGCGGCTGCAGCCGCACATCGTGTGCCCGCTTCGAAGGAAAGCATGGGGACCAGGCTGCTGGAATATCCTTCCGAATGCCCATTCCGAATCCACCATACACAGCCCTCGGCTCTTCCAGGGTTCGCCCTGTGACGTGTGATGTGATGAGTCTGTGAAATGGATGCTAGGCTCCGACTCCTACTACTACCCAGAAGATGGGGGCCGGCCGTAAGACAATTCTCAGGAGATAAAGTGTCTGCTATGCCGACCTATATAGGTTGTCTCCTGTCACCTCGGCTGCCTGTATGTGTTCTACGGCTTGCAGGTGGAACGACCAGCAGTCCAGGGCACCAGTCCACCCAGTCAAAACCCGCCGAGTCGGGAAACCACAGAATGCTACCCTTCCCCGCCGTCCGCGCCACCACGGCGCTCGCGATCGTCTTGACGGCCATCCAAAGTTTGGTGGTGCCTGCCCTCGCCGCGGCGCCATACTGTCTCCCCGGGGATGCCTGCTTCCCCACGGACGCAGAGCTGGACGCCTTCAACAGAACAGTCAACAGCGCCCTTCTCAAATCTGTCCCGTACGGCGCGCCGTGCTACGAGGCTACCTACAACGCCACAGAGTGCAAGATGCTAGCTGAGATCAAGGGAAACGAAGACTGGCGAAGGAATCTGTCAGGTACCTACCTACCTATGTGCTGCTCAATGCCCCTAGCTGCGTGCTCGATGCATGCATGTCCTTTATGGGTCTCAGACAATATGTGACTAACGCAGACCAAAATCTCTACGCATGCAGCTGGGATGATGTATTCCAACTGGGAACAGGACGGCCTGCTGGGTGAGAAGGGCGGCTGTCTCGTCCCGAATCCGAATTCAGATGGGACGCCTCCTGGCCCGGTCCGCAGCAAGTGCTCCCTGGGCGGGCTGCCGTCGTATATGGTGAAGGCCGCCAGCGCCGACGATATCGCAAAGTCTGTCGGGTTCGCTGCGAAACATAATCTCAGGCTCCGAGTTAAGAATGTTCGTCGAACTCTCCATCGCATCTCCGAATCTCCTCCACAGTCTGCACAATGTGACTGATCGAGACTCTCTCCTTTTGACTTGTACAGACTGGACATGATTATCTGGGCCGATCCACAGATCCGGGCGCCTTTTCCATCTGGACGAGACACATGAACGACGCACACCTCATCAAGGAGTTTGTGCCAGAGGGCTGCTCGGCCCCTCCCCAGGACGTCATCTCCGCTGGTCCTGGAATCGACGGTGCCGAGCTCTACCGCGTGGCTGCAGAGGCCGGCAGGGTGGTCGTTGGGGCGTCCGCATCCTCTGTCGGTGTTACTGGCGGGTTTCTGCTTGGTGGGGGAGTTGGTAAGCGACACCATATTCTCCAGGTGTCTTTGCCATATGTCTGCATCGAGCCTCATCCGCCTTTTTTCTGACACTCGCAATGTCGTCTCACAGGACCGCTGAGTCCTCACCTGGGGATGGCCGTTGACAGTAGGTTCCCCAGTCCTTCACCCTCGCATGTGTTTGCGTCCATAATCCGCCCAGGTGGAGAGAGGATTTTCATTCCATCTAACGCAACGCACCATTCAGACCTAGTCCAGGCCGAAGTGGTGACGGCTGATGGGAAGATGCGGGTGGTCAATGCTTGCAAGGAGCCCGACTTGTTCTGGGCGTTGCGTGGCGGCGGAGGCGCCTTCGCCGTCATCACGAGGGCCTACGTCAAGGCGCACCCAGCCTTCAGCGCTGTCAACTCCGTCGCAGGCCAGATTGGCTGTGCCAACCGGGCTTCGTATGAAAGCTTGGTCCGGGCCATCGTTGACCTCCAGGCTCCACTGCAACAGAAAGGGCACACGGTACGTGCCCTAGGGCCGAGTAGAACATGGCAAGTTGAACGGGACACGAACTGACACTCACGGCAAATATAAAGGGCGTCTGGGCATGCCAGCCGTCCCGCCTCGGCTGCATGTACATTTCCGTCGTGTCCTTTTACAGCAATGACACGGTCCATCCGGCCAGCGAGGCTCTGGCTGACTTGCAGCCTATCTTGGCCGCTAAGGGCTGCGCCAACAGCCTGAGAGCGACGGAGACCACCGGATCGCGCTCCTGGAATGAAGCATTCGAGAAAGTGGTAGGCCCCCTGGTGTCTGCCTCCGTCAACGTCGGTCTTCCCGTATCCGTGCATAGTCGGATCGTGCCCAGAAGCGTGGTCGAGAGCCCAGAGAGTCTTGATAGAATCAAGGGGTTTCTCCTCAACTTGCCGTCGGGCGCCTCGTTTATCTGGCAGAACAGTACGTATATGCGGACCCTTTGAGGGCTTGAAGGAACTTCTCTCTTGACTACTACCCTGCTGACTTTATATACCTCCCTCTCTTCAAGCTGTCGGTGGAGCCGTAGCCCAGGTCGAGCCGAACGCCGTAAGTGTCACCAATCTCCTTTCCTTTCTTTTGGCTCCTTTAACTCCATCTATGGAAGTTATCGTGAAAGACATCGGGGCCCAAACGCTAATCACTCCGGCATGCAGACTGCCGTGCACCCGGAGTGGCGCAACGCCTTCAACTTTATCAATATCCCAGTGCCTGGCACATGGTCGGGTTTGACGCAGCAGGTGATTGACACCGGGCGGGCCATCCTGGCCAATGCTACGGCGGTCTTTGGGACTGCTGCTTATTATAACGAGGACTTCGTGCTAGAGGAGAACTGGCAGGAGTCGTTCTTCGGCTCCAACTATCCAAGGCTGCTCGACATTAAGCGTCGTGTAGATCCGTCTCGCGTTTTTAGCTGCCGCATGTGCGTGGGCAGCGAGGATGGATTCTGATAGAGCACTAAAAGCTGAACTCGTGGATGGCATTTACTTACCCTGTCGGCCATCTTCTGGTACCTACATCTGTACCTACACATATGAATGATATGATAATCACAATCAGAAGCCATACTAGCGGAGCTTGGCACTAGCCCCAGACCTCCTTGGAGACAATCTCGTAGATTTTTAGGCAGAAAAGTGCGCATTGAAATTATAAGAGGGCAGTAAATCAGCAACGCCAACCGTCATCCGACGAGACCGAACCCGATTCATTTTCCTAGCTCTTCCGCAATGCCCCCACCGGTCAGAGTCATAAAAACACATATCTCCCAGAAAATCAAGATAACCACCTGAGGATTGCTATTCAATCGGCTCGCTTGGTGCCATTCCCGCCGTCCCCGTTCATCGGCCCATTTCCTTTCTGATTTTTCACCACGGGCGCCGAATCCCCAATGTCTCCAGCCCCGTCTGCATCGTCCCAGGCGTCGACCTCGTTCTCGTCCCAGTTGTCAACTTCCTCTTCAAGAGTCAGGCCCCTGCCGCCGACGTGGGCAGGGGCGTCGCCATCATGCGGGCGGGGTACGTCTGTGATGCCCTCCTCATGACCGCTACCGCCGAGCCCGGCGCCTTCGCCCAGCTCCAGGTCGTTCTCTTCGCCGAGGCCGTCGACATCGTCCTCTCCCGCCACGGCGCCGTAGCCCCTGCGCGCCCTCTTGCGCTCCAGCATGCGCTTGTGGTACCAGCTGCACAGGCCGAGGCCGGCCAGGCTGCCGACGATATTGGCGACGATGTCGTAGACGTCAAAGTCGCGACCGTTGGGCAGGATGGCCTGCAGGAATTCGGAGCCGACTCCGAGGGCGCCGGTGCAGACGGTCAGGGTCAGGTTCAGGGTGCGCCGTCGGTTCGTGTCGACGATCCAGTAAAAGACGATGGTAAGGATGAAAAACGTCAGGAAGTGCAAGAGCTTGTCGTTGATAAGGTGGCCCAGTTGCAGCGACGTTAGGCCGGCGTAGCCCGCGATGAGGAGCAGGAAGAAGAACCCTCCTATCTCATGGTCAGCCATCTCTGTTTCCCCGCAATTTTCTTCGTCTCTCTCCCTCTCTCTTCCCATTTTTTACGACGTGGCTGTTGAGCTCGGGGTTGGGCCAGCAGTGGTCTTACCCGCAAAAGGAAGTCGTATCCTCATGGCTGTTGGATGTGGTCTGGATGGCGGCGGGCGCTGAAGGGAGGGATGGAGAGGGGCAAGAACCACACGATACCGTGTTCTTGCGGTCGATGATGGGTTTGTGGTGTCGAGACGCTAGGCGTCATAGGGGGGCGCTGGGTTGGCCTTCGCTGTCGGCTGCGTGCAGCTTGGTGTCTTGTAACACGGCTAGGGCTAAGTAGACGTCGGCGACAGGGTGTAGGGTGTGTGGTTAAGACAGGCTGGAAGCGAGCTCGGCGTGGGACAAAGAGCTGGCACAATGGCATCTCTCTCACGCAACCAGCAGGGGCTCCACCATCTGACGCCAACTGCTGCAGGGCGGAGCGGCAGGGATGTTGAGTTAGTTTAGGGATGTTTCTTCTGTTGCAGGGGTCAGCTCCAGGAAAGTGGGCAGCCGAATGGGGCTAGTCGACGCGGGTGGCCTCCGCAACGGCGGCCGAGTTGGGCTGTCGGTGGCACCGGCCGCAGGCAGCAATCGGCACGATTGGAATTGCAGGTGGGCTGTGGGGGATCGCTGTCTTACCGTGGGATCCAGCAGCCGCAGCGGCGGGCGCATTCGGCTGGGGGCATTGGCTGGCAAACCGGCGATATCTGTGTTTGTAGATTGCGGAAGATTGACGTCCTCGTTCGTCAGGCCGAAACGAATCCAGGCCGCAAGGTATCAATTCCGGTGGTTCCAAGTCGACAGGAGGTTCAAATCACATGTGGCCTCACGTGCGTGCTCTGCGCTGCTTCTCCCCTTTCGGGGTCGGCGCAAGCGTGGGGTGCTTCGGGGTCGACTAAACAGACCATATATCCCGGATACTGTGACTTGGACTGCTCTGTGGGCTGCTCTGTGGGCTGCCGCCACCATACGCTACCATACGCTACTGTATTCGACGTATCATTGCAATACTGCTGTATGCGGTCAATGTCGGGATGTATGGAGGCAAATAACAGCCTGAAAACTGCAGCCCCTGGCAACATTGATTTTGTATAAAAGCATCCAAAGGGGAGTCCCCTTAGATGACTTCTTGCACGGGGCCAGTGGAGCCAAGTCCTTGTTGGGGGACCAGGCGCATCTCGGAAAGCGGGCTGCGCATGTACACGGTACCGACCCGGGCTGTGGCTTTGGGCCCAGCGATACGCACTCGCAGTGTTTTTTTGAGCTCATCAAGTAGCAAAAGAAAAGAAGTATGTAAAAGAAGCATGTATATATCCAGCGTGACATGAGAAATGTCCCTGGCGAGCATTCGGATTCGATTGCGGACTTGCGCCCCAAGTACCTTGGCCCCGGGGAAGCCAATCTGGGACCAGGGAAAATTCGCCCACTCCAGAAACGTGCCACGCCCAGCAGCGCATCTACCAATTCCACAACCTCAACCGTCGATTCACGCCAAATCGCACCTGTTGCCATCCATCAAGACTCAACCACAACCATCATTTCTGTTTTCGAAATTGCGATTCCCATCACTATCGAAGACGCGCTTTCTTCCTATGTGACTCTCGGCGCGCGAACCTCGCTGGTTCCGGCCGGACGCGACCGCAGCATCACCGCGCATGGCGACCCCCCCGACCGCGTCTTCCTTGATCGCAGAGCGTCCCCAGCATGTCTTTCAATCAGGGCCAGCCGGCCTGGCCGGCAATGCCTGTCGCTGTTCCCAACGGGAACAAAATGCTGCACTCTCTTGATGATGGACTGGCGCGAACGCAAACCCCCGTTGACACTTCGATGACGTTGGTGCCTGAGGCATCAGATATCGAGGAAGACCACCGCCGCGCGCATTTTGCCGACCTCTTCCGCAAGAGCGAATCCAAGATCGCCCTGCTGTTTTCCGAGGACGGCTCATATAACTACGATGCCATAGAATCCTGGAACCGCGCTCCGGCCGCTATCACACCCCTAATCCCCGCCACCACCGATGATGCGCCCATACAAGAGCCGCCGTTGAAGAAGGCCAAGCGCATGATCAACGAAGACGACTACGACGATGACGACGATGAGGACGACGAAGACGAAGACCCGGCAGATACACAGGGCTCGCCTCTCAAGTCAAAGGGCGCGGGCGAGAACCGCCAGCTGCTGTCGCCGTCCAAGTCCGGCAGCTCCCCAATACAATCCGTTTCGTCGCCGGAAAAGCACACCTCAAAGACCAAGGATGACGCCTCCTCCCAAGGCCAGGTCAAGACGTCCGAAGACGCGCGCAAAGAGCTGGAGGAGGCCCGCATCGCGACCGAGGAGGCCGCCAAACGCAGCTTCCACACCCTGATTTACACCCTGGAGAATGACCGGACCGCCATGCTGGAGCAGCAGCAGCTGGAGGAGTCTGAGAAGCAGTTGCAGGCTGAGATGGAGAAGAACACTGGCCCGAACTCGAGCCAAGGCCCTGGCCAGAACCAAGGCACTTTGAGCAGCGCCAATCTCGGCGCATCGAGCCTGACCCTGAAGCACCTGATTGCCCGCATTGATCAGAAGCGGAATCAAGTCCGGGCGTCGGACGCGGAGTTGAGGTCTCTGATGAACGAGGTCAGGAAAAATCGGAGTAAATGGGCCAGCGAGGAAAACGTGGGCCAAGAGGAACTCTATGAGGCGGCCGAAAAAGTCCTCAGCGAACTCAAGGCGCATACCGAGTACTCGACACCGTTCCTCCAAAGAGTGAACAAGCGCGATGCGCCCGACTACTACAATCGTAAGTCTTCTCGACGAGCGCTCAATACTCGTCACAGTGTTGCTAATGCGCGCCGCAAACAGTCATCAAACAGCCAATGGACCTCGGGACCATGACCAAGAAGCTCAAGGGCCTTCAGTATAAGTCCAAAGCAGACTTCGTCTACGACCTGAACCTGATATGGGACAACTGTCTGAAATACAACCAGGACCTGAACCATCACCTGCGGCGCATGGCCAACGGCATGAGGAAGGAGGCCGAGAAGTTGATCCCCCTGATCCCCGACATCGTCGTGCGGCCTCGCGCCGAGGTCGAGGCTGAAGAGCGGCGCAAACAAAACGGGGGTGAGGATGACGGCGGCGATGACAGTGATGACGAGCCCATCATGTCTTCCCGAGGACGCAAGGCCGGCACCAAAGGGACAAACAAGTCTCGGAAGGCGCCCTCAGACCAGAAGGAGAACACTCCTACCGGCGACCAAAAGCCCGTCCTGCAGCTGAACGGCCTCCTGGCCAAAGGCCGAGAGGGCTCTGAGGCCGTGGATGGAAGCAACGGCTTTGGCACACCCCCCGTGGCCGGCTCCATCACCCCGATCGGCACGAACGGTCACTCGGGAACGGCCAACAATGCCGATGCTATGGACATCGACGGGCCTTCTTTGAATGGCTTGGCCTTTGGCGAGGCTCTCGGAGAGGCTGCTGCCCAGGTGTACGAGGACGAGGAATACAAGATTTGGAAGCAGGTTACCAAGAGGGACCGTGCACTCGTCGCCAAACAACGCCACCAACTCTTCCAAGGCTGCCGGCTGAATCCTGACGAACCCGCTCTCCTGCGGACAAAATCGGGCATGCGACGGTTCCTGAAGAACCAGCAGCAGGCCGAGTCCAGCGGCCTCCTCACTCCGACGCAGGCCGAGTCTTCGGCATTCGCCGTGAAGCAGACGAAGGCTCCCGAGACCCTCGCCGAAGGAATGGAAGATGAGGAGGAGAGGGTCCTTCCCGACTACTACGAACCCCAGACCATAATCCCGGACATCCCCACAAAGCTGCAGTGGGTCGAGGACGGCGAGGGACAGGTCATCAACCAGCACGAGGACTTTCTCAAGATAGTTCCTCCTGGCCACTTCACAGCCCCCTCCAGTCGCCTCACAAAACGTATAGATGCCAATATCCACCAGATGCAGGAGACCAGGAAGCTGTGTTCCAAGATTGGAGTCATCAAGCAGATGCAAATCCAGACTCAGGTATAACAGCACAGCCATCCCCCCTCCCAAATGTGTCCCCTCAGACTCAAACACTGACAATGCGATGCAGATCTACCAAAACCAGTTTCCCAAGTACAACCCAGAGCCGTTTGTGGAGGCAGATATAGAACCGCACTTCACTGCGGGGGAGGGTGTGGTGATGGCGCCCGAGGCTTGCCGCTCAGCACTGCAGCGTTCTGTTGGGAAGATACTCTACCATGCCGGCTTCGAAGAGTTTCAACCATCAGCTCTCGAGACCATCACAGATATTGCGGCCGACTTCTTCCAGAAGCTTGTGCGGACCTTCAACGTCTACAATGAGGCGGACAAGAAGCCAGCAACCGGCACTTTTGCCGAGCAGGGCCACCGCTGGCAGCCGAGGTTCACGCCAGAGGAGGTGGTGTTGCACACACTGGCTGGCAACGGGTACGACCCAGAGTCGCTCGAAACCTATGCCAAGGAGGACGTCGAGCGTCTGGGAGGCAAGCTCGTCACCATCCACGAGCGCATGAAGGCACATCTTTCCGACCTGCTCCGTCCTGCTCTGAACGACGCGGGACCGGATGGTGCAGGCGCATTCAAGGACGGGAGCGAGCAGTTTGTCGGAGGCGATTTCGCCGAGGAGCTTGGGGAGGACTTCTTCGGATTCAAGTCTTTGGGCTTGGACAAGGAGTTGGGGCTCGACTTCCTCTCAGTCCCGCTCCATCTGCTACAAAGGCGCGTCTACGCAAACCACCAGAGTCAGGCGGCGGTGCCCGGCGCCGTGGAGCTGGAACTCTGCGAGCCGCTGCCGCCTCTGGATCCTGTCACCAAGGAGAACATACAGGAGCAGATTGGCCTTGTCAAGAACTTCTTCCTTGCGAAGCTGCACGCGAATCAAGACCAGCCACTCGTGGAAGACGAGGACCTCCCAGTCAAGCAGAGGAGGCCTCGGCCACGCCTTGGAGCCACGGGCAAGATCGTGTCGCCGCAAAAGCGCCCTCCCAAGGAGCAGATCGCACTGGCCAAGAAAAAGAAGAAGCTGGTGTCTGGGCTGGCGCAAGTTACGGACGGGAAAGGAGCCGTCGCCGGCGCGCTGGCGGCGGCTGCGGGCGGAGCCAATGCGGAGAAGGGGTCTACGCCTGTCAAGAAACTCAAGGGCCTCTCAAATCCTGCACTCGTGCTCCAGGCCCCCGGTATGGAGAGGGTCGAGAGCATGCAGAGCCTGGGAAACACGAGCCAGACGGACAGGGACGAGGGCATCGGCATGATGAGCCCCGAGAGCATCCACTAGGGCGTTTGTCCGTCTTGGCCACAATGATTCCACTGACGTTCCATGAATGGATGGTTTTTTTTTTTTTCTACTTTTTCCCCCCTCCCTTTCTTTGTTTTTCTTGCTTCAAAGGCGCAATGTTTTTCAATCCATTAGAGCCCACGTCCTTGGGTTGTTGGTGAGGATTTCATTCTCACGCGCGCAAGGCACCTTTTTTTCGGTTGCGGATACGCCGTTCATCACTGTTTCACTGCCTCATCATTCTGAGGATTGTACTTTCTCCCACAGGCATTTCGTTTTTTTCTGTTGTTTTACCAGACGACTAATTTTCCCGCCTTCTCTTCATTCTTCCTTTTCACGTTCATTTTGAAGCTTCTTCGTTCCTTACTTTGTCTCTTTTGTCTACCATATACCGCATCAGAAGTTGAACGAAACAGGAGGACAGCGATCGATAAAAAATCAAGCAAAACGCGCACACAGGCACGCAGACAACCCCTAAAGGGGAGTCTGGTGGTTTAAAATATATATACCCTCAAAACAATCAAGGGCGTTGGAATTTCCGATCTCATTGCAGGACAAACAAATGGTTCCTTTTCACCAATCCTTCCCTTTCCAGATTGTTGGCAGCTATCAGTCATGTCCTCTATCTTGTCCACCTCCACCTTTTAAGGAGGTGGCAAGAAGCAATGCTAGATTTATAGGAGCGCTCTGTTACCGCGACGCCTGCTGATCCGTTTTCGAAAGATGAGAACTTACAATCGATAATCCATCACCTGAGCAACCCCAACAATTTAGCAACTTCTAGCGGGACGCCAGACTGTTTGTCCGTTCTTGCTCTGCCCGCACCACCTAGTCTTGGCGTCTCCGCACACAGATAGAGCAGAACCACCGCGGACCACCTACTTCGAGTCAGTGTGCGCGCATGGCTTGGCCCATGAACCCCACACACGTGCCTCGCTCGCTACAGCACCTCCGATTTCAGGCGAGCGAAACGGCCGCAAGGTCATCCAAAAGAAGCGGGCTTAGCTCAGTTGGGAGAGCGTCAGACTGAAGTTACACTCCAGGCACCTTATCTGAAGGTCGTGTGTTCGATCCACACAGACCGCATCTTTTTGCTTGCCGCCCCCAGATAGGGCACCAAATCCCCACGAAGAAGATGAGCAGAGCAGCAGCCGCTCTATGAAGTGATTTGTATGTGACAAACATATTGTAAATTTCCCATGCGGCCTCTTTTTCTTTCTTTGTTTTCCCTTGCCCGCAAAATATGGTATTATCTTTCACACATATCTTCCCCCATTTCTATCATTGCTTGCCATGATATGTCACGTTGGTATCCGAGAATAGCTTCCTTGCTGCGTGAGCAGACCCTGCTTTCTACACTCGGGTTCTGCTTCATACAGGCGGATAACCCTCACATGAGGCGACTTGGGCAAATCATTTTAAATATTGCCTAGCATCGACGGCATGTCGAGATATAAAAACTAAAAGGCCGAGTTATTCTCGGAACCGCGTTGAAGCTGTCCCTCCTCCAGATGCCAAAACTCCACTGTTGCGCTTCGGTTGAAAAGATGCAACGCAACGCCTGATGAAATGCGTGTTTTCTCCACGATTTTTTTTGGTCCCCGTATTCCCTGTCGCTCGCAATAATCCCAGTTCTCCAGTAAAGGCATCGCAAAAACACAAGATATAGAAATATGAAAAGAACCCCAGGCGCAAAGAACAACACATCACGCTGCAAAGTCAGATTGGTTATCCAGACAAATGCAGAGCTCGCCCTCATATGTAGATGGTTAGCATTCGGCTGGGAAGTTGAAGCGGCCAAATGTCCGTATGGTCTCCAGTCCGGGAGACCGGCTTAGATTCCAGCGTCAGTGCGCCAACCCTCAACGGGCAGAGGGAAAGTGGTGCACCAGGCGGCGATCTCCTTCTTGAGGTCGTTGATCTTGGCGACCTCTCCGGTAGCGACCTTGGCCTTGAAGTCCTTGAGCTTGTTGGCCTCCTTGGGAAGGGCGCCCTGGACCTCCTTGCAGACCTTGATGCTCTCATCAATGTAGGTGGCGACACGCTCAAAGTCGGCAGTGCCAAAGCCACGGCTGGTCATGGCTGGGGTGCCGATGCGGATGCCGCACGGAGTCAGGGCGCTCTTGTCGCCAGGGATGCTGTTCTTGTTGCAAGCAATGTTGATTTGCTCCAGGACAGCCTCAACGCGGGCGCCATCCAGAGAGTGGGCGCGCAGGTCGACCAGAACCATGTGCGAATCCGTGCCGTCCGAGACGAGCTTGTGGCCTAGAGCCTTGAACTTGTTCTCGAGGGCCTTGGCGTTGTCCACGACCTGTTGTTGGTACGCCTTGAACTCGGGCGTGGCTGCCTGCTTGAGCGCGACGGCCAGCGCGGTGATGGTGTGGTTGTGAGGGCCGCCCTGGTGGCCGGGGAAGACGGAAAAGTTGATGGGCTCCTCGAGGTCGTACATGACCTCTTTGCCCTTGGCATCCACCGAGCGGACGCCCTTGCGGAAGAAGATCATGGCACCGCGGGGCCCGCGGAGCGACTTGTGCGTGGTAGTGGTGACCACATCGGCATATTCGAAGGGCGAAGGGATGACGCCCGACGCGACGAGGCCGGAGATGTGAGCGATATCGACGACGAGGTAGGCACCAACAGAGTCGGCAATCTCTCGCATGCGCTTATAATCGATCAGGCGGCAATAGGCCGACGTGCCGGCGACCAGGATCTTGGGACGGTAGAGTATAGCGTTCTTGGCGAGCTGGTCATAGTCGATGATGCCGGTCTCGAGGTCTACCCTGTACGGCATGGTCTCGAAGTAGGTGGACACAGCAGAGATCCTGACGCAAGAACGGCGCGGTCAGTGGGGTGATGCCGGATTGGAAGAATGGGAACGAGGAAGAAGCTAGGCTCCTTACTTCCGCTGAGGGGTCTGGTAACCGTGGCTCAAGTGGCCGCCGTGTGGGAGGTCCAGGCCCATGAGCCTGCCGTGCGGAGGCATGATGGCCTGGTAGACCTGGAGGTTGGCAGGGCTACCACTCAGGCACTGGACATTGACACCCCACCTGTCCGAATCGAGGTTGAAGGCCGTGAGGGCGCGGCGCTGGCAGAGAAGCTCGATCTCGTCGATGTGCTGGTTGCCGCCGTAGTAACGCTTGCCGGGGTAGCCCTCCGAGTACTTGTTTGACATGGGCGAGCCAAGGGCGTCGAAGACGGCACGGGACGTGACATTCTCCGAGGCGATTAGGATGATGGACTCGCGCTGGCGCTGGATCTCGTTTTTCTGCCAAGATCGTGAGCCCAAGATCCAGTTGGGACAGTGCGGGGGTGTCCGAAGGATTTCAAGCTTACCATGATCTCGGCGACCTCAGGATCGGAGTCGAGAAGAGACTTCTCGAGCATCTACACCGGAGCTAAGTTAGAGCCTGCCTATGTTATACCATCCAACATTTGGCCTAGGTCCCCCTCATTGTGCACAAAGGTGGCAGCAGGCCGTGAGCGAGGGGCAACGAACCTCCTTGTGGGTCGACGACAGGGCGTACGTAGACCCAGCCATGGTTGCAGTTGTCCGGAGAGATGTAGTGGTGAAAATTGGCGGTAGTGATTCTGTCTCTGTCCTTCCTGGCCGCAAAAAAAAGTGAGCTTTGTAGGTTGTCGAGATTATGAAAATTTCAGAGCAGCTCAGAGCAGCGGACTCCCACAGCTCAAGATATGGCGGGGCAGCGGGAGTCCGATCGGGGATGCCCTGGTGGGGCGGGGGCTGCATGCAGCAGCTGCATCAATTCCACTCCCGCGTAGCTCGCGGAGTTTCTCGAAAAAAATGAGAACTGTTTTATTCCTCTTTGGGCTAAGCCCGGGTCCATGGACTGCTAGTCCCAGGAAGGAATAGGTCAATTATCACTCTTTCTGCTCAACGCGCTTCCGCGATCCATGAATTAAAGGCGAAACAAGCACAAGAAACTGGAAACCAGCAGAAGATGAGGTGAATATTCTAAAGTTGGTAAAAGCATATAAAGGTACCAGGTACATACTATACCTAGGTACCGACACAGGCACCTAACGTGCTCTGCCTATCTGCGCCCAATTATTATTAGTCTCATGCTCACTCGGCGAATTCCTGGGGCTTCTTCGTGCGTGAGTTCTCTTTTTTAATTCATACATCTTTATTTTCTGTATACTGTCCCGGATTCAGACTCTTCGGCTCGGTAGTCTCTCTCCACGCGCATCGTCTGACGTAAATAAGTGCCATAACTCCCTGCTAGAAGTCGAGAAAGTAGGTAAGCAAGAGGGAGCGGGCCGACCATCTCTGAATGCATCAATGAGAATGATCGTGTGGGCATTTAATGCATCTCAGTTTGCCAACTGGCAGGTCGTCCCAATGAATCTGAGTATCTCGCTGGCAGATGGCTGCCAACTGACGATACAGAAGGTCCCGTGTTCCTTCATCCATCTATTACCCGTGGATGTCCATTGATCTAATCCCGCAGAGGCGAAATAACAGCCAGTCCCTCGGCTGGCCTCAAACTCAATAGCGCCTCTCCTGGTCACTACCTGATATGGAATGAATGCAGGTCCAACCACCTACCTAGCCACTGTCGGGGCTGGTTACATCTTCAGTGGATAGCGATCAGGGCCGTCGCCTGAGGCAACCGGACATTCATTCGCCCGCATGATCAAGCACCACGGAGCTGACTCTCCTCCACAGATGATCCGAGCGGTCCAGCGTTGAATCGTGTAAGGTCAGCAGCCAGCCACCAGTAGCCGCCGCCTGCTTTGCCAAGAGGCGGAGGACCTGCGTCATCCGTGCTGTCACAAGAGCGGGCAGCCAGTTCCCACCCGCGGCCGCCGCGCAAGCCAGGCACAGCTGCGTCAGGCCGCCGCTGCCTCCCCTGTAGTGGAGCTCCCTTTTAAAACGAGCAAGCTCCACCTCCCCAGCACTCCCCATCGCCCCAGAGCTCTCTCTCTCCGCATCATCCAATTCCCCGACACGCTCTCTCTGTTCCCCATCCCCGACAAAGAAACCCATCAGTGGTCATCATCTCGGGTCGCTGTGTACCAGTTGTTTGCCATCATCAGCACGCTAGTCGCTTGAGCCATCATTTTCTCTCATTAATTCGAGCCCTTCGTCGCGCAGCGTAGCGCCGTCGCCACCATGAAGGGCGCGCTCCTTACCGCAGCTGTGCTGCTTGGCTCAGTCGACGCTGGCGTCCACAAGCTGAAGATGAAGAAGGTTCCCCTGTCGGAGCAGCTTGTCAGTAAACCTTCACTTCACATTCCACCTCGGCGGCGGCTTCGGAGGTCGCGACTAACTAACACGGGTTGCAGGAATCTGTTCCTCTCACTGCCCAGCTGCGTGGCCTCGGTCAGAAGTACCTCGGTATTCGGCCCGACAGCCATGCGCAGGCTGTTTTCGAGTCTCGCCCGATTCGGGTCCAGGGCAACCACCCGGTGCCTGTCTCAAACTTCATGAACGCGCAGTGTAAGTGGTTAACTGGCTCATATTTGCCGTTGTCTAGTCCCCTTAGCAGTCGCTGACGCGCAAACTCGTGTCGCTCCGCAGACTACTCCGAGATCACGGTCGGAACTCCTCCCCAGTCATTCAAGGTTGTCCTTGACACTGGCAGCTCCAACCTCTGGGTCCCCTCGCAGTCGTGCGGTTCCATCGCCTGTTACCTGCACGCCAAGTATGACTCGTCGGCTTCTTCGACCTACAAGAAGAACGGCACCGAGTTCGAGATCACGTACGGCTCTGGCAGCCTGTCGGGTTTCGTTTCCAACGACGTCATCCAGATTGGCGACATCAAGATCAAGAACCAGGACTTCGCCGAGGCTACCAAGGAGCCTGGCCTGGCGTTCGCCTTTGGTAGATTCGATGGCATCCTCGGCCTGGGCTTTGACAGGATCTCTGTCAACAAGATGGTCCCGCCCTTCTACCAGATGATCGATCAGAAGCTCATTGATGAGCCCGTCTTTGCATTCTACCTCGCCGACCAGGACGACGAATCTGAGGCCGTTTTTGGCGGCATCAACAAGGACCACATTGACGGCAAGATCATCGAGATCCCCCTGCGCCGCAAGGCCTACTGGGAGGTTGACTTCGACGCTATTTCCCTCGGGGATGAGGTTGGCGAGCTCGAGAACACCGGTGTCATTCTCGACACCGGCACCTCGCTGAACGTCCTCCCCACCCAGCTGGCTGAGATGCTGAACGCCCAGATCGGTGCCAAGAAGGGCTTCAACGGCCAGTACACGATTGACTGCGATAAGCGCAAGTCGCTGCCTGACGTCACCTTCACCCTCACGGGCCACAACTTCAGCATCACTGCCTACGACTACATTCTGGAGGCTTCGGGGACCTGCATCTCGACGTTCATGGGTATGGATATTGAGCCTCCCGCGGGTCCGCTTGCCATCCTTGGTGACGCCTTCCTCCGTCGCTACTACTCCATCTACGATCTCGGCAAGGGCACCGTCGGCCTCGCCAGGTCCAAGAAATAAGGATCCACAGCTGCTTGGCATGCCCGGGACGGGGCACGATGCCTTTGGTTTCATTGTTTCTTCGTAGTACTGTCACCTACCCCAAATCCACACTCTGATTTCTTTTCGCAGTCGAATTTTCCACGAGGCCAGATCCCTCGGTCATGGCCCCGGTACACGCTAGCATCAAACAACGAGCCAGACAGACAAATTAGCTTCACTTATCGGTGAGAAGGTTTCTTTGAGTAGAATACAGTATGATTACAGAACATGGGACAATAAATCGAACCTTGCTCTCTGCATTTGCCGTTGCTGGCCGTGACAGGTGGCTGGTGAAGATGAAATGAGAAGCTTGAGTTCGGTCTAAGTGCTGCTGAGGCGGAAGCTCCCGTTGCATTGAGGTCCGAGGCTCGGAGATGGTGCTATCGGGTGGAGAAATAGGGATATATCGGGGCATACCTGTAATTCTCTCGCATAGTCTGCCGTAGTCTCGGGAAACTCGTGGACTGCGTTGTGAAAAGCCAGACGATTTGAATTGATAATGGGAACGGATGACTACCCGATCGCTGTCGCCTGGGCCCGCTCGGCGCTGCCGACGCCAAAAGGATGCCACCACATGGGTCTCCCCAAGTCCTGTATCCGCACGATATTACTTAAAATACATTTGTTCCACCTCCGCCGATTTGCCATCTACCATATTTGATAATTCTAGGTGCTCGTTGCAGCCATGCTGTTCGTCGCTGTGAAATGCATCGCGCTCGAATGCGCACGGGTGGTAGTGTCACGTGATTGGAGCTTTGTGAATCAGTCATCCATGCGCTAGGCCACTTACGGTTAGACTTGAAAATTAGGCAAGGGAGAAGGGAGAGCAACTGCAAATGGGAAGGTGGCAGACACCGTCTGGCTGGCGCTTCTGTCTGTTTTCCAATGCTGCAAAGCCTCCATCAGCCTGCATCATACGAGGGAAAGATTAAAACCAAGGCGAGAACTCATTGACACCGATGCGCTTGCAGGCGGCTGTTCTCAGTTCATTTTTAACCCGAGGTGATGCGTCCAGGCGGTGGATCTGGATGATTTTCGATCCCACTAGGTCCTGGCAGGCTTGAGAACGTGCTCTGCCTGCTGAGCTGGGAGGATTTTTAGGGTGCCACCAAGGCCACGGCAAAGCCATCCAGCAATCCAGTCCTCGCGAACGCGAAGCGCGACAAACCACCAGCGGCCAGCCCACTTCGTTTCCCGCCGTCCGTCCCCGTCCGCATCAGCACCCACTTTCTGTGAGGCATTCAGAACCCTGCGAATTTCGCAAGGGGCGAACAAAAAAAAAACAAAGCAGCATAAAAATTGGCCAGCACCACGCTTACCTGCAACGCCAGCTTTGGCTTCTCCAACGCCCTCCGAGAGGATGGCGGCCGTCGCACCCGCCCAGGTCAATGGCCTGGGCGCACCTCCATCAATTCCCGCCTCACCAGATTCATCGACATCCTCGACAAAGCGGAAACGCGACGCGACCGACGACGCCCCGACCGTCCAGAAGGCCAACGGCATCGACGGAGTGCCGCCCGCAGTCAATGGAAACCAGCCGCGCCAGCGCGACGAGAAGGAGCTCATTCGGGATTTCCACGAAGTTTTGCGCCGGTATGCCGCGCCTCCCCTTCCCTCTTTCCTCCTTGCGCTCAACTCCGTGTGTCAAGCTTTGCGACTGTCTCGCCCAAGTTTCCCTCTTTGCTGACGCCTCGACCTCCTGGCTGCCTCTTCACAGACACGATCCCAAGCCCTCGATTCTCGCGCGACCCATCGCGACAGATGCCACGTCCGACGAGCCACAAGCAAAACGGCAAAAGGCCGAAGACGACGCTTCTTCCACTCCTGCCCCCACTGGCACCAACACCACCACTATCGACGACAAGGTGTCCAACGATCGCTATGCCACCCTGGATGATATCGTGGCTGACATCAAGCGAGTTGTTAATGACGCAATCTCCGAGCTGCAATCTTCCATCTCGGAGGAGAATGCGGAGGCTCGCGATGGAGCCATCGCACAGGCGCATGCGTTTAGGAAGCAGGCGCTGGAGCTGTATCGTCGCGAAATCGCGTACCCTGCAGTTGTCGGCGCACTTCCCAGCTCAGGTCTTTCCGGCGAGCAGCCTGAGGGGCGATTCGCATTGTCTGTTTATGGCCTGGGCCCCCAGCCCAAGACGCTCTACACAAATCTTCAGTTGCCGGTCAGGACGTCGAATCGCTCCGAGGGCGTCTTCAAAGATCTATCTTCAGCGAGGCTCCCACCCGGCGTAATAGCCACCAAGGTCATGCCTTACACGCCCACATCCAAGAAAAGCGCCCAGGCGCCGACGCTGGGCCAACTGTTTCCGCCCGCTGCTAACCTGCCCACCCTGCAAGCCCCAAAGACGGCCAAGACCACGACTAAGGGCAACATGCTCGGCTTTTACCACCCTGATCCCATCGAGAAGTGCAGCTACAGGGCGGGACATACCTACTTCTCTCAGCCTGTCTCGGTCGGACAGTGGGTCGACTACACCAACGCGACACCATCATCACACTCCCATGTCAAGACCAGACAGAGAGAGCGGGCGCAGAGCTTGGCCGGTCACAAACCATCGTCAGTCGAGCTGGAAATGTCAGAGATGGAGACATTATTCCGCAGGGCGTTCACCAGTTTTGCGCCCTCCAAGGACGACTCGTCTGCAGTGGTCTCCTCCACACAGGCTGGCCGCATCTGGTGGCAGCGCGTGGGGCAACGACAATACCAAAGGATGATTGAGGCGGACGAATCATCGGACGGTACGCCAGATGAACACGCCGAGGAGGAGCAGCTGGCAGATGATATCGACGAAGATATCGTCAAAGAGGCAATTTCGAACTGGGAAGAGCTTATCGACCCCAGCCTCGAGGAAACGACGGCAAACACCGAGACGGACAAGGCACAGAGCATAGACGACAAGCTGGCCAAGGCCTCGGATCTCATTGAGACGCTTGCGTCCTACCAACGCAACCGCAACTTGACGCTGCCGACCAGCAAGAACCGCAGATCGACAGAACCCGTCAATGTGGACTTGCTTCATGGCGGTTCATTAATCGTCCAACAACCGGGCGACGAGGAGATGGAGGCCTATGTTGCGCTAAAGAATCATCTCCTGGACATCATCTTGGAACTGCCGCCGTACGCCGTCTCAAGGCTCGACGGCGACAAACTGGGAGATCTCTTCATCAGCACCAAGATAGAGATTCGAACCGATGTTCGTCCCGGAGTCAACGAGGAGGACGAAGCTGCGGTCAAGGCACGACAGAAGCAGCAGCAGCAGCAGATGGTGCAGCAGGCGCAACAGCAACAGCAGAGACAGCAGGTGGCGCAGGCTTCGGCGAGCTCATCCCGGCAGCCCCACAGGACGCCTAGCATGTCGGCTGGGGTGCCGTACTCCAATCAGCAGCAGGGGTATTTTGCGAACCAAAATCGGCCGCCGGTGCCCAACACGGCCCCTCCCCCATACTATCAACCGAGCCCCGGTCAGGCCCTGCCCCAGCCGATGCACCAGCGGCCGCCAATGCCGGGTGGCATGCAGCCGCAGATGCCCCAGCATCAGCCTCATCCTCAGCAGTCCCCACACCCTCAAATGCAGCAACATCCACAACACCGTCCGACGCCTCCGCAACAATACCGCCAGCCAAATGGATACCAGCCAGGATATGCCCAGCAGCTGGCCAAGTCGCAGACGCCGTACGGTCACACCAACATGCAATATCCGGGTACACCGGGCCAACCCTCGCCCCAGCGCTTGCCGCATGGCTATGCGCCCGGCGCTCCCGTTGGCACACCCACACAGCCGCAACATAGGTTCCCCGGCTCCGGGCAGGGTTATACGCCAGGCTATCCAATGCAGCAGCATCAACAAGCTCCGCAGCACCATCAGCAACAAATGTACCAGCATCAGCAGCAGCCGCACCACCCACAACACCCAGGCCAGCGACAGGGATATCCACAATACACCAATGGCGCCGCCAACATGCCGCCACGGCCTCCACAGCCGCAGATGGGCGTTGCTCAGCAACATGCGTATGGGCAGACGCAGCAACACCACCCACAGCCGCAGCAGCATGCACCACAAATGCAGGGGCAGCCCAGATATCAGCCGTATGCACCGTCTGCTCCCAGTCCCATGACGCCTAGCCAGGGGCAGCGATACTCCATGACCCCTGGAGGTGGTGGCATGCAGCCAAACGGGACCTCGCAGGGCATGTCGCCGTCGCTGGGGCCCTCTGGCTTCTACACGCACATGACGGACACCCAGCAGAGCCAGCTTGTCGAGCAATCTCAAGCTCAGGCGGCCCTGCAGGCCCAGGTTCGTAGATCTGTGCAGCAGCAGCAGGCAGGCGCTCTCAATGATAAGCTCATGCAAGGTGGCGGCGGCGTGGGTGCCAACGCAGGGCTCGCGGGCATCGGCTTAAAAGGGAACTTCGATGTCCAGAAGCAACTGGCCGCCGTGGCGGCTAACCGGGCGCTTGGCCAGGCAGGACCGGGGCACGTCGGCATGATGGGGCAGATGACCCCCGGAGCCGGTCCGAGACCACAGGTACCGTCACCAGCAGGTGTGGTGGGCACGCCAGGGGGCGCATCGCCGTCCATGAATGGGATTCCTATGCAGCCGCATCAACGGCAGCAAATGAGCGCGAGCCCCGCCGGGTTCTCGCACGCGAGTCCATCCCCCGTGCCTGTGCCTATCCCTGGCGGAGCACAGTCTAGGCCTCAATCATGACGCGACGGAGCCGTCAATTCTTGATCCCCTGGTGAGAAGAACGAAGTGGAGACTGGCGGGGGCTAGAGGGCTTGCTGCGCGTCGCCGCTGCCACCTTTTTGCACCCCCGCTATCCATGGTCTCTCTCTCGGTGAAGCAGGGGCGTGCTACTCGTGTCGCACAATACTTAAAATTACTTTTCTTAACCCTCGCGTTTTCTTTATACCTTGTCTTCCAGTCTAATATTCTCATCATTCTCCTTCTTGGTTCTCTGTCTTCTGGTTTCTTTTGGTGGCGCACGTTGATAAAAGGGAAGGCTAGGCCACGCTGTCGGTCACCGACGCAGCCTGGCTGGCCAAGGCCCGGCTTATTAGTTAGTTCCTTCTTGTTTCACAAACGTGGCGGGGCGTCGAGTCGAGGGCACATTGGGTTGCTGGTCTAGTCTAATGACAAGTGAGAGAGAATCTTGGCAGCAAGAATAGGACGCAGCCGAACGTAGGTAGTTGGAGGCAAACGTCCGTGCAATAGCGCATCGGGGCTTGCGTCTGGATATTTTAACGGCTGGCATGCTTTAGAGAAGAATAACTAAGCCCGCCAAGCGTTGGTCCATCCCATTCGCCAGATTTCACGTGTCTTTTTTGATATTTACTAAATGAGAGAGATATTTCACTTTGCTGCTGAGGATGGATTTCCATGCAGGCTACCATGTCCTCAAGGCTAAGCTGGTCTTTTCGGCCGCGGCCTGGTGTGGACCGCAGCAGATGACCGTCAGTGGAACCATTTACCGCCACGAGCCAGCCAGGCATCATGGCACCACCCGAGCCGCTCGGGTCGGGCCGGGAAGCGGGCCTGGGAGTCAGTAGCCCAAGATCACCGACACAAGCAACCCTGTCAAGATACGGGTACGCTCGTAGCCATGCTAAATCGATCTTGTGGTGGATGTGGTCGCTTCGGCTTTGCGTGACCCCCATCTACAAGGCCGACGCACCAAACCTGTAAACCATCCGTCTGGTGGGAATGCCGGACAAGCGCATGTTAACCGACCCGAAACGCGTGGATATCAAAAACTCGTGGATTAGCGACGCGTATTACGACGGCAAGACCGAGTTGGCTTGACAACAGCAACGGAGATGCCGGCAGACGGGCTGACGAAGAACCTGAAAGTACGTCGGGCTGAAGGATTGCTGCCTTGACCAGGCCGCCTCGATTGCGGGGATGGCCTCGAATGAGCCCTCGGGGACGAGGGTAATCTTACCCGACGCGAGGACAATCTTACCGGATATGAGGACGTCGCGGGCGGTATTATTGGTGGACACACCGAAGGCCTTAATGATGGGATCGTGGCCGGCACGCTCCTCGATCTCCGAGACCGTCATGACGGCTCGCTCGGCTCAACGAGGCGACGGCCGTGGATCCGCGGAAGCGGCTGGGGCGCCTTGGGGATCGTACGGCAGTTTTGGACCAGCCTCGAAAGAGTACTGCTAAGCCTAGATTTAAATGCGGCGTGCATCTCCGCTGCGGTTCGCGATACTCGCGAAAAGGGTACCTCGTGACACTACTGATAGGACACGCGGTCGAAGCCAGGTTGGCGATAGGCGTTGCTCTTACTGGGTGGCGTCAAACTGGCCAATCGGCCGCTTTGCATGTGGCCTGGGAGTGAGGCGGGCTGTGTTCTTGACGACAACCGGTTAGGCAGCAAAGCCCAACGCGCGGGGAACAGAGGATTCTGAGTGATTGCGGCCACAACCAATTTCAAAGTCGTGAAGCCTCGCGAAAATAGCACCGTGGCAACCGCCTACAAAGCCCCAATTACTTACACTGAAATCGTCCTTATTGTTGTAAACGAAGACCCACGGGTATAGGGAGATACGCAAACCACCATCCCTTTGCATCAATCATGGCAGCGTCTGTGCAAGCAACCTCGAGCGCCAGCGGCGTCACCCCAAACGATTCCAAAGATCGAGCCTCCAGCAGCCTTGGAAACGAATATCGCTACTCTACTCTGTCGCATGGTAGCATTCGTTTGCTTCGCCTCATGCCGCACAAAGACAAGGAGGCGCCCATACGATGCCAGCTTCTCGAGTATCCCCTGCAGGAACCAGGCCGGGGGGATACATATATACGAAGCTTTGTCGTATGTCTGGGGCTCCGAGGAAAACAAGCAACCCATCTATGTCCAGCCAGAGGACGAAAGCGGGGGTTCTTCTTGCTTGCTTATTACGGCAAACCTTCACGAAGCGCTGTCGTACCTCCGAGACCGCGTTCTCGAACGCGTCATCTGGATAGATGCTGTCTGCATCGACCAGGAAGACAAGGACGAAAAGAAACAGCAGGTTCAGTCCATGGCCAGGATCTATGCCAACGCTAGTCGCGTTATCGTCTGGCTCGGAAAGGCGGCGGGTGATAGCGACCAGGCGCTGGAAGCACTACGCAGGGCCGCCGCCGGGGGGCGACGCGCATCTCCCGCCATCGACGAGCCGAGCCAGCAAGCAATCCTCACGCTCCTTGAGCGGCCATGGTTTCAACGCATCTGGGTACGTGGCAGACAATAAACAATCATGTACACATTTGCTGATAGATCGATTCAGGTTCTTCAAGAGGTCGCCGCAGCTCGATATGTCCTGATCAAGTGTGGTTCTTCTGCAATCGATGGACATACATTCTGCTCGGGGCTCGACGAGTCGAAGCTGTCCTACGACACACACCCGGCTCTACGGTATTTGATCCCTCCCATAACCTATCTCATACGAGACGCAGTCGTCAGGCCCCAGTACGCAACGAGCTTGCCCGAAACAGCAAGTCTGCCAAGCACATTCTCTCTCAACATACGTCCTCTCGGGGAGCTAGTGGATATGTTCCATACTCGCGAAGCTACGAACCCTCTCGACAAGGTCTACGCCTTGCTCGGTATGAGCTCCGACGACCCCAGGGACCCCAAGACGGCAGGGCTATATGAAGCCGACTACACGGCTTCCTGGGCAGAGGTTTTTCGGAAACTTATCCAATTTTCCCTGTCCGACCAGGTGTCCGTGGATACGTGGAATAAGCAGGCAATGGCGGTGGTTCGAGGCAAAGGCCACATCCTTGGCAAAATATCCTTGGTTGACCCCCGAGGCGATGCGCAAAGCATAGGCATTACTTGGAAGAACAGCCTTGGCTACTTCGACGTACAAGGGGAAAAGGGCTCTCAACTCCTCCTCCAGCCCTCGGCAAAACTTCTTCGCCCAGGGGATGCTGTTTGTCTTTTGCAAGGGTCATCGAAGCCCACCATCGTCAGGCCGCGCCACTGCTATTCGGAAATCATCACGATTGCAGCTCCTCTGACAGACAGCGAATTGTCGGACCGTTTAGGATCGATCACAACATCTCCAATTGATTTCGTTCTTATTTGGGATTGGGACGCATCTCAACGCAGGCCACAAGATCAAGATTATGAAACTTTTATGGACGAGCGGGGGTGCCCCTTCGACAAAGCCGCCAGATCGTGGAATTTCGGGGTATTATTAAATGGTATGGAAATATACGAAGACGCTGGGGGAAATCTCCAGAAAGCGGTTGAGGTGTATAGGGCGGCATTGAAAAGCACAGGCGATCATCCAGGCCACGGCGGGGAGACATTGAAGATGATCCGCGATCTAGTTATTGGCGCTGCCAATGATGCCAAGAGCTTCAACGACCAAACACCGCTGTTATGGGCCGCAAAGAACGGGCACAAGGCCGTCGTGAAGCTGCTGCTCGATAAAGGCCCCGGTATCGAAATGAGGGACAGTGAATACCTTCGGACGCCGCTGTCGTGGGCCGCAGGGAACGGGGACGAGGCCCTGGTAGAGCTACTTCTCGGCAGAGGCGCGGCTATCGAAACGGAAGACGACTCCGGCCGGACGCCGCTGCAACTAGCCGCCCAAAAAGGGCACGAAGCGGTCACGAAACTGCTGGTAAAGCTGGGCGCTAACAAGGAGGCGAAAGATGGATGGGGGTGGACGCCGCTGCAACTAGCCGCCCAAAAAGGGCACGAAGCGGTCACGAAACTGCTGGCAGCGGAACTGGGCGCCGATAAAAAGGCGGAAGACCGTTACGGGCAGAAACCGTTGCACCAGGCCGCGCGAAACGGGCACGAGGCGGTCGTGAGGCTGCTAGCGGCGGAGCTGGGCGCCGATAAAGAGGCGAAAGACTGTTACGGGCAGAGGCCGCTACATTTGGCCGTGGAAAACGGGCACGAGGCGGTCGTGAGGCTGCTGGCGGCGGAGCTGGGCGCCGATAAAGAGGCGGAAGACTATTACGGGCAGAGGCTGCTACATTTGGCCGCGGAAAACGGGCACGAGGCGGTCGTGAGGCTGCTGGCGGCGGAGCTGGGCGCCGATAAAGAGGCGGAACACTGTTACGGGCAGAGGCCGCTACATTTGGCCGCGAAAAACGGGCACGAGGCGGTCGTGAGGCTGCTGGCGGCGGAGCTAGGCGCCGATAAAGAGGCGGAAGACCGTTACGGGCAGAGGCCGCTACATTTGGCCGCGAAAAACGGGCACGAGGCGGTCGTGAGGCTGCTGGCGGCGGAGCTAGGCGCCGATAAAGAGGCGGAAGACCGTTACGGGCAGAGGCCGCTACATTTGTCGTGGAAACGGGCACGAGCGTCGTGAGGCTGCTGGCGGCGAGCTAGGCGCGATAAAGAGGCGGA
>GL876968.1:1746867-1757092 GCA_000193285.1 Magnaporthiopsis poae ATCC 64411
TATAGTCGTCGTAGGACATGCTGTGGCCTTGGTTGAATTGTAGAAAAGATTGGACGGGAATGGTCAGAACCAAAAAAATTTTGTGTCCTTATCCCGTAAATAGGATGGAGGCGGGTGGGAAAGTACATCGGTTTCACTTAAAGCAGTTGCTAACATTGCGTTCTGCACTGTTACAATTCACCCGCCACTGCCCGCTCTGAGGGGTCTCGTGCGTCGTTCCTGGTTCGTGACCTTGCCATGAACGGCACATCTCGAGCTCAGCCAGCCTACTCTCCATCATCTATTATATTGGCTTGGCAGCGTCTTACACCTCGGCTACTGTGGGCAGGCTGCGGCTTTATGGTCTCGGAGTGGCGAGACCCATGCATGCATGCGAGGCACCCACACCCATATATGAGCTGGGGTTCCGTCGACATGGTGCCGGGTACCACAAACGTGGTTGAGAGATACGATATGCGTGTCGCGCCAACGGTAAACACTGACCGGAATGGTGTAGAGAATAAAGGATCCAGGATATTTCCGCTGGAGCTAAGCAAAGGACCAGCAAAAATAAATCTAGTTCTACCATTAGTTTTCTCCCCGCCGTAGCAGAATTCCTCGACGTGGCCCTCTTCACATCCGGAACAAGCATTCCGACCGGCACCCGAAGAATCCTGCCAGGCATTTGTTGCCTCGATTGTTCCCGAGTTATGGCGGCAATAGCAGCGCCCGACAGGGCAGACCCATTCAGCACGGCCGAACGCGGGTTTGGCCAGCCCAGCCAGGAGGTTCAGGCCGAGCCACGACAACGACCACTTCAAAAACTGCGACGGAAGTATGGTTCTCAAAGAGATCATGGCAGAGGCGCTTCTTCGTCTGAATATCGAACTGAGTCTTGTTCGTATTGCACACAGGACCGTTTTGGCACTGGGTTTAGGGGATCCTGATGCCGGGGCTGACAAAGCGCCGCTCCCGGCGCGCCGACGATACCTTCGATCGCGTGAGGGCCACACGGTCCAGCTAGTCGAGGCCGATATCCTGAACATTACGCGCGACCACAAGCACTTCAAGATTTGGACTCCAACCCTGACCGAACAGCCACGATTCGATGACGCGACGGCTTTTGGAGTCACGGATGCCCACGTTGAGAGGCTGACAAGACTGGAGATTGCAAGGCTCAGCAAGTTGGCGGCGGCAGATACACCTGGCCTCTTCAACTCCCAAGGGATTTTGGGGAAAACGGACAATGGGGGCTACGAGGATTTGTCCGGATTGGCGGACCAGCTCATCTGCAACTTCCAGATCATCAAGCACGACAACTGTTGCCTCTGCATAGAGAAAGGCGCCCCCAACAAGCTACCGTGCCACAATCGACTCGCCGACGCCAGAAGATGGTTGATCATGCGCTATCACAACCCCAGTGGTCAGGTTGAGCCGCGGCCGCCAAGGGTCCTGAGTGACGCCCGCAAAAACAAGGACGCCTACTTCTTGCTCGCGGACTGGGTCTTGGGCTTGACCGCCTGGTGGCTGCTCCGAACGGCAGTCTCCACCTACTGGCAGAACCAGATCCTCGCAGTGCTCGCGCAGTGGAGCGTGAAGCTCAAGCTGATCTCTTTTGACCCTGAACGATACGCCATACAGTCTCTGGCAGACAGCGAGGAGTTATTGCGAGCAGCGCGACTCAACAATCCGTACAACGACCCGGAGATGGTTGTCAAGGTTCGGGGCCCGAAGAGGAACTCGGAGACCGCCATCACTGTGCTCAGTGAGGAGTCGGACCTGGTGGGCTCCTACTACATTATCAAATCGATGCTGCGTGAGCGCCTTGAGAGCGTCCTCCGCATTGCTTTCATGGTGCTGCAGGGTGAACAGACCAAGGAGAACGATGCGGGAACATTCGAGGTCTGCACTTTTATATACCGAACTGGGCTATCGCGCGCGCCGGTCCTGCTCCACACGGACCGGATCGGGAGCGTCGAATCGACCATCGATGTTTCGCACATTACCTACAGCCATGCCGCCATTGACCTCCTCACAGCAAACACCCAGGCCATCGAGCAGAGGGATCTGCCCAACGGCGACGGAGTCGACGTGGACGACGATGAGGACAATGAATGCGCAGAAGTCGTCAGGGACAAGGGAAATGACAGCCAAGAACTGACCTTGCGAAGGATCGACGACCTCGTCTCCGTCCTGGTCCCTCTAGCATTCACCTCTCCCTTCGCATGCGGACTTGTCGAGGAGCTCATTGCTAGTGCATCCTTGACCGCTAGCCACACAGATCCAATCTACCAGTTCAAGCCCCCGCCCTCCAATTTCGAGTTTGGGTTTGCTGTTTCCATCCCTGCCTGGCGAAGACGGAGATCCATGCTGGATTCGGGAGACGATCACGATCCCGAAGTAGTATCCCTTCCGAATTTCCCCTTCCAGAGGCCGTTTCGAGGTAACGCAACCCCACCGATCTGGCAGGCGGCAACCCAGTGCTAACAAGCGAGTCTCGGAATATCCGCAGCCGGCACCGATCTCGCAAACCACAGGCTTACGCAGAGGACAACACAACAGCAACAGCGCCTTTCAGTTATCTCAACACACTCTACAACTCATTCGCAAGGGATTCTCTCGGGGGTCTCCTCTCGACCCCATTGCGCAAGCCCAGGCGGGGCCGGCCCAAGCAAGCTGGGAGAGATGTCCCAAATCCCAAAAGCGACACAAGAGCGATCGCAAAGTGTCTTGGAGGAGTACCGGTTACACTCTAAGCTCGTCAAGAGCTGGGTCGTCGGCGAGGAGTCCATCACGGTCAGCTGCAAGCTCTCTTCCCGCCTCGCCATCGCCTCGGCCGCCATCCTCGTGGTGGGGGGCCTGGTGATCGGGTTCACGGTGGGGGGCAGGATCGAGCAGGTCGACCCTTTCAACGTGGCCAACTACATGTGGTTCGTGGCCGGCTTCGTCCTCCTCGTGTTCAAGTCTCGCTTCGTCAGCGACTGGCCCTGGCACGATTTTTTGCGCGGTCACGTCGTCTGCCGCAGCGTGCGCGACCTGGCCGAGGTCACGGGCGTGAGCTAGCAGATGGTGCTGCTCTACCTCATCCACAACGAGCATAGACACATCCTGCGCGCCGGCGGTCCCTACAACGGCATGTTCGCGTGGCACCCGATCGACGGGACCGAGGGTTTCATCATCGACGTCCCCACCCACCTGTCCACCATGGTTGCGAGCGGCCTGCTGGTCTTCAAGGTCCTCAACGAGAGCGGCGAGCATCTGGTGTGCCTCGACACGCGCAAAGGGAGGCGAATCATTCAGCCCGGGGACAAGACGGTCACCACGTCGAGCATGAACATTGGGAGGGAAGACGTGCTCTGGGACGAGGCTGACAGCAAGGCCGTAACCCAACAAAGCAACGGCGAGACTGTGCAGTACTGCCGACAAGACCGAAGGGACGTCTCCAGGCAGCCGCGCAGACGTAGTAGCGACTGACGCTGTTTATCGGCCAACGGCGAGAGCAGACAGGGGGCCAATCTTTCTCGCCGAGAACAGCTTCATTTGGAGACGTATGCTGGGCCTTTATGTAGAGAATGTGACATTCGGGTAGCAGGGTCGGCTCTGGGGAGGTTTGCATAGTTGGTCTGTGGTTTTGAGGGCTGATAGTGCAAGTAAGCAGACTCGCCAGCATGTAGTAAGGAGAACCGTACGTTCGCATTCGAACCCGGCTCCGGCACACTCCCTTTCCTCTCTTTTTTTCTTTATCGAAAGCTGCCCGAAGGCGCCTCGCTAGCGACGAAAAGCAACAGCAACCCCTGGCATTACCGTCCCAGCTTACGAGAAGGTCCCGACGCGAGGTTTCCTTTCCGACGCCGTAGAGACTGGCGTCGGAACGAAGGACATGAGGCGGGCTGGGACCCCCTGAAGAACTACGAGACAAGGAGGCCCTAGAATCCTGCGGTTGTGATCTCCAAGCCGAGCCGTTATTGGGCTGGACGTCATAGGCGCTCTGCTGGATGGGCAGTACCGGGCATGCTTGACCAAGGGTGGCACTCCAGTGGTGGATATCGACAAGGCCGCCGGCCCAGGATGCAGCTACAGCCAAGGGGGCCATATCTTATCGTCGCCCCTATAGAACCGGGCGGCGGCGGCATGGATAATATCAGTCTGATTTCAAGTGATGCTATCTACTGGCTAGGGGCTGATGTAATCTGACTGGCAGGTCCCGTGCGTCCTGGAGACCCCTACTGGTCGTGACGGTCGAGCTCACTTTTTGTTCTCCTTTCGCTCAGCCGGCTTTAGCACTATGCGTGATCCCCGACTCTGCGGTCCGTCCCTGGTTGCCGTTCCGCTTACTAACCAACTGGATCTTTCCTCTCCGATTGTCCCGCACAAGCTTATCGGCCTCCACGGGCTTATTTTTTTTTTCGATAAATTTAGACGCTAAAACACATTCTCGTTTTGCTCGTTTAAGGGTAATACGGACAATAAATAAATATGTAGGGTGGGCGCAGCAAACGGCTTTTGGATGGCACATAGAGGAAAGCTTGGCTGGGAGAAAATGGGAGCAGATACGTCTGTTTTTGGAACCAAAAGCGTCCGTTTCTGGATACACTTGCTCCTATTTTCTCCCAAAACCTCTACAAATCAAAACATGTGAGGGCCGAACTAGTACTTAGGTGGGTGGCCACTGGGGAATCCTTGGTGTTGTATGTTTTTGCTTTTTTTCTTCTTCTTTTTTTCTACCGTTTTCAACACGACGCCATCCGCGAATCGGTTATGGCTACGAACTCAGCTCTGCACGCTCTTCATTGGGCAGCCGAGCCCAGTGCCGGCGCAATGGTTGGGACGCCCGTCCCGAGCAGGTAATCCAGACACCTTTGCAGCGGAGCAATCACCTCCCTCAGCATCGCCTCGCGCCAGCGGTCAGCAGGCGTGACCTTGTGGCCGAGGAGGCACCAGGCCACCGCGGCAGAGTAGTCGATCCCGGCTTCTCCGGTCACGTGTTCCAGCCACTCATGTGCGGCCGCATTGTCATACACTGCCGAAAGGTGCTCGCTATCGACCGGTGGATACCTTGCTCGACATGGCTGTGACTCGAGCGAGCAGCTGAAGCAGAGTTCTAGCAGCGTGATGCCGAGTCGGGGAAGCGAGCAACTGTAAAAGGAAGAAGGGATCGAGCTGGCCTGCGAGGCGGGGGCTGCAGCGAGGGCGGCGAAGGGACGTCGAATGTGGGGCTGGTCTAAGGGAAAGACGTGTGGGCTGGCGCTGTCCTTATGGAAAACGATGGAGGTCTTGTCGAGGCTGTGGGTTTTGTGGGTACTGGGGAGCCAGGGCGAGTCCTGGAGCTGCAGGAAAGAGGACGCTACGATCAGAGCGATGACACAGCGTTGGGTGCGGGTCGGCGGAGGCTTCACGTCCCCGTTGATGATCTGCGCGAGGGTCACGAAGGTGGGGACATAGTCATGCTGGGCGACAGAGAAGACGTAGTACCGCCGGTCGTCGTTAGGGAGGCGGAGGTAGCCGTGGCACGAGGAGTAGCCCGGGTCGGCGAGGGACTCGCAGAGAGTGCTGATGGGTCGAAGGGGGTCAGGCGAGGGGCTCGTGGACAGAACCGAAGGAGGTTGGCTTGGGCTTCGGTGTCAGTCCTCAAAGCCGGATTCGACTGTTTTAGGGGAGAAGCAAGAAGGGGGTGACCACTCAGCGTACTTCAGGAACCGAGCCCTTGGCTTTTGAAGCCCTGATGCCTGCGTCATCGACCGAATGGCCGCTTTGGGCGCGGCTTTTGCCTTAGGGACAGGTTTCCGGTGACCCGGCAATGAGATTGTCGTCTTATCCAACATGACGACGCTCTTCTTAACAAGCTCTCCGTCGTCGCCCTCCACAATCCTGGTCTCGCACACCTTCCAGGTACTACCGGTACTGGCGCCGGCGCTGCTCTTCACCTCAGTTGTAAAACGCACGTGGAACCCGGGTTTTTCCCCGCCAGTACCGGCGACACGATACTGAAGCAGCAGCTCAGCGGCATGCCGGTCTCGGCATTGGCACAGGCACGCCGCTGCAAGGGCTCGAAAGAACGCCGTCGCCGTCCGCCAGAAGTTGCAGAGGGCGGTGTCAACGGCGGAGGCCCGCCGCGCTACGGCCATCTTCTGGACGAGATCTGCATCCTTGTCGCTAGAGTCGAGAAGTTCTGAGTAAACGGACTGTCAATGCCTAGCTCGAGTGTTATCCTGTAGCTCGGGATAAGGAGGTAACGTACGTTCTAACTTCGCCTGGAAGTCCGCTAACTCGTCAAAGAGGCGTCTGCGAATGCTCTCTCCGTTGGCAAACTTGAGCTTGTAGAGTTGGAAAGTGCCATTCTCTTTGCTCAACGCGCCTTTGAGTCCAGCCATACTCGCTGACACTGCCTGCAGCACCGGAGGGATTCAAGTCAGCTGAGTTTCCTGGCTCGGGTTTGTTGTCCCCTTCGTCATTTTTCCGGCTTTCTCTCTTCTCTCCCGCCTCCTCTCCCAATATCCTTCCTACCCCCTTCTCTTTTTTTTTTACCTCCCTTCACTATTTACTTGTGGGGTTTAAACCCTTTAAAGAGGGCTTAAAAGCTGGGAGGAATACTGGTTATAATAGAATGCACCCCCTACCGGCGTGTCCAGCTTCTCTTGAACGGCGTCACAGTCGAATGCGAGCGCCGTCTTGAGCTTTTCGAGAGTTTCCCCCATGCAAACGACGTAACCCAAATACGTCTCATAAGAATCCCCTAGTCTCTCCTCGAGGCAACGGGAGATGCGGGCGTCCTTCCAGCCCTCTCCCGCCGGATGAGCCAGCAGGAGGCTGACCCTATCGTTATCGGAAACGATAGGAAGGAGGAGCTGGCGTAAATGCCGCTTCAAAGCCAGCTCATGGAACTTGAGCTCTTTTTCGCACTTGGTGTGCTCGGCCCTGATGGTGACGTAGAGTTTGGCCTTCCGCGCTACTCTGCGGTAGCCGTCCAGCGCCGATACGGCGATAGGGAACGCGCCGAGGACGACCCCGGCTATTTCGAATCCTGACATCCCACTGGGAGACAGGGCTGTTTTTTTTTTTTTTTTTTTTTTTTTTTTTGAAAGGAATGGAGTGGAGGACGTTGGTAAACGGTGGGGAGAGGCAGTGGTGAGCAGGGGAGTGATAACAACGGTCGTAAGCGAGGAATCAGCGCAAAGGAGGCTGAATGGGTAAAGAAAAGACAGCAAGAACGCGGGGTAGCCATCAACGAGCGAATGCGTAAATGGTATTCGCAGCCCGATGCGGGGTTATTTGTCGTCCTTGAACGCAACTTGGGATTTTCGCTCACCATCATCCAACATCCTCGTCCCTCCCGTCGTCGCTCGCTCCCAGACTCCCGCCCTGTTGCCTGGATGGGCCTGTCCGGATGGGCCGCGCCGCCCAGCGTAACATTATCACCGATGCCTTGACAGGACAAGCAGTCAATCTCCATGGCGTCCCTGGTTGACGAAACCATCTCAAGCCGCAGCTTCCGCGTTCGACAGCTGTTCCGAGACCTGATTGATCGCCTCAAGTTAGAAAAGGCGACACCAGTTGATGCCGAAACCGCCAAGGAGGATTATACCGAAAAAGTAGTCGATGCGCTTGATCGATTCAATCTTTGGGCGGGTAACATCGGGGCGTTGCTCGCGCCCACATCGAGGCTCTCGCTCGACCAGCGGCTAGCCGATGCCCCTGAGACCAGAGAGGAGATCTGCCAAGAGCTGAAGGAGCTCGCTGAGGCGATTGAAGACTGTAGGCAGCACTGACTCACTGACCCTCGACTCAACAATTGTCAAACATCTAATCACAATTTCTACTATAACAGTGACAGAAGCCATCCATAGGCAGTGCCTGACCAACGACTTGGGCGATAGAACCGTACTGATACCGGTTGAAGACGACCGTAATGGCGGCGGTACATCAGAAGGGGAGCCAGGAAAGGAGCCGGGAGAGGAGCCGGACGAGAAGCCATTCGACGAAGTCTGCTCGCTCCTGGATGTCATCTCCGTGTACATCAACTCCCTCTTCCGACTTGCAATGCTGGTCCGCAAAGCCGGTCCTCGCGACAGGTTCAAACACGCACTGCAGGCCTCGGAGACGGCCTTTCCCGACGACTTCGACATCAATTACCTACGAGAAAAGCACCCGAAACTGCGCCAGCCCGAGTTCGGGTGGATCCTGAAGCGGCTAGGAGGCGCGAACGCAAAGAGGCGCCAGTTCATGAAGTACTGTCGCGATCACAGCGCGCGACTCTCGGCGGAGCCCCGGCAAGAGGAACGAGTCGTCCCCGCACCTACAGAGCTCCTGTCCAGCAAGGCCACAACGTTCGCTCCGCAGGCGTTTGCGGCTGCTGCTGTTGCTCTGCAGGCCGGCGGCGCCGTCGACGACGAGCCCGAGGAGGACATGGTGTCACAGTTCTCCGCCTCAACGACCACCAACGCACTCTCCGCCCTGAAGTTGCCGAGCCTAAAAGACCTGTCGCCTGATGGGAAGCCAATCGAATGTCCCATCTGCCACACGATCCAGAAGTTCCGACACGACCGGGCATGGCGGGCGCACGCCTTCCGAGACTTGAAAGCCTACGTTTGCATCGCGGGATTCGACTGCAACGAGATGTTCGGCGATCAAAACATATGGTTCGAGCACGAGCTTCATCACCACCGAGCCAGACATGTTTGCAAACTCTGCATCGGCGGCGAGCGACTGTCGTCTGTGTCCAAGATGCAAGATCATTTCCGGTCTTGCCACGGCCAGTTCTCGGAAGCCCAGGTCCGGATGCTCATCGAGTCGGGGAGAGAGCCCGTGACAGAGTTCAAGGCGAGCGACTGTCCGTTCTGCGACGAGTGGGCGGACCGGCTGAGGGCGAAGCTGGATCCGAAGGGGAAGGGTGTGGCGGGCAAAGCGCCGGGAGGAGACGCGACCGTCACCGCGAGCCGATTCAGGAGACACATTGCGGCCCACCAGGAACAGCTCGCAATTTTTGCGATGCCCCGCGCTATGGGAGACGACGGCGGTGACGATGAAGACGGCGATGAAGACACTACAAACTCAAGGGCGGTCGCGCCCACGATGGTGTTGGACTCTGTCGAGGCGGAGGGAATTGAAGATTCTTTAGACATTTTGCCAGCTGAAAAAAGGAAAACGTTTCAAGATGGGGCACAAATGACGGAAACAGACGAGTTAGCGGAAGCCACCTCTGAAGCTACGGCGCTGGGGGTCGACAGAATCGAATCGGGACACGACTGGCACGACGGCACCTCTTCTGTCAGAGACGGTTCGCTCGACTTACAAGATATACCCTTGACCACTCTTTCGAGTCAATTTCCAGATACTTCAACAACGGCATTAGCACCCAGCAGCCGCATTGCTGGGATGGAGCTGTTCCGCATTGAGGCGGAGATGATCTCTCTCCTCAACGACATGAGCGACGAAGACCTGCATTCTTTCGCCGAGGCGCAAGAAGATCCCGCAAGTGATGAACAGATCGAATTATACATCTACACCTGCTTCCTTATCTTCAAAAGGTCAGCCTCAGCGGAGCACCTCGAACAGGCTGTTCAGAGAACAGAGAGATGGGTCGCAGTTACGCCTACCGACCACCCGGACCGCACCCGGCGATCTCACATTTTCGACATGATGTCGGCCTGGGTACGCCAGGTTACGTCCATGTTAGAAGACATTGTAATTAAGCCTCCAGGAGTTAAGTGAGTCGCAATTTCCCAGGCCCTTCTAGGTTGGATGGCTGCAGTGTTCTGGCCCAAGTATCGCTTGTATGCAGACGGTAATGGGGTCAGCCGGATATGGCAAGCCGCTAACGCGTTAACGTTTATTAGCCAAGAGCCACGTCGTTTGGCGAGTCGGGCGGCAGAGTTAGCGGAGAGTTACCAGCAAACGGGCCGTTTCGAAGATTTAACAAAGGCTATCAGGGTTATGGAACGGGTAGTAAATATCGAAAGGGGATCTACCCAGCCTGGCATGTTAAGCAATCTTGGGGCGATGCTCGGAATGCGATTCGAGCGGACCGGATCGATGGGCGACCTCGATCGCGCCGTCGAGGTTACCGGCATGGCAGTGAATGCCACACCTCAAAACCACCCCAACCGAGCCGTTTATTTAAACGACCTGGGAAATTGGCTTGGCAACCGATTCAAACGGGCCGGATTAATGGACGACCTTAATCGCGCCGTCGAGGTTACCGGCATGGCAATGGATGCCGCACCTCAAAACCACCCTAACCGAGCCGTTT
>GL876968.1:1762078-1813682 GCA_000193285.1 Magnaporthiopsis poae ATCC 64411
CAAGCTCAGCTGAGGCTATCGATCTCTGCTTGTTTCGAGCCAGCCATCATTCAGCCACATCACCATGGGGAGGAGGGAGGGGACGTGGGCGGGTTGGTCATGCGCTATTTTTCATGGGCAACGTAGAAGCATTGACCAACAAGGACTGTTAGTGGAAACAACCTCTCAAAACTAAGGGTTTCACCGGGAGCCCGAATCGCTCGCCGCCACTGGCGTTATCACGCTGCGGGGACCAACGCAGGCCATTAGCCTAGTGTTTATTTGGGTATAAAAAGCTGTTCAATGCGAGGCGGTTCGGGGACCTCGTGTCGAAACTCCGGATTTGGCGCATGTCGGGACTCCGGGCTGCAGGCGCAGAAGTGCTGATCGGGAAGCTGTGTAACTAGAGCCTTTCTCAATCGGACTCGTAGACACCCAATTAGCTCCCACAGTACGTGGCATACCCACCGTATTGCAGGCGCACCGGGCGTCGCAAAGCACACGGCTAGCCGTTATCAGGAAGCTCCAAAAGTCGAGTAGGGGATCGTTAGCTGGGCAACCAGTTGGCCGTCAATCGTCGTGGCAGAGCAGTGGCGGTGCTATTAACGAATAGCAGCAAAGCACTTCTTCATCCTTTGCAAGAACGAACGGCGCAAAGTAGCCCAAAGGTGCCGGTGACCCAGCCCACTGATCCTTTGTTTCTGATTCTGCGCATGAAGGGCAGTGGTGGCGCGACGCGTAGTTGCCGGCGTTGCATATGGAGCGGTTCTGCGATGCTCGGATTGACCCGCCGCAGCAGGCTAGCACACCCTCGCCGCTCACTTTCCACTTTGGGCTCTGGAGCGGAGCAAGGCGCGCCACAGTGTCCGGAGTTCATCAGCGCTGCGCGACCCTGAATGCACACACCCCCACGTCAACGTAGGGACCAAGCCGGAAACGTGCCGGCGCATTCGGAGCGCTGTGCAAAGCACACCGCATTCTCGCCTGCCAGACTGACGACCTCCTTCCACTTCTATGTTCTATTTGTAGTTTGACGTCATGTATTCTCGTCTACACCTGCAGCTCGACCGACCGTGACGGCAGGCTCCACCTATTTGTAGAATCCCCTTTTGGGGGTTTTGAAGTGTGTATCAGATTCTTCCGTTAATTGCGGCAAGAATAGCAGATGGACTTTGCGCAAGAGCTCCGGGTTGCAAAGGATGTGGTGTGTCCTCCCAGCGCCCTAATAATAGCGGTATGAAGCCGGCGTCTGTGGCGGCTTTACCATTCCTGAGGACCATAATTGCGGGAACACGCGATTCGACGGTTGCGGCTGTCGACCAACCCAGGGAATTTGCAAAACCATCGGCCGCGAGCACGACGGACAGGACCATTCGAGGTCGAGTCAACGTCCACGTCAGCATCGTTAGCCTCGGTCTTCAAAGGCGCATAAAACGGAGGCGACTGCGCGTAGTCTGTTAGCGGACCCAGTTGACTACCTTGAAGGCTCTTTTGCCATACCTTTTTGTCTCCATTATTCACGGCTTTTTGAAACGGTGGGGAGCATTCCGCAAATATGTACGTGTGCTTGTGCTTTATTGGTTGGGTTATGCTCTTCCGGGTCGGTTTTGCATGGTGGACACCAACCCGGCACCAAGAATCCACCGAGCAGTGCAATTGGGATTGAGCAGCAGCGAGCCCCGCATGACCAGGTGGCGGCTCCGACTGAAGCCTTCATTGTCCCTCGACCCCGGCCCCACATTCGTTGCGGGATCTTGCCCGACCTGTCACCTGTGACTCAACGCACGCACGTTAATTGGCTGCAACTACTGTGTGTCTGCCGCAACAACGGCAAAAGGAGGCGATTGCCGGCCACTTCGCAAATTGCACTCGTTTTCCCTGACCGCCGGCAGTATTCACACGACGTCCCCTGTAACATCATCCACTCTCCCCGCAGTCAGGGTCCACGGCGTTAGATTGCGGGCGTGAGTGTATTTAGTTGACCTTATTATCAAGGCTAGCTATTCTGGGTTTCTGGGAGAGTACAACCGATTTACCTTTCCTTAACGTGATGGTGGACAGTGTAACGATGTCTTTGCAAGGATCTTTAATCTTCTGCCTGTTTGTAACCGGATAGCGGTACGATATTACTCCGGCTCCCACAGAGCTTATCTCTTATCACAATCATTAACCCCGCACCTGCATCCCACTTTGATCAATCCTCCTCACTTGGTTCCAAAAAAATGCTAGAAGCTTTTTTTTACCTTCTTCCTCTTCGTGGCAGGTGTAATGCCCCAATTTATTTGTTCTCCGTCGGAGGCGAACATTCCTCTGCAGGCGTAGCTAAGGGAGTTTCCAGATCAGGAGTCCCAGGTTTGCATTCAAGGTGGGCTTAGTATTGCCGCGAGTGTTGTCCGGTAGGAACAAAGACCGAGTTTATATAGTGTTAGCTAATCCGGGTAGCGGGAGGATGGGTTATTGCCGTTCACACCTCCACTGATTCTGAACCCTACGAAGCGCTTGCACGTTTCTAGGCCATTTCGAAGGACCTCCAATTGCTTATTGAGCTGACCACGCTCCGCACAAGTTTCCTCTAACTCCCCAGCAATGCAATCCACTTGGTCGGCGGGCATCTGGACCACGGAGATCAGCTCCAAAAGCGAAGAAGCACAGGAAACACCTACGCGGAGAAGTCGGGAACTTCAAATCCAAAGAGGCCGATGAAAGGTTTACGCCGGGAGGGCCGGGATAGCGCAAGCGCGTGAGTAGTAGGAGATGCATTGTCCAACTGATAGTTTGGAGCATGTTGCCTCGATCATTCACGATATTGGTGACCCAATGCCCAATTAGTGATGGGTATCGATGCATCTTGCTCAGTGAGTGTCCCTTTTTAGCAGCAAACTCCCCGCAAGCCATCATACCCTCTACCAATCATGCTTTATATGACAGAGTGCCTTTTCAACCGTTTTGCGTTCACAAACTACCTTTGCACCCTCATCCAATACTGTTCTCCCAACCACCCCGCTAGACACGTTAGAAGAAAAGCTCCCAAGCCGCCTTGGCTGTCATCCCCAAAAGCACAACCGAGCTCGTGGCAAAAACCGGAAAGCGCAGAAGAACATTGTTGGTCGTAACATGTATCAGGCTGTGAAGGACTCTCAGACCCACGTAACCCCACGCCAAGCGTACGGTGGTCTTGTCCTTGACATCCAATAAGCTTAACCCAAGCAACACTGCGTAGAATTGGGTAGGCTGTTCCATTAAATTGTTGAAGTTATCCGCCGGCCATTGCACGAAAGGAGGCAATTTTTCTGCCTTTTGCTGTTTGACCGTATTTGGATCGAAGGTGACGCCATACTTGGACAGCGCTGGAGTTCTGCGTATGTATAGCAGGGCTTCCATAGCAAAAGTCCAAGCATTGAGGCCGACGAGGGGGCCAAGGAGGGGCTTGTTGACAAGGAGAGTCGACATGATGGCTATCCGGTGTTAGTTCTGTAGCTGGGGGAGCAGATGCTGGGGAAGCAGGTACGACTAACTTGCTTAGGGTGGGTGTGGGATAACTTTTCGGCAGAGGGGGAGAGATGGTTTAATGAGAGAGGTGTCCGGGTAGAGGTGATGTTACCGTGATGAATATATATGATTTATTTCGACTGCGAATAGCTTAGCGCTTGGAGTGGATAATTTGATTCCAGTCCCTATCACCTTGGCAAAACCCAGGGATCATAATCCAACAAGAAAATGAAGTATACAGCTCGCGTGTCTGCCACCTATGTCGAATGGTCGGTGTAGCTCGGCTGCCCACGGAATTTGCGATCAATCAACTGTATTTATCCACTTCTTCTCCACTAGGTGCATTACAAACCTCAAAGTGGTGCCCTGGAACTCTATATTATAGGTAGCTTACAAATGAATCCACGCATCCTGTATTAATCATCAAGCCAATGCCGAATGGTCGGTGGAGCTCGGCGCCGGCGGGATTTGCAATCCGTCCACTTTATTTATCCACTTCTTCTCCTCTTGGTGCTAGTACGAACCTTAAAATGGTGCTTCGAAACTTTATATTAAAGGTAGCTTACACGTGAGAGTCAGGCTTGAGGCGGGGAGAGCGAGGACGTGCGAAAATTTCCCGCTGCAAAATTACCGCTGCGCTTGTGGCTCCGCTGCACTCGCACTCGTAGGTCCGCTATTGCTTGTCGCTTCGCCGCAAAATTGCCGCTGCACTTGCGGCTCTGCTGCAAGATTTCCGCTGCAAATTTTCCTGGGAAGGATTGCAAGCGGAGCCACGAGTGCAGCGGTGGTTTTGCGGCGGTACCACAAGTTTGATTGATTGATTGATTATGTCATAGGCTGTCCCAGCCACAGCTATGCACCGTGCAGCTATAAATACAGGTGCTCCCGCTTTGCTTTTCGCTTCCGGGAAACCAGGAACTCCCACACGAAATGTCATGTTGCCACCAGGCCGTTCCTGTTAGAACTACTCCCCTTCTGCTCCAAGCTGGAGCCCCGTATTTATAGCCCCAATAGCCGTTCTGTGTCTGTACTTGTCAGGCCTTTCCTGGCCCTCCTCTGCTTCTGTATACTAATGAACACTTGTATGCGCTGTAATTGGAGGGCAATGGGTGGGGCTGTCCCGAAGGACCTGGGAGCCCCGTCCTAGAGATGCTCTTGATTGTTTGTGCTGCTATTGACGGGCTGCCGAGTCTCTTGCTGCCCCGTGCAATAATGTTGTGTATGGACGCGCTGTCGAGTGCCGATGTTACCGTATCTGTGGCATCGGAAGTGCATGTGGCTTGCTCGTTGATGTTTTCCAGGTCGGTGTTTACCCGAGGCCATTGAGGCGTTGCTACGACGGGCTGACGCGTCGAAGGCGCGTTGCTTGGGGTAGCTATCTACAGGGCACAGGTGAACTGTGTTGCTTGCAAAATGTATCGCGTATCGAAAGTAAGTTCTGAGCTGTTGGTGGTAGAGTGTGTCGCGTATCGAGTCTGAGCTGTTGGCGGCGATGTGTAAAAGAGACTCGCTCGTCGGGGAAGGATTGAAGTTCGGTGAATATGGATCGCTTGACCGTGCCCCCTCGTTTATCCCGGCCTCCGCGCGTACTCGTCAACCTCGGAAGCCGTAAACGGTTGTCGGGCAGGAAAAACGGGTCACCCAAGTCCGCTTTCCATTCTGGGGCGTACATGAAAGGGGCACGACTCCCGCGCGGACACAACGACGCGACCGCATCGGCTCCCCTCTCTCCACTACCCTCGCTCCGCCCGGCCTCCCGCTACCTCGAATCCAACGGCAAGGCGGGTCCGAGCCGCCGCACCACAGTCCGAGTCGAATAGGAGCTGGACCTGCCGGGTCTGGACAGGGTTTTCGACCCGCTACAGCTGCTACCGCATCGGCCAGGGAAGGATGTGGTGTTGGAATTGGACCAGAACAAGCCTGAGGAAGGCTCACCACCGGTGTTTCGAACCCCAGTCCAGTTTTTGGACCGGTGAGGGTCGATGAGGGCGTTGCCCCCATTTATGGCGAACGGCAGCCATGGTTATGGTTGTTCAAAAAGTCGAAAATGGCTTCTGGCCAACATCGGTCAGGTAAGAGCCGCCAAGGGCGAGTCCCTGTTCGTAAGGGATGGCTTTTGATTGGAACCAGCGTTCGTCGGGAGTGGTATCTGATTGGGCCAACGCAACGGTCCTATCAGAGCGCCTGGTGCGCGGAAGTACTCAATACCTGGCGGGGTACCTGCTTGGACCAAGCGGCGCTGACTGCAGCAGCCGCCGAGAACAGTGCCAGAACCCGCCGAATTTGACGGCTATGAAATAAATGCACGCTGCGTAAAAGTCAACTCGGCGTTTTTAGGACGGCTTCCGCTTATAACGGTATCAAAATGACGGATAGGAGCCGCCATTTGGGCTTGCAATTGGCGATTGAATATGGTAAAGTTTGGGTGTCGCGTTGAGGACGCGACGTGATTTTTAATAGGGGTGGGGCAAGTGGAACAGACTTTTGTCACGTTACTGTACGTTTCTGCGGCTCATCCTTCTCGAGATCGACCAAAATACATCGCTGACATGAAGGCAAGTCAAAGGTAAGTAAGGCAAAGGTAAACCATGAAAGAATTTTTCTTATCTCCTGTGTCTTTCTTATCCTTTATAATTATTCTTGTAATCATCTGTTTATGTAGTTTATCCCGAGTGCAGGCTTTTACTTGGAGAACGTGCCGTCCTGCAAGGGTACTGGCGTTTTCTAGACATCATACAGCCTGGCGATCCCTTTGGCGCTCGAAGCCTATCCTGGGGCTGCTCGATCCTGCGGCCCAAAAGATCGAGGTACCAGGCGGGTTTCGTGCAACCAAGGCAGCATTCCCCTGCATCAGGCTACTTCGCCCTATCACGCGACCCTCCCCGAGGATTCGGGGCCACCGCTCGAGGATGTGTTGATCGTCTTATTTGCGTCAAACCCTTGAGCCTGAGAGAAATAGTATCCCCTCTGGTTTGTGACCAGCCTCAGCGGGCAGGCCCCATTCCTCTCGGCCGTGAAGTCGCAATTCCAGTGTGTATGGCCAAAGGCCCAGACCTTGACCTTGGCGCTCTGGAAGCAGTCCTCGCCCGACAAATCCGTGGCGAACGCGCTGGTGATGTCGCTGCCGGCGTGGCGCGGGTCTGCCGCGCGGGGATCGCGCGTCGGGCTCCAGTGCGTCAAGACCATGATGCTCTCGACGGTCGGGCCGTTTTCCAGCGCCGCAACCTGCGCGTTCAGCCACTGCAGGTCGCGCGCGTGTGCCTCGTTGTGCGAGGCGACGTCCCAGCCGCCGCCCGTGTGGTAGAAGTCGTTCAGCCTGTAGCCCACGACGTCGGCGCTGCCGGCGGGCACGGCGGAGAAGAGGCTGCAGCCGAGGACCACGACGGAGCCGCCCGCTGCGTCTGGGCGGAAGACGGCGCGGTCGAGCAGGACGAAGTCGCCGAGCGAGGCGTCTGCGCGGACGAGCTGCTCAAAGTCTCGCAGGATGTCGAGGGCGTCGGCCCAGCTGGCGTGGTACGCCTCGTGGTTGCCGGGCACGAACAGCACGGCACGGAACTGCCTGAGCTGGGCGGTGAGGAAGGCGAGCAGCTCAGCCTTGTGAGGACCCACGGTTCCAATGTCGCCGAGCAGCGCGAGATATGGCGCGCGTGGCTCGATCTCAAAAACGTCATAGCCCTTGGGCGACTCTAGATGCAGGTCGGAGAGGATCTGCAGCGTCATTATGGGGTTATTTGCGGATGCTCGTGATCGAATAGTGAAGTGTTGGTTGGGGAGTTAGTTGGACGAGGAGCGGGATTGGAGGCTGATAATTAGATCATGAACTAGCACGCGCTTGGCTGAAAGGGTCGACCTAACCAGCAAATGGAATTGTGAATCAAGTCATGGGGTACCGAGGGGGTATATAATGCCTTGCCTTCATTCGCGGACTTTCTACAAATTTACTGATTTCTCTTCCGGTCTTCTTACTTTCTCCCGCATCCACTTTCACCGACATCGACAGTCTTGAAAACATCGCGACTACACTGGGACTACCAACCTCGTCTGTCGGAAGCAAGACCGTCATAAACATGAGCAATTACACGCGCTCCTCAGGTCTGTCAAATACGCGGTGTAGAAGCGGACTCTCTACTAAATGCTCCAATTGCAACTTCATACAGGGTACCCGGGGTGCGGCTCTTGGAGCTTTTGCCTCCCGTGGCTCCATGGTCAGTATGGCCGATACCGTGTTGGCATTGTGACATCTAGATACGCAGATTAACTCTCCCCACAGATCACCATCAGTGTTACATGCGACAGATGCCATCGTCGCCTGGGTCACAGCAAAGCTACATGGGCCAGCAGTACCCTCAGCAAGACCCGCAGCCCCAGCAGAGTCAACAAGGCCATCAGTGTCCGCAGTGCCAGCACAGCCAACAGAGCCAGCAAGGCCAGCAAAGCCAGCAAGACCAACAGGGCATGCCGGTGGACCAGTCCGCCGGCGGCATGCAGCAGCAGCAGCAGCAGCAGCAGCAGCAGCAGGGGTATCATCAAGTGTACGGGGGCACCCCCGTGCGTGTATTCCGCACCGCCTGCGGCGGCTGGACCATCCTGAGCGGCCAGATGCTGAATGCTCCCGGCGACTTCAGCCAGTGTCCTTGTGGCCAGCACCACATGGGTTAGTAGCAGTGGGGCGGTTGTTGGCTTCGTAGCCCTCTCTCTATGCGGTTAGACATGTGCAAGACGTGATTTAGAAGCCCGGGGTAGAATGACGTCACGAATCCAAAAGACAGAGTGAATCCGTAGGGATATCGCAAGGCTTTATTACGCACGTGGCTTTCCGTTCATGACAAGATCCGTAGGAGAGACACATCTAGGCGGCATCGCCTGATTATTATTTAAACAAAATGTCTATGTAGAATCAAAAGGTCCCGGATTCCCCCCTGATCTCCTACTCATAGATTCATGTGTGTTCATTATACTCCCAGATTCAACCAAACCTCCACCGAACGACGGGAGGTAGGCGTTGACATTATTAGGGCCACAAATCATATTCCGACCAGGTCCTCAGCTGACGATTCCCATGCCGTGCCACGCTCAAGACTTTCCGTACGACGACAGGCGGTTGCCGGCGCCACAGAACTGCAGGCCGTTTCCGGAGCAGACCATGGAGCACTCGGCAGCCGGCACGGGGACGGAGCCGTTGTTGAAGGCGTTGCCGCAGTAGCACTCGCGGGAGTATTCTGCAAGAAGCAGCGCGTTAGCTAGCAGTCCGGACTGAGTACAGGACAGGGCGGGGGCAGGACTGGATGTTCCCGCGGAGAGATACTTTACTTACCAACACCAAAGTACTTGTAGGCGTCGCAGAAGGTGGCGCAGTCCTGGAGCGTCATGGCGTCGCTCACAAAGGCGAGTTCGCTCAGCGCCCTGGTGCCGTTGCCCTCGGTCACACAGCCGTTGAAGGTGTAGTTGCCGATGGTGGGGGGCTGGGCGGGCGCGTCGCTGTCCACGGGCGGCACGACGCCACCGAGGGAGTACTGTAGGGGACATTGGTCAGTTTGTTGGCTCACGATAAAACTGGCCCTGGGGTAGGTTTCCAGGCTGGAGGAGAGAACATACGAGAAGCAGACGGTCTCCGGCACCGCAGAGCTCGCCCGTGTTGCCAGGGCAGGGGAAGCCGCACTCGGCCAGGGGACGGCGGGCCGAGCCGCCATGCACGCGGCCGCCGTACCAGCACTCCTGGCGTACTCGAGGCCGGCAAAGGTGGCACCGGCGGCCTGGGCGTAGCCTACGCACGTCGCCACGGTCTGGTTCGCGTCCAGCACAATGGACGTGAGAGCACGGGCACCGGCAGGCTCGGCGTAGCAGCCCACGAGGGTGTAGTTGCCCACGCCAGGGTTGAAGACGGGGTCGGCCGGGGGCAGCGTCGGCGTGGGAGTGGGAGTGGTGGTGGTGGTGGTGGCGGTCTCGTTCTGGGCCAGGACAGCCGGCGCGAGGGCCAGGGCCGCCATGGCGAGGCGGCCGAGGAAGTGGGGTTGGACCGAGGCGATCATGATGATGTACAGGGAGGCAGGGAAGCGTCCAAATGGGCTGGGCTGGGCTGGCTGGGCTGGTCAAGCAACGATGGATAGAGAGTGAGAGGATAATGAGCGTGAGAGCGAGCGCCTTGAGAAGGATGCTTCGGTGTTGTCGACCACGATGGAGGAGGAGGCCGACGGCTGCTTTTTAAATCGTCAAAGTCGTTGGTAAATGGGGCGCGCGGCTCGCGCGCAGAGTTTTATTACTCCCAGGCGAAGGATGAGGTTCGCTTCGTATTCTGCGAACCGCCTAATGCCTGTTCTCACCTGGGGGGCCAGGGATGCTTGCGTCGCAATGAGGGTCAAATCGGGAATAGCCACGGACCAAAAGTTCGCGTCCATCGCCCATAACCAGGCAAAGACATACACAGGTACCTACTGCATGGTACCTACTTGGGTTGTTATCCGGCCACCGGCCCGATCCGTGGGTCTTCTCCTCTTCAGCTGAAGAACAATTTTGACAAAAAAAATATATCGAGCGTGGCCATGATCCAGCCCGCCCCACCATCACTCAACATACATGTCGCCCTCCCCGCTCTCAACATGTACGACGGCGGCGTCGGGAACCGTGCCGCGCAAGCGACCGCGGTCCAGACCCGAATATTGGCATCGTTTAATCTATTCACCGCCCGCATCTCGAGGTCTCGGCCGACCTGGTCGCTCTCAGCCCATCGTCGACCGTGCGGGTCGACAGGGGAAGACGCGAAGGAGGAGTCAACTATGTGGTCCTTGCAGCCGTCACGATCTTGGCAATGTTCAGCTGGAATCTCCACGACACCGTGGACGCCCAGGGGCATTCTCGGGAGTTTTCCGGAGCCTCCCGCCGGACTGATACGGTGCCGCGGGTATTTTTAGAAGGCGGGCTCGGTTGGGAGTCCTTGGGCTGATCTGCAGACGCCGTAAAAATTGATAATGGAACCATGTCGGTTCGTCTTCCAATATATGTATCGTGCTGTCTACCGCAGCTGCAACATGTACGGTAGCGAGAGCCAATAGGCCGGCTGGCGGGGAGCTGAGCGTAGACTGTCCTGATGGTATCTGTTTTTCGTTGTTTCAGGCTTCTCGCGAGCCTCGTATCATGGCCGTGGTGGTGAGCGTGCTAGGCCACACTAGCACGTCCACGGACGGAGGGGCGTCGGTGGCTGTGAACAACATATGTGACCGTCATTGTTGATTCAAAGCGCAAGTTAGGACTGCAAAACTGTGCTCTGCGCTAGTGATGAAAGTCTCGGCGTGGTGACAAAAGTCCCAGTTTGGGATAGGCGGCAACCGTGTTCGACGAGATTGCGGCGGAGATATTGAATGCTATTGTGAGCTGGACACAGGGCGGCTTGTAATTGTGCAAGCCAGAAAGAGGCCCGGGTGAATGGTGGGTGCTGGGATTACATGCAGGGACAGGCTGGACAAGACCCTATCGATGCTTGCACGCACAGCACAGAGCTCCAACGGCCAGCCAGCCGTTCCTTTTAGGGAAGGTGAAGCGCATCCCGCAGCAGCTTAGCTTCGCGGGTGGGTCGCAGCTGCGGTTTGGCAGACGACGCACGCATGATTGGCACTGATTGCTGGAGATTGGCAGATTCCATCAATCAATGAGCTGCCACTGCCCGATCGTGGCACCTGCGTCCGCAAGGTACGGCACTGTGTTCCCGTCAATCTCCACCGACCAAAGCCTATAGGTGGCCCGAGAACTCTATTCTGGGGTCCTTTGTTCGGGCACCTTCAGCTTTCAATTGATAATCAATCAGCCCGTCATTCCTCCTTTCCAATCGGCAAGGTGCTGCCACATGGGTTCTCCGAATATTTATCCGAACTGCAAAAAGTCGCCAGCATCGCACTTGCAAGAATCCGGATAGATAAATTCAGATTTTGATGAAATTGACGTAGGAAAAAAAGCCGCATTCAAATTTATCAGACAGCTTTTCTCCCCCTACTACCTTTGCTTATTTCGGTGTAAATACCGTGGGTTGAAAGTTGCAAGTCTTTTCCCACCCACGAGCTACCTATCTACCTCCTTATCATCTTTATCTCGCACCCCCCAAGAGGCAAGTTCCAGTGCCCGTCAGCATCCAGTCCCGGCTCCGTGGAATTTTCTGGCGGCGGACAAGGGAGCTGGGCCTGTCTTGGCATTGGGTGTCGGGCTGGCAGACAGAACATTCAAGAAGCCACGGCACAAATAGCTCGGGTCATATTCCGATCTGCAAATCTCGCCAAAGACTGCCCGCCAAGCAGCCAAGCGGCCAGCGCTAGAAATGGCGCTGGCCAAGAAGGCGGTGCGGGGAAGATTCCTGTACCCCCGCATTGGCAATTGCCTGAAATGATCCAAGCAGCCAAAGATCGAGTGCCGAAATACGCGACGGTATATGCTCCTTGATATCCGGGGCGGAAATCTACCGTCTACAATGCTCTCCGAGTGTCTGGCTTGGAGACTCGTTGCCTGCGGCTTTCTACTGCCTCTCAGAATGACCAGGTAATTTCCAACACTCCACCTAACTGCCGGCTGTTACCTGCTCTTTTTTTTCTTCTTTCTTTTCGACGCAACGTGGCTTGCGGCCAAACATGCGGGAGGGGCATCATATACCGCGCGGAGCATCGTTCTGTCAAACCGGGCCGTTTGGGCATGGTCTCCCGATCCGCTTCATCCTGCCGAAACCCGGCTCCGCAAGGGCTATCCTCCAGCGTTTGACACGACCCACACCGGCAATGAGAAACATCGATCCCTGCTAGAGAACGATGCGAACATGCAGTTTCCGCGACACCCTTCCAGGATCATAAACGTTACATATTCCGCTTTTGTCCGAACACTTCCCATATTGGAATAAGGTTCTTTTCCTTTTTAGTTTTACTTACGAAACCAGATTTAAGTTCGTCCGGATTTAACATCGATGATCCTGGCAGGGTGTAGATCCGGAAACTATGAGGCTCTGAATGCCTGCCCTTAAATAGGGCTCTTAACGACCGACCCTTAGAAGGCCCTCTCAACTACCGGCCTTGGGCGCGCACGCGGAGATGCTGCATCCTATCCACCAAGATGGCATCATGGGGAGATGCCGAAAGCCGCTTGCTAGTGCACTGCCGAGGAGAGAATGGGTTATGCCAAGAATTGCCATGTGCCCTCAGGCGGGCGTTAATATCAATTGCCTCCTCGGACCAGTCAGGGTCCGCCACCCCAAAGCGGCCAACAGACACACGCGCGCCTCCAGGCGGGCCAACAGAGGTCTCGCCTCAGCTGAGGCGCTGCTCGTCCCTTGCGCTAATCCGATCGCTGACCGCCCCTCGAGCCACCACCGACGCAGTGATTATGCGCACAAGGTTCATCAGTCACGGTCAGCATAAAAGGTTTCGGGGAACCCCAGCGCCACTGGTCATGTCCAACGCCTCCGAGGGCAGAGACCGACAGCGGAGCTGTCGTGTAGTTTTGTTGATCACGCCCCTGAAACCCCTGCCCGCCGTCATAATGTCTTTTGTTTGCCTTCCGGCTTGAGACGATGCCAAGACCCGACGGCGTATTCCGGAGAGTCAGCAGCCTGCCGTCGCCGCTAAACCCCAAGAAGCATCGTCGCCAAGCTTCTCCTGCGGGGCGTCGGGGTCGCGACAGGTGCAAGTCTTATTTTTTTTTAGGAGGAGGAGGAGGCGAGCCACCTGCATTCCCGAATCGCGCGCGCGCGCTCTGAGAACATGTGGCCTCCCTTCTGACTTCCTCTCCCAATATTATAGATTACATTGCTTACGCTCGGTTATTTTATCGGGTCTCGTCATCTTCTCTTCGTTCCATGTTCCCTTTGTTTGTCTGAACTCCTCTGTCCATGCTTACGGAGGTGGGTAAGCAGGTACACCTACCTATTTAAGGCGACCCCTGCCCTGCTTGTGACCCCTCCGCGCCCTCTCTTTGCAGCCCGGCAGGCCGATGGCTGGTGGTCGTCAAGATGCTTCGTATCAGGAGATACCGCATTTTTGTGGTCGGCGCTGTTATCCTGTTGTTCCTGCTGCTGCGCGTCTCGCAAAACTCGCAGTGGGAGGCGCGTAGATCCGCCATTTACAACAGCTATGCCCACCGCGGCACCAAGGACTCCAAGCCGACCTTTAGCGACCAGAAACAGCCGTCACAGCCTGTTCCGGATGCCAAGCCCGAGAAGGCGCCGACCGGCCCCGAGCCGCGGCCAAGGCCCCAGCGCAAGACGAAGCTCAAGCCCAAAGTACAGGTGGTCGAGGAGAAGCAGCCAAAACAGCCCGCAAAGCATCACGATGCGGCTCCGGTCTCCAATAAGGTTGTGATTCCCGAGCTGAAGCCAGACCCCGCATCTGAGCCGCCCTCTAGAATCATCAAAGGTGCCCCCGGGAAAGCGCCTGCAACGACCCCGAAAGCCGCCCTCGAGGATTTCAAGATCCCCGACCGCGAAATCGGCCGGGACGCCGGCGTCAAGCAGCGGCCACTGGAAAATGGGCAAAACCGCCTCCACGCGGCGAACCCGCCAAGCAACCGGCAGAGCTCGGTGGCGTCGAGCTCGACCATGTCGGCGCCACACTGGCGCAAGATGCCGGAGCACTTCCCCGTCGCCAAGAAGGACGTCATCCCGCTGCCGACCGGCAAACCCAAGAAGATGCCGACGATCCAGCACAGCTTCAAGGCCGAGTCGGTGGCGGATCGCGAGAAGCGTGAGGGCCGCCTGGCGCAGGTCAAGAAGGAGATGCAGCGCGCATGGAACGGCTACCGCAAGTACGCCTGGGGTCACGACGAGCTGGAGCCCGTCACCATGAGCTTCCGCGATCCCTTCTGCGGCTGGGCCGCCACCCTGGTCGACGCCATGGACACGCTCTGGATCATGGGCATGAAGAAAGAGTTTGATGATGCGTACGGCGCCCTCGACAACATCGACTTCACCACGACCCCGTACCGCCACGAAATTCCCGTCTTCGAGACCATCATACGCTACCTCGGCGGCCTGCTTGCCGCCTACGACGTCAGCGGCGGCCACGACGGCAAGCACCCCAAGCTGCTGAAAAAGGCCGTCGAGCTGGCCGAGGTGCTGATGAGCGTCTTCGACACGCCCAACCGCATGCCCGTGCTCTACTACAACTGGATGCCCGAGTACGCATCCCAGCCGAGGCGCGCGTCCGCGGCGGCAGGCGTCGCCGAGCTGGGGACCATGTCCATGGAGTTCACCCGTCTGGCCCAGCTGACTGGCGAAGACCGCTACTACGACGCCATCGCCCGCATCACCAACGCCTTTGAGGAATGGCAGAACCGCGGGACCGCGCTCGACGGCATCTTCCCCCAGAGGGTCGACGCAACCGGGTGCAACCGCACCGCCCCGGCCATGACGAGCCTGGATCTCAGCACGGTGGACGACGCCGAGTCCAAGGAGAAGAAGTTGGGAACCCGTGCGGTGATCCAAGGGCTCGATGGTGAAGGCGCCGCCTCGGACCTCTCTGGTGGCAACGCTGCCGCCGCCAGGGCCCGTCTTCCTGACTGGGACTGCACGCCGCAGGGGCTGACGGACGGTGGCTACGGGTCTGGTTCCTACAGCATGGGCGGCAGCCAGGACTCGGCGTACGAATATTTCCCCAAGCAGTACCTGCTCCTGGGCGGGCTCGAGCCAAAATACAAGACGATGCACCTGAAGGTGGTGGCGGCGGTCAAGAAGTATCTCCTCTACAGGCCGATGATCAAGGACGAAGACCGGTCGCTGCTCTTCTCGGCGAGCGTCTACGCGAACTCGGACGCGGCAGCAGCAGGCACCAAGCTGTCGTACACGTACGAGGTCACGCACCTCACGTGCTTCCTGGGCGGCATGTTCGCGCTGGGCGGGCGCATCTTCGGCTCGGCCGAAGACCTGGACATCGGCGCGCGGCTGGCCGACGGCTGCGTGTGGGCCTACGAGTCGATGCCGTCGGGCCTGATGGCCGAGGACGCCGCTGTGGTGCCCTGCCAGACCGAGGCGAGCTGCCCCTGGAACGAGACGGTCTGGCACTACCACCTCGACTCCAACGCCGAGTGGCGCGACAGCTCGGTCAAGGACTACCTGGTCCGCAAGAAGGAGTGGGACGAGCAGAAGGCGTCCCTCCTCAAGGCCGAGGCCCTGCGCGTCAAGAAGGCCGAGCAGAAGGCTGCGAAGCGCAAGCAGCCCGCTGCCGACTCGAACGATCCGCTGCACCGCTTCGGCGACGGCAAAGACGACGGCCAGGACGCCGGGCGGCCGCGCCGCCAGCTGGACAGCGACGACTTCACCTACAGTCAGGGCAAGGCCGTGCTGAACGAGTCTGGCAGGGAGAAGCGGGGCGAGGGCAGCGAGGGCAGCGAGGGCAACGAGGAGCCACCTTACGACCCCCTCTGGGAGCTGCCGCCGGAGCCGAGCAAGCCGCAGACGCACGAGGAGTACGTCCGGCAGCGCATCGAGCAGGAGCACCTGCCGCCGGGGTACACGGCCATCAACAGCAAGAACTATATTCTGCGGTAAGTTTACAGGTCCCCTACCTAGCCTCGTCTTTACAACAAACGCGACGCAACATCAGCTGACATGCAACTATAATAATCACGAAAAAGACCCGAGGCCATAGAGTCGGTCTGGTACATGTACCGCATCACGGGCGACAAGAGGTGGCAGGAAAAGGGCTGGCGCATGTTCAAGGCCGTCATCAAGGCCACGCAGACGGAGCACGGCCACAGCGCCGTCGACGGCGTGCAGTACCCGGACCGGGCCCCCGCCCAGCTCAACAACATGGAGAGCTTCTGGCTGGCCGAGACGCTAAAGTACTTTTACCTGCTCTACACCACGCCCGACGTCATCAGCCTCGACGACTGGGTCTTGAACACCGAGGCTCACCCGTTTAAGCGGCCGACGTGAAGGACTCGGGGGACGTTGGCATGTATATAGAATCCTTGATCAAATTTCTGTATATAGGAAATAGGGGAAAAAAAAATCTTGACAAAACATTCAATGGCATCGTTCCAACGATTTTGGGACTGCGGACATGCAAAACAGAACGCTATTTTTATTGAATTCGCTTCATGTTGCTTCATGTTGTTGTTAATAAATGGCCCAGGTTCTTTTTTGTTTTGTTGTCCCCATCTCCTCTTGAAATTTTCGTGGCCGTCTCGCAACGTAGAAAGAAACCAACCCACGCCAGACTTGTCTTTAAATATGGAGTAGTATAATCAGGATCTCGTAATCTTGTAGTAATAGTAGTGTAATAAAAAAAAAAGTACTAGTAGTCAGGGAAAATATGATATGTCTCGTCGATATCTCTCCCTCTTCCAAGCGCAGCTGAGATTTAGTGTAGATTGGCCTCATGGGAAGAGAATCCCTCGTGAAATAGCCTGGCCCAGATCAGTACGTCCCTCTGATCTTGGCGTAGAGCTCCGAGTCGAGGAAGTTGTAGTTGGGGTTAAACTCGCAGAACGGATGTTGCGAGAGCAGTCGGTTGGCCGTGGGCCGCTCGTCGGGGTTTCTATAGCCAATGTTAGCCAAAAATTAGAATAAAATGCGGAGCAAAGGAAAAGCAAAGAGTGGCGGCAAAACTTACACAGTAAAGCAGTCGTACATAAACGCCACGGCAACAGGGCTGATGGTGTCCTGAACGTCCTCGGGGATGGGCGGGATCTCGCCGTTGGCAATCTTGTAGATGGCCCCGACTGCCTCCTCCTTGGCCCAGGGACGACGGCCGGCAAACATCTCGAGCACGACGCAGCCGAGCGACCAGATGTCGACCTTGGCCGAGTAGCCGGCGCCCTCTGACCTGATGACCTCGGGGGCCATCCAAAAGACGGAGCCCTGCATCGAGTTGGTCTTGTCGTTGCCGTAGATGTTGTCCGTCTTCTTGGAGATGCCAAAGTCGGAGATCTTGGCGGTGCCGTCGACGTCGAGCAGGATGTTGTCGGCCTTGAGGTCCCGGTGCAGGATGCCCTCGCGGTGCAGGTAGGCCAGGCCCGACAGCGTCTGCCGCGTCAGCGACTGCACCACGGCCTCCTCGAACTTGCCGTTCTTGCGCAGGCACGAGCCGATGGAGCCACCCGAGATGTACTCGAGGAAGATGGAGATGCTCGTCTCCTTGCGCTCGCAGCCCAGGTACTGCACAATGTTGACGTGGTCCAGGTGCTGCATAGTGTCGATCTCCTGGTCCAGCGCCGCCACCAGCTCCTTCATGCGCTTCTTGTCGCCCGCCGCCGCCTTGGGGTTCACCTCGACCTCCTTGACCGCCAGGAACTCGCCCGTGGTCGCGTTCATACCGAGGTACACACGGCCGTACGTCCCCTTGCCGATCAGCTGGCCCTTAAACCACCGGAATGTCGTCTGCCGCTTTGGCGCCGACTCGAGCGTGTCCTGCGGTATCTCGGGCACCAGCATCGAGTCCCGCGTCGGCCGGATCTGCACAATGTTGGCGTTGAACATCTTGGTCGACTTGCGTCGCATCAGCGCCGACGACCCCCCTCCTCCGGCTCCGCCCGCGCTGCCCTGGCCCGCTGACGACGACCCCAGCATGCTCTGCGACGTCTGTGTGAGCCGCTTGTTCGCTTCGTGAGCGCCCCTAGCCTTCTCGCGGATCGACTTCATCCGTCCCAGCCCGCCCGATCGCCGCACGCTGCGCTGCGCCAGGCTCTGGTAGCTCGCCGGCCGTTCCAGAGCCTTGAGCGTCGACTCGTCCGACCCCAGGGTGTCGCTCTCGCCGTACATGGACGCCACTCTGGGTGCGGGGAGAGCCGACAGGTTGCTGTGGCTAGCCTGCTGCTGCTGCTGTTGCGATGCGGCATTGGGCGACTGCGCCTCGTCCACCTCGATGATGGGCGAGGGTGCGACAAGAAGGGCATCCTGCTCCGCATCCGCCTCGCCCTCCTCGAGTACCGGCTGGTCCACGTCCATGCCCGGGAAGAAGTCCTCCAGGTTGTTGATAAGCGCCTCGGCAGGCGGGCGGTTCGCCCAGACGTCCATCTTGAACGACTTGCGTCGGCTGAGTCCGCTGCTCTCTTCCGACTCCCACTTGGATCTCCTTCCTGCCCCGTCATCACCCCTGTCGCCCCCGGTAGCAGACTGCGGCGACGTGAAGGAGACGGAGAGGTGCTTCCGGCTCTTGCTGGTGTTCACCGTCAGGCTGGGCCGCTTACCAAGGCCGCTTGCGTCGTCTCCCGAGTCCGAGTCCAGGAAAGCGACCGAGTTTCGACTCTTGCGTTTGCTCTTGACCGATCCGCTGCGCTGGGCGATTGGGATGGCAAAAAGGCCGTCGTCGGAATCGTCGTCCGACTCGTCGTCCGATTGCGCGTGGTTCTGCGAGCTCGATGATGGGGCCGGCCGTATGAAGCTTACGTCGGTATCGGTAAAGTCGACGTCGGGTCCGTGGGACTTTCTCCTCGTAGCCGGGGACGATGACGCTGCAGGCTGAGGAGCCGACATGGGGGCACGGGTGGCCGGCGGGAGGGGCTCTGAAGCAAAGTTGGCCGAGGGCCTGGATCCTGGGCTGAGGTCTCCCGGAGAAGGCGCGCGCGCAAAGGAAGCTAGTGAAGTCGGTTTAGCCATGGATTCCTCCTCTAGTACTCCCGTCCTCGGGGATGCGTCCGCCGCAGGTTTGTCCCCAGGCAGCACGGGAGTCCCGCCGGGCGAATAGTCCGGCACGATGAAGGGGAGGTTTCCCCGACCCCAGGTAACAGAGCCGGCTGATCCTGAACGTGGGCTGCCCGGCCTCGAAGCTGCTCGCCCGTGCTGCCCGAATTCCACCGCTGCCAAAGCTTTCTTACCTCGAGAATCGCTACCACCGGGCCCGGCCAAGTCTCGCGCGTTGACTGGGGCCGATGAGATGCGGTTGGGAGACAGCGCGCGGCCGCTGCTGTTGTTTGCTGGTCCCCTGGTAGGGTGACCGATCCCACCCAGGCCCCTTCCCATGTCGACCAGCGCCGAGGCGATGCCGCCCAGCGGCTGTGCTGGCGTCATCGGCGACCTCTTGCGGCCCTTCTCCGACATCTCCGATGGTGATGTGGCAGGGGAGACGCCGCCTGTCGTTCCAGACGACGACATGTGTGCGGTCGACGTCGAGGGCCTGCGTGGTGTCGGGTAACCATCCTGGCTCCCAAGCCCCGAGTGCATCCTCTGTCCCGTCTTCCTGCTGAGCGAGTTTGCTTTGAGCAGGGTCGCCGAGGGGTCACCCGGCGGTGCGGGAGCCTTGCGCTGAGGGAAGAGCTTCTCGGGGCTCTTGTCTTCGTAAGGCGACTCGCGAGGTCTGTCGAAGTCGACGTCCCTGCCAACGATACCGTAAGTGGCCGCCTCTGTTGAAGGACTCAGGCCTGGCTTCCCACCAGAGGCTGCTTGCCTTCGTTTCTCCATGTACTCCTGCTGTTTTCTCTGCAAGTCGGCGTGATACTTCTCTGCAGCCGCCGCCAGGGCGTTGGAGTCGGCACCCTCGCCGCTGATGGTGTTGTGCCGTGATGTGGGCGGCGACGAGCTGGACCTGGGCCGCTGGCCGTCCACCTGCCCGTACGGGTCGTCATCGACAGGGACACTCGACGGCATGCCCCACGGCGACAGCGTCGAGCGCTGCGACAGCGCCGGGGTGGCAAAAGACGGGGGCTTGACGAAAAGCTTCAGAGTGCCCGCCGAGTCGGCCTTCATCCTCATGTTGGTCATCAGCTTGTCATCGGTCAGGGGTTGGTTGTGGTCCGATTTGCCCAGCTCGGTGAGGTGGATCTCGACTCCGTCCTCGTCCGGAATGTTAAGATTCACGTTTATCAGCGACCTCAGGTCGAAGGCCGTGTCCACATCCGACACGTCAATCATGCGGTAGTTCCAGTAGTCTACTGTGGCCAGCGCGAAGATCCTGTTACCGGGCTTCTTGAACTGGAGGAATGATGGCGCGTGCGGCGGCGGCGGCTGCGCGTAACTGGAGCCTGGACGCTGGTCCAGTGACATGTCCGCCGAGTTGTTCCATTTGCCAGGGTGCCTGAGAGTGAGGTTGGGGCTCGTGGGGGACTCCAAGTCCTCGGGCGAAGGGAACGAGCCGTCGTGGTTTTGTCTCTTTTTCCTGGACAAGAACGAAAACATGGATTTTCCGTCCTTGGCGCTGTGTGGCGTGTCGGCGCCGGCCGACCTGTCCCCTGCCTCCTGGGGCGATGGTCGGTTCCCATCCTGGCCCAGACGACGGTTGGCGTTTAGCAGCTCGTCAATATTGCCGTTACGCATTAAATTACTGGCCTCGGGAGGAACTCCCGAGCCGTAGATGGCTGCGCTCGAAGACACAGACTCTATACTGCCCCTCGAGCGGTGCCCGAGCATGGTGCTGCTGGGGGACACCGACAGAGCTGGCAGGTTTGGCGTCGAGGACGCGAAGCCGAGGTTCGGGCTGCCGGTCGGACTCTGTCCGTTGAGTCCTGGGCTGGTGCGCCGACTTCCATCCACATCAATGTTTTTCAGCATTGTTCTGTGGTTGGTATCCAAGCCTGCCGTGTTGCCGGTGGGTGCGGGCATTGTGGTAGATCTGGTTTGCGAAAATCGTCTACCTGAGAAGCCCGGTCCCGGAGTCTTGATGATAGGAGTCTAGATGAAAGCGCGTTGAAAGAAGAAGCAATGGTCATCAGTACACAAAGTGATCACCTCCTGCGAGTCGGCTTGAGCGACAAGCCAGTAAACGTCGTGAGGAAGACGCCATCGTATCACGGCCACAAGTAGGTCGAGATCTTACATTCGGCGAGTCGCTGCCATCGGTCCCGGCACCGTTTACGTCAAGGCGCATGGAACCCGATTCTTGGCGGCCGGGTATTCGCGAAGACTCGGGAGTGGCTCGCATCTGAACCAGGTTGCGGATAAGGCGCCTCATCCGCTTGCCCTCCTCACGCTCTCGTGGCTGGTCCCAGCCCGTGCCACTGGCCGTACAGACCTTGGCGAGGTTCGGGTAGACCTGCTGATGCATCATGCCAAAGTTTCCACGCCCACCATGCCCGCTCCCGAGCTCGAGAAACTGGGCTCCGTGGATGTTGAGGGTCTTGAACGTGTCCTGCCAATCCTTGGAAAAGTTATTAACTTGCAGCCAGGCCAGAACGCGGTCAAGGGTCCAAGAAGCCGTCATATCGCTCGGAATACCCGGCACGTTAGTGCTAGTTGAGGCATTGGACAAGCCCGAGTAGAGTTTTTGCTCATCTGGGGATTTGTTCAGCTGGGGTGTATTTGAAAACTGCTGTTGCTGCTGCTGCGGCGGCGGCGGCGGCGGCTGTTGTTGCTGCTGCTGTTGCACCTGCTGTTGCAGTTGTTGCTGCTGCTGTAGTTGCAGAGTATCACTCGGTTGTCCCGATGTTGGGGTCTGCCAACTGGACTGGATGGCCGCCAAGGCCAGCGCATCGTCCGGGAAGCCTCCCAAGCCCGGTATCCCAACACCCTCGCCAAACGAGTCGCCGCCGGGTATATAAGTAGCAGACATGGTGAGCTCGCTCTGCGGAGGCGGGGGCGGGATCATCAGGCCGTTGGCGTTCGCGTGCGCCTGGGGGTTGTGTTGTTGGGGTGGCGGCGGGGGAAACATGTGAGGGCCCCTATTGTCGTACTGCTAAGAGCGGCGGCGGCGGTGGGAACGCCCCAGGAGCCGTGCCATGGGGCCTGTTGGGTCATGGCGCTACCCGGGGGAGGCCCCGGGAGGAGGCGGCAACGGGTTGCCCTGCTGCATGAGAGGGGCGGTCTGAAATCGGGGCAGCGGAGGCGGCGGCGGGAAGTTCATGTGGCCCTGCATCCCGGGGTTCGGCGGCGACATGGGCGGCGGTGGCGGAGGCACCTGGAAGGGCCGCGAGGGGTCCCTCTGCCCTGTTTGGTACATGGCGGACCAAGAGTGACCGCTCGTGGCGGTTTATCGCGAGGGATAGGGGGCTCGGAGTGCGCGATCGAAGGCGACGCGGCGGCCCAAGGTCAGCCCCAATGGGCTCTGCGGCTGGTAGCGCCGGTACGAAGCCGCATGGGTTCTGGGACCCGGCCCTGGACTGTTGACGGCGGGTCGTGACAATGGCTAGATACCGAGTGTGGGAGGCGTGGGCAAAAGCGTATTTTTTGTGGCCAGCTCGGCTTGGCTTCGCAGCTTGTCGTTCGAGGGAGGATGACCGCAGTGATTTCAACCGGCACTAGCTGGGGGGTTGGCTGGATGCTTTGAAGGCAGTGATGACGAACCGAGGGGCGAGAAATGCCGACGGCAGGGGCAGGATAGGACGGATTTTTGTCGTCGCAAGGTTGGGGTGCAGACTAAAAGGGGCAGGAGGCTCAAAAGGAGGGGCGCCGGTCGGAGTCGGAAGTAGGTGTGCGGCCTGCGCTGGCAAACAAGGGCAAGCGCAAAGCAGGCAAAGAGCGTTTGTCGAGTGCGGATGGCAGCAGAGAGAGGCCGTTTTCTTTTGGCTGGCGCTCTTTGTGAGACGCACCAGACGGCAAAATCAATTGCAGTCACGGTGGGTTGGGCTGAGCGTAGCTGTGGACATGGGGCGGCGCGACGCTACGCTACCGCTAGCGTTGAGCGGAGCCCAGCTCTTGCTGATGGACGTAACAGCGAGGGGGGTTGTCTTGGCGTTGAAACAGAAACGGAGAGGTGGGTTGGTGGACACCAGCCAGGCGCTTGCGGGACGCACAGGGATGAACCTGAAGCGGCACAGCGATACGCAAGAACTGGTGTCTGCGACGGCTTCCCGGGAGAGGACGAAAGTATTAGAGGCACATCAGGCGCATTTCACCCTGCCAGCAAGAGATTGGGTTGGAGCGGAAAATACGAGATGACTACTTGATTTGAGGTGTCGCGGAATCCAGGCCAGGCCAGGACAAAGGATGACATGATACCAAGCGCTGGTGATCGGCGGGCGGCTAGCGCTTAATCCAGACCCTTCTCCAGCATTTTCCCCATTCGGCTTCCCCTTCTTTTCTTCTGGTCTCAGAATCCGAGCGTTGGCTGCACCAGGGGGGCGTTTGCGGCACTAACTAGAGCGCCGAGCCTCAACGAGAACGCCCAAAAGGAATCGGCAGGATGCGAAGCGGGAGGACACAAATTGCCGAGGCCGAGCGGCCTTAAAATGTAGAGAGCTATGAGGCGTAAGTGGTCACGCACTACGCACCCCCACTTGCCAGCTGTTGCAGCCTGCACCGCAGCTTGTACCTTGTACCATTCCTAACTTGTCCTTCTGTCTCGACAGTGTGCTAGACAGAAACGACAGAAGTAAAAAAGAAAAAAAATTAATGCGCCCAGGAACCGGCGGCGAGGTACAGGTCAGCGGGCATGCACGAAGTAACCCACCGCGGATGGATTCCTGCAAGGATGGCAGGCCGTGGTGGAGGACAGGCAGGCAACTTGAGTCGGCGGCAACGTAAAGAAAAAAAAAAAAAAAAAAAAGACATCCACCAACCTCATGTGCAGCACTAGCCGGCACGAGCTGCACGATCCTGGCTAGCGTGGGCTATTTGGGGAGGCAGAAGAGCAGCACGTCTACGGCACAGACTGGGCCTCACAGGTCTGGGAGAGGCAGGCACCCAATCATTGCGATCCACTCCCGAGCCGACAACAGCAGCCGCGTTGCGACCAACAGCCACCTAGCCCAGCGTGGGGTGTGAAGGAGGGGGCGGCGTCTAGGACAAGACATTCCAGCGTAGTATAATGCGTGTCTGAGCCGGTTGATATAAAACTTGCAGCGGAACTCTCCAAGACGCAACCATTAAGTTACGTTGTATGTTTCTGATATCAAAAACTCCCAAACTCCTGTCCCTTCCCCGCGGGGCCGTTCGCCTTGACTCTCCCGAGTCACCGTGCCGAAAACCGCTGGCAGCAGATTTTTTTTTGCTCGTATCGAAAGCAACGTGCCGGGGCAAGCGTTGTTTTGCAATCCCAATGGCAGATCGGGCACGACTCAGGGGCCCACGGGGTCTGAAAGAAGAGCAAACACCCCTGAACTCACGCACGGCCTTTGTGCTGTGTGACAGGCAGGCCATCTGCCCAACTTTAAGCCAACCTGGCTTCTGTCTTAGCCTCACTCTCCCAAGGTGTCTACCGACTCCATGCGGCGTAGATGAAAGAAGTCTTGTAAGAACCCGAGCCACAGAGCTGCGCGGTTGCGAGGTCAGCCAGTGTCTACCTTACGCTCCTTAGGAGGTGCGACTGATCAGCGGCGTCTGCGTATGTATATACCAGGGCAAGTCCCATCGCGCGGCCCGGCCGTCGTTGTAATCCCGGTCAGCTGGGGCGCCGCCCGCCCGCCCCTGGCTTCATTCAATCAGTATTAAACGAAAAGTCAGTCTGTCGCAAGCAATACGCGGGCAGGGGGCTAGGGCGGGGCTAGAACGGAACGGATAGCCCCTCCGAAATCCCTGCCTGCCATCCTTTTTGATGACGCCGACCTTGTCCATTGTCCCGTTATCTTATGCAACCAACTCACCGGTGCTTGAATTACGGAGACTTGGCGCGGGACCCTTGCCGAGACCCCGGCATCTTTGAACCCATTCGTCTTGTAGACGACGGGACGACACCTATTGCGCGCCCCCAGGCCGTGAAACGCCGTCTTCCCAGTTCATTGACTGCATAACACGTTTTATGACGTCTGCCTATACTGGCCGAGGTTCAGGTCGGTCTCATCCGAACCGCGCTGTATGTATTAGTTCCCATCAGGTCCAGCGTTCATCCCGTCTAGCAAGCTGGGGGGTTTCTGTCATGACCAGGCAAAGTTCCACAAGGACAAGCAAGATAGAGTAGATCCAAGTCCATGTTGAGAAAGAATGCTCCGTCATCCAATAACCGAATACTTCCATGGTTAGGGATGAATATTACACGCTTGCCGAGGCCCGCTGGTGGCGCTCGATCCAAAACCCATCGTCCGCTCGCACGACATGACAAGAATAAAAAAATACCATGATAAAAAAGACCAAACAAACAAGGGTGGTTAAGCCAAGATGCCGCTCAGGGCCCAAGCACACACAGCCCACGCTTCCGTCTGCCTACCTACATCATGTTGCACTGGCCGAAGATATTCTGTACCGTTTGGTAGTAACCCGGGTCTTCCTCGCCGCCGCCGTGCCCGAACTCGCCGACGTTGTGCGTCCGGATAACACCTGTCACCTTCAGGCTCTGCTCTCCTTCGGCGTGCCACCAGCGCAGCCGCTGCACCAAGGCCCCCTCCGAGTCGTCTGTGCTGATCTCCCACTTGCCCGAGCTGACCTCGATCGTGCACGCGTCCTTGGGGAAGTGGTAGTCGGGCAGAAACACCACCGTCGGTGGCGATCCACCGCTGTCGCCGCCATCCTCATCGTCGCTGCTGCTGCTGCTCGAAGGAGGCAGCTTTGACGCCCGGATGTCGAGCTTGAACTCGCACCGACGTAGATCGAATACATAGCTCGCGATGCTGCCGGCGACGCCCACCGGCGAAGGGCGCACGAATGCCTCGGCTGCCCGATAGCCAGGCGCGTTGCTAAGCTCCGGCGACGCCGACCCTTGTGGATTCGCGGAATTTATCGACGGAGTGGTCAGCGCTCGCCGGAGGTTAGTCGGTGTCACGGTCGATCCGTCTTCGACCAGCGAGTCCTGGCCTTGCTGTTGGCCCGAGGCTGATGTGTTGATTTTTGCCAGGCTTGTTGTCGACTGCTGTGCCATGTCCATCGAGGGCGGTAGCGGGGAGACGGGGAGCTGTTTGTCGTCCAATGAGTAGATCGACAGGTCCTCGCCGTTCCACTGGTCACCCCACTCGTGATCGTTCTGGCAAGCAGAAAACACGCGTCAGCCAACCAATGAACCGAGAGGCCGGTTACTACGTGGGCTCCCAGCCTGGGAGAACTTGATGTCACATCAGGTCTTCTCACCTTTGAGCAGTAAACCCAGAGGGTGTAGCCCTCCATGGGCGCCATCTCCACAGCAAAGTGGTTCGCATCCATGGCTGCGGACTGGCTGGAATAGTTTCCCGTCTTGTAGGCGGCCTTCTGGTCCATGTCGTAAGGAATGCCGAATTCCGTTAGCATGCAAGGGTGGTTGCCCATGTAGTCCAACCCCTCCTTTCGCATGGCAGCCAGCTGCTCCTTGAAACAATTCCGCACCGCCGTCTCGCCGAGCCTGATGGCAAAGACCGGGCTGATATAGCGTCCACGCAGCACCCCCAGTACATCGACATTCCACCACTTCCAGCTCTTGGTCATGAGCGTAATGCCGTCGTAGTAGTGGGGCGCGTAGATCATGTTGTTCTCGTCATCCGCGGTTCCCTTGATGCATGGTGGCAGCTCCAGGGTAGGCGGCTGCAGGAGTAAGACGGCGTCCTTGTGATAGGCGCGGAATGTATCCCGATACTTGCGGACATACTCCATAAAATATGTGTTGGTGAAGGCATTATAGTCGAGCGTCTCGCCGGTGCTCGGGCTCTTGTGGAAGTAGTCTTTGCGGAGCAGAGTGTCTGTGGACGGATCCCAAACGCCGTGCTGGGCCCACAGGCACTCGCCCAGCCTCCAGCCAGGGTCTCTTTTGTAGCCGTAGCGCGACTCGTCGTAGTCGACTGGGAGCCAGGCGATCTCGCCGTGGGGATCCACCAATGTCCTCCCGACCTTGTACGGGCCCATGTTACCCATGTCCCAGCTGTCCACCTCGCAGGCCCGTCCCATGCCCGTGAGCATGGCCTGCCAGATGGTTGGGCATGTCCCTTTTTTGAGTGCTTGCTCCTTGGGGATGACGCTGATGTCTTCGTACGCAATCATGCCCTTGTTCGGCTCGTTGAGCGTCTCCCAGCCAAACACCACCTCGTCCTCGATGTCCCCGGCCTCGTGGATGCGCTGCGCTAGGCGCGAGACGGCCCCGAGGAAGTGCCCTTGCAGGTAGTCCTGTATGTTCTGACCGTCTATGACGCACTTGGGGGCGAAATCCCTACCGGCAAAGAACAGTGTGAACATGGTTGCCGCGGCTAGCCGGTAGTAGTTTGTCGACCAGATCATCTTGGGGAAGTTGGCCGGTTCGGGGTAGGTATTTTGCACGATGGCCGCCTCGGTAGCGGCGAAACTCTGCGGGTTGAGGCCGGCCGCGTAGAGTGTCCATAGGGGTGCCCCGGAGCCGCCGGAGAAGCGAGACCACTATAGGGAGCAGAGGGGCGCAAAGCGAGTTAGGCCAAGCAAAAGAAGGCGGCAGAGAGCTATGGACAAGGGACGACAGGAAAAGAACATGTCTGGCACAACTTACGACATCCTGGTGAGGGTCCATGAAGACGTGAAAGCCATAGTTCTTGGCTATTCTGAGTATGTCGATTGTGTGCTGTATCCACTCCTCATCGTAGATGCCGGGCCCCGCGGCCTCGATGGCCTCCCAGGTGAAGATATAGCGGATGGTGTTGTAGCCGTAGCGCTTCAGGCGGGCGAAGTGGACGTGGGCATCGTCCTTGGGGAAGGGACGCTCGTGGAAGTTGACGTGGTCGCCGTCGAAAAAGTCCTCGAACACCTGCGCCGGCTGGTTGGGCTGGCTTGGGTACTTTGCATCGCCCGCAACGTTGATGCCCCTGAGGACGATTTGGCGGCCTTGCTGGTCAAGGAAGCCGCCGTCCTTGATCGTGAGCCGGAGCGGAGCCATTTTGCACGCAGCCGGGGGAGCAATGACAGTATAAATGTGGCTCGGGGGCAATCTGGCACAGCGAGGTTGATTTATGGCAGACGAAGCCTCGCACCGTCGTCTGGGGCTGCTCCAGGCTCGGTTGGGATGCCGTGGATGCGTCAGGGCGGAAAGTTGGTCGTCCCCGATTCAATGACGTTGACAAGGATTGTGGTGGTGGGTATTTGGACCCGACGCCCGGGGTCGGCAGCTGCTGCCAGCGAATCGAACTACACCTACCTAACTAGCTGATGGTCGTAGCTTCTCAATCTTGAGAATAAAGAGCGAAGACGGACGAGGCAGGCTCGGCTGAGCCACGCATTTTACACGACACCGACCTTTACCGCCAAAAGATTGAGAAATATGGAAGATTGTCCCCATCGCTGTCGCCTCATTAATGAACCAACATTGGCAGGCCAACTAGAGTACTTATGGTGCAAGCACCGAACACAAAGACATCGCAATGGAGCGCCTGCCAGATCTGTGGTTGGATGAGTGCATTCCGTCGGCAGAATCTCGCTAGAATCCATAGCCCCTGATAGGACCCACACACCTCTGCAGGACGGAAAGTGCTCTACGCGTCGGCGCGCCCGGCGCGTGTTCGACGAACCGACATCCCCTCCATCGGAATCGCTGCATTTTGCAACTTCAAGAACCTGGCCAGTTTCCAACGACGCATTGGGCTAAATAGAACGCAATACCGTAGCTGCTACTGAACCACCTGGCTGCTTCTTCCTCCACTCATGCCTCACTCATCTCCAGAGGACTCATCCCCTGACGCAGCCCAGGACACTCCGGCTGAGTCCACAACGCCTGACAGCGGGGATAATCAGGCAACAAAAGACGATGTCGCCATGGGAGAAGCAGAGTCCCTGCCACCGCAGGGAGAGCCAGCGGTCGCAGAGATGACGAAGGAAACACAGCAAGTGAAGCTCGAGGACATGTTCTCAGATATCGAATCGGACGACGAATTCCCGAGCAGCTCACGCCCAGGCCAGGCCCCGAAGCCGTCTAGCCCCCCACCGGCGCCGTCTTCCCCAATGTGCGTCCTTTCCACCCACATATAGCGTCGGCCACGCCACTGGCAGAACGCTGACTTGCTCTACAGACATGTTTCCTCTATGCAAGCCTCGGATCCGGAGGTGATGCGCAGCTTCTACCAGCGACTCTTTCCCTGGAGATACTTGTTCCAGTGGCTCAACCACAGTCCGAATCCCACCAACGACTTTGGTCACAGGGAATTTGCCTTCACGCTGCAGAATGATGCGTACCTGCGATACCAGTCGTTTCCAACATCCGATCAGTTAGTCGCCTCCCACTCCCGAGTGACCCCCTGATCTGGCGCCACAGTGTCTCCGTACGGAAAGCTGACGTATTCCGCACCGTCTTCATAGCCTCCGAAAAGACGTGCTTCGGTTGAACCCTTCCCGTTTCGAGATCGGGCCTGTCTATACCACAAATCCGCGCGACCGCAAGACGTTGCGCAACTCGGCCGCATTCAAGCCGCTCGCCAAGGAGCTGTGCTTCGATATCGATCTGACGGACTACGATGAGATCCGAACATGCTGCGACAAGGCCAACATCTGCAACCGCTGCTGGCAGTTCATGACCATGGCCATCAAGACGGTCGATGTGGCTCTCCGCGAAGACTTTGGCTTCCGCCACATCATGTGGGTCTACTCGGGACGTCGAGGCGCTCACGCTTGGGTATGCGACAAGAAGGTCCGCTCCATGGATGACCAGAGGCGTCGCGCCATCGCGGGTTATCTTGAAGTCATTCGCGGTGGTGCCCAGAGCGGCAAGAAGGTCAACGTCCGCAGACCGTTGCATCCGCATCTCACGTGAGTGTTTCCCTCGATAGGAATGTCCCTAGCCGACTCGTCCCGAGTCGCGGGTGGACAAGGGCGATATTAATGAAACTAACTCGTCTCCCCGCTTCAACGTCGACAGACGCAGCCTCGACATCCTCAAGACCCACTTCCAGGAGGATGTGCTCCGGGAGCAAAACCCCTGGGAGACGAACGAGCAGGCCGAGAAGCTATTGCAGCTTCTCCCTGACAGGACCCTGAACGACTCTCTGCGCAAAAAGTGGGCCTCGTCCCCGGGGCGATCGTCGGCATCCAAATGGTCCGACATCGACGCCGTCGCAAAGACGGGTGCGTCGCGGGCCCTTGACGCCAAGGCCCTGCTAGAGGCCAAGCAGGACATCGTGCTGGAGTACACCTATCCGCGTCTTGATATCGAGGTCAGCAAGAAGCTCAACCACTTGCTCAAGAGCCCCTTCGTTGTGCATCCGGGAACCGGCCGCGTGTGCGTGCCGATCGACACCCGGCACCTAGAGGACTTTGACCCGCTCGGGGTCCCAACCGTCCAGAGCCTGCTGCAGGAGATTGACGCCTGGAAGGCACCCGAGGACGACGCGGAGGGGAGCCAGGGGAAAATGGTTCAGGACTGGGAGAAGACGAGCTTGAGGCCGTACATTGAACAGTTCCGGACCTTCGTTTCGGCCCTGATGAAGGACGAGCGTGACCCCAAGATCAAGCGGGAAAGGGACGAGGCCGAATCTATGGAGTTCTAAACGGGTCAATAGCAGGCAATTGTTGGGCCTTTTAGCAAAACCGAACTGTAACGAATGATTTGTGACACGAATAGCGCGGGAGCTTATAAATGGTAGCTAATTATGGCGTTTTCGGATCACCTCTTCGGCCTGGTTATATTCAAACAGTGGAATATTCCATCATCAAACAGCCCCTTCGCCCTAAACGATGAGAATACCTGGATAAGGTAATTTGGAACGAGACCACGACGCATCATGGGATGATTGGTTGGTCGGGTTGCATGCCGTCGAGAATTTTCACTCACAATACTGACCGGGAACTCATCTGAGGGAGGTATTGTTTCTATGCGTGTTGAAACGTGTTTCTAGACTTTGTTTTATTTCGTGTTCGTTTTCTTTTCTTTTCTTTTTTTTTTTTTTTTTTTTTCATATTATGTGTGGCAGTCGCACCGTCTCATGGTTGGATATCATCTTCTTTCTTGACTTCTCCGGAGATTATATCACCAGTATTCGACGCCTCGTTCTCCTCCCCCTCCTCCTCCTTCACCTCCTCGGCGAAATGTTCCTGCTCGGGCTCTTGACCGTCTAGATCGTCTAGATCATCTAGATCATCTGCGCCCGCGTTCTCTGCGTCCGCTTCATCACCCTTCAGCACGCCGCCTTTCCTCTTGGGAATGGCTTGCTGGAAGGCCACCTTCCAGTCGCCGTGCTCCAGCCACTTCACCATGATGTCGACAACCTGGTTAGTCGTTAGAACCTTGCGACTCGCCATGACCACGTACTCGCCGATGGGCAACCTTGCCGTGCGCACACCCCTCTCCTTGGCGCGCTTATAGCACAGGCCCTTCTCCCTGTTCCGGTCAATGATACCACCGATCACGTAGCTCGTGTTTGGCTCTAGCCTCTCCAGGGTGTAGGGAGAGTCCGCCGTCAGATAGACTATTGATGGGTCTTGCCCGTCCGGCTCAGGTTCGGGGACCGGGGTTGGGTCCTGGGTATCCTTCGTGATGGAGGCATGTGTCGGCAGGACTGCTCCTGTTTCCTCGCCTGTTGTCTCTTCTGCTGGCGTAACCTGGGGCTGCAGGCTATCAACCAGGACTCCGCCTTTGGGGCCCTTCATCATCTCAAGAGCTTCCCTCCCCGCCTGCACAAAGTCTGCCTCGGAAAATCGGGTGCCTTTCCACCCGTCATGGGCATTCTGCAACACTGTCTCGAACCTCTCCCGCAACTTGCCGCCCCATGAGCTGATGACGAGGTGGGCTTGGACCGACGCGGCGCGGTTATCCGAGTACGAGCGCACGATCTGGCTCGAAAGCGAGACAAGCTCCTTTTCCGACATGTATTTCTCAAAGTCGCAGTCGAGGATTATGGTGACGGGCACCTGCCGCGGGGGCGCCCGGCGAGGAGGCCTAGACGCCTGGAACGCCGCCTTGGGGTCCAGGCCCGTCGCCTCGAGCTCGGCGGCCCGCTCGGCCCTGACCGCGCGCCTCTTGGCCTGCTGCTGGTGGCGTCTCTCCTTCCTGTGGCGCTTGCGGTCGTCCTTGCGCTCCTCCCACATGCGCTGGCGCTTCAGCTTCTTTTGCTGGCTCTTGGATATCGGCGGCTGCGCTGGCTCGCCGTTTGGCGCAGCATCACCGGAATTTTCGGTCGGATTTTGCAGGTCGTCTACATCCGTTCGCGTCGAGGAATCCTTGGGGCTCCGGCCTATCTGGGCGGTTGGCTCGGCGGTGCTGACTGGAGCTGTTGTCGTCATGGGGCTTTCCAGAGAATATTTGGTTTCGGGAATGTGAGTCGCGTCCGCCATCGTGTTTGTTCAGAGAGGCTGCGGCTTGAACCTCTGGACTGACGTAGTTGCGCAACAGTGGGGTTGGGATTTTTTTTTTTTGGTTCTTCACTTGACCCTGGCGGCCGGTTGGGTGGGACCGACAGGGGCACAGTGGATACATTCGCATCACCTAGGAGCTGAAATTGGGCCCCCGTCGCGTCTTGGTTTAAGTGGTTTAGTGCGACGCGTCTGGAAGCCAAGGCCTCCCAACTGCTCTCCACAATCCGACACTCTCGTGCCGCTTTCTATTGTTCAACAGCACACAACAGCATTGTGTAGCCTCGAGTCTGTGCTGTATAGCCGCAGAATCTGCCACAGACTCTCTTTTCAGGACGCCAATCCGCAGCCATGTCCTCCCGACCAGAGTTGAAGGTGGACGACGAGCATGGTTTCATCCGATATTTCAAGTCGCTGCCCTCCACCCACGAAGACACAATACGGATATTCGACCGAGGCGATTGGTACACTGCACATGGCAAAGATGCCAACTTCATTGCCCAGACGGTAGGTTATCGACAGTCTGCTTAACATCCAAGGGGCTAAGCTTCCGATCAGAACGGTTGCTAACCTAGGTATGTTTATGTCCTCTAGGTCTACAAGACCACCTCGGTGGTGAGGCATCTTGGCCGCAGCGATCACACTGGCCTGCCCTCAGTGACCATGACTGTGACAGTATTCCGCCAATTTCTTCGAGACGCTCTCCACAAGCTCGGAAAGAGGGTGGAGATCTACGAGAGCCCCAACGGTCGTATGAACTGGAAGGTTACGAAGCAAGCGTCGCCTGGAAACCTGCAAGATGTCGAAGAAGAGCTCGGACAGTCGGACTCGGCGCCTATGATTCTGGCCGTCAAGATATCTACCAAGGCCTCCGAAGCCCGCAATGTCGGTGTCTGCTTCGCAGACGCCAGTGTGCGTGAGCTCGGCGTTAGCGAATTCCTGGACAACGACCTCTTCTCCAACTTCGAGGCTCTCCTTATCCAGCTCGGCGTGAAGGAGTGTCTGATACAACACGACAAGACCGATGCCAACAAGGACCCTGACCTTGCAAAATTGAAGCAGATCGTCGACAGCTGCGGTATTGCCATGTCGGAGCGGTCGGTCAGCGATTTCGGCACCAAGGACATCGAGCAGGATCTGGCCAGGCTCCTCAAGGACGAGAGGTCAGCCAGCCTTCTGCCACAGACGGATCTCAAGCTCGCCATGGGCGCTGCCGCGGCATTGATCAGGTATCTGAACGTGCTTCAGGACCCTTCCAACTTTGGCCAGTACCAGCTTTTCCAGCACGACCTGTCGCAGTTTATGAAACTGGACGCGGCCGCGCTCAAAGCACTCAACCTTATGCCCGGCGCCAGGGATGGGTCCAAGACGATGAGCTTGTTCGGTCTCCTCAATCACTGCAAGACTCCTGTGGGAAGTCGGCTTCTGTCCCAGTGGCTAAAGCAGCCACTCATGAACAAGGATGAGATCGAGTCGAGACAGCAGCTAGTGGAGGCCTTCATGAATGATACGGAGCTGCGCCAGACGATGCAGGAAGAGCATCTCAGGTCCGTGCCCGATCTGTATAGGCTCGCCAAGCGCTTCCAGCGGAAGAAGGCGAACCTGGAGGATGTTGTCAGGACGTATCAGGTCGTCATACGCCTGCCTGGCTTCATCGAGGCGCTAGAGGGCGTCATGGACGAGGCGTACCGAGACCCCATCGATGCGACCTACACGACCAAGCTGCGGGATCTATCAGATAACCTCGCGCGTCTGCAGGAGATGGTCGAAACCACCGTGGATCTTGATGCGCTGGACAATCACGAATTCATCATCAAGCCCGAGTTCGATGACGGTCTTCGCATAATCCGGAAGAAGCTTGATCGGCTGCGGTCCGATATGAACAAGGAGTTCTCCAAGGCTGCAGACGATCTTGGCCAGGAGAAAGACAAGAAGATCTTTCTGGAGAACCACAAGGTCCACGGCTGGTGCATGAGGTTGACGAGGACAGAGGCTGGTTGCATACGCAATACGTCCGGATATCAAGAGTGCTCGACTCAGAAAAACGGAGTCTACTTCACAACCAAGAATCTGCAGTCTCTTCGCCGCGAGTTCGACCAGCTCTCCAAGAACTACGATAGGACACAGGGGAGCCTGGTGAACGAGGTGGTTAGCGTAGCGGCGTCCTACGCACCGCTTCTCGAGCGCCTGGCTGGCGTCCTGGCCCATCTCGACGTTATTGTCTCCTTTGCGCACTGTTCTGTCCACGCCCCGATATCATATGTCCGGCCAAAGGTTCACGCCCGCGGCGAGGGCCGAACTCTGCTCAAGGAGGCCCGCCATCCGTGCCTGGAGATGCAGGATGACGTGCAGTTTATCACGAACGATGTGGAGCTCGACCGTCAAAGGTCCTCGTTTCTCATCATCACGGGTCCCAACATGGGTGGTAAATCGACCTACATCCGGCAAGTGGGTGTGATCGCGCTGATGGCGCAGATCGGCTGCTTCGTGCCCTGCGCGGAGGCCGAGGTCACGGTGTACGACGCCATCCTGGCGCGTGTGGGTGCGAGCGACTCGCAGCTCAAGGGCGTCTCGACCTTCATGGCAGAAATGCTGGAGACGGCCAACATCCTAAAGTCGGCAACGGCGGACTCCCTCATCATCATCGACGAGCTCGGCCGCGGCACCTCGACTTATGACGGTTTCGGGCTCGCCTGGGCCATCTCGGAACACATCGTGCGCGAGATCGGCTGCGCGGCCCTCTTTGCCACGCACTTTCACGAGTTGACGGCGCTCGCGGATCAGCACAAACAGGTGGCCAACCTGCACGTCACCGCGCACATCAGCGGCACCTCGGCCTCTGCAAAGGAGGACGAGAAGCGCGAGGTCACTCTCCTCTACAAGGTCGAGCCGGGGATTTGCGACCAGAGCTTTGGCATCCACGTTGCCGAGCTGGTGCGGTTCCCGGACAAGGTCGTGCGCATGGCCAAGCGGAAGGCGGACGAGCTGGAAGACTTCACGGCAAAACACGACAGCCTCGGCCTGCAGTACAGCAAGGAGGATGTCGAGCAGGGTAGCGCGCTCCTCAAGGAAATACTGCTCAAGTGGAAGGATGAGGTCAAGGATGGAAACCTGACCAGGGACCAGATGGTCGCTAAGATGAAGGAGCTGGTTGCGGCGGACGCCACTCTTCTGCAGAACCCCTTTTTCCAGTCGGTCAAGGCGCTGTAGAAATCGTGTTTGGCGCACTAATGCTGGCATCAGATTGCTTTCTTTCGTAATTTGAGGCGTTGGGGACTCGGTGATGGACACAAGCCAATAGAACCTGCCAAAGGCAAGCCGAATCTGGGACAGAAACTACGCTCAAGGTCGAGCTGGTAATATGGGTTACAACCAAAGCGGAGTTGTATACTAAGAATTGATCGCTAGGTAGTTAGTGCTATTGCTCCAAGCTTCGGGATAATGTGTTTGAAGCAAAGTGTAGGACCCAAAATGTTATATCAGATAAAAGGTGAACAGTGTTTGGTTTGTAACCATGTTTGTCGAAGACAAATTCATAAACAGCCTCTAAACAATCATCATGGAAAGGGACGCCTTGACAGTAATGAAATCGAGCGTGGTAACATACCGTTATGATGGGAACAGCCGGCGGGCATTAAGCATGGGCTTCTACGAGCCGCAGAGCCGGGTTGTCAGAGAGGGCGACCATTGGTACAGTTCAATTCCCAGTCTACCATTAGGGAGAGGCATTCGGAGACGTCGGGGAGGCCGACATTGAACGCTAAATATATACAGTATACGCAAGACCACAAACAACAGGAACTCTGTCTCCTCAGCTTGAGGTCGCCTGATTCGGGTCTGCGCATACGGGATTAATCTCGACGCCATACTTCTCTTTAAGCCTCTGGCGACGGCGCTCCTCGTAACCAGGAGGCTTGATGCCTGGATATAAACGGGATACTGTTAGCACCGGCGACCGCGGAAGGAAGGGAAGGGGATAAGGTATCAGGAACAACAACTCACCACTGATCTCGCCGATTTCGGCGATCGTCTCCTCAACTGGCCTCCTCCGGTTCTTCCTGACGGCCTCTTTGCGGTCGTAACCGTCCTCCTTGGGGTCCCTACCCCACCCGCTCAGCGAGCTGCCGGTGTAGTCGAAAGTCGCCACAATGAGCGAAACTCCTGCTCCGTATCCTAGGATCATGGGCATCCGCATGCCTGTTGCGAGGTGGCGTCAGTCACCCTGGCCGCGAGGGATGTGTGAGAGTGGCGCATGAGAGGGGTTGTGTCATACTCCGCATTCCCAGTATTGAGCCACCGAGGAATCCACCGATCGCTGTGTTGTAGTGGTCCTGCTTCTGGCGCAGGTTTGCCGAGGCCGTCTTGGAGAACTCGAAAACCCCGCCGACCAGGGCTGTTGGACGCCACGCATGGTGGCTTGGGCGTCAGTCAAGCGCGGGGAAAGAGAGCAAGGCTGCGACGGCTGGAGGACTGACCAAAGGTGCCGATGTTGCCGCCGAAGCGTGTAAAGGCGGCCATGGAACCGACAGGTTGGCGCTGGAGGGCGCTCTGGATGGAGGCGGCGAACAAGCCGACGCCGCCATAGGTGAGCGCGGCAGTAACGCCCTTCTTGACGGCATCCTGAGGGTGGTAGTCATCACCCTCGCTGCCGTGTCCGCCAGCCATATTGTGTCGGTTGCTGCTGACCGCGCAATTGAGTGCGTGGCAGGGAGGTTTCGAGTCCTTCGAGGGGGTTAGGATTTGCGAGGAGGCGAGCAGCGAGATATAGGTCGGGCCAGGAGGAGTCTGCAAGAGTGGAGTGAACTTGGTCGGATGCAAAGACGCACCGAGACGAGGTGGGCCGACAAGCTTCCAATTGCACTTTCCTGATTCGCCTGCAAGCTTTGCTGTGATGGAGCCCAAAAGCTCCGCAACGACACTATCACGTGCTTTTATTGTTATGTCAGCTCCATCTCCACCTTCCATGTATCGACTTTCATTGCTGGGAGGGATCCATGTGCCCGTGCTGGGTTAAGCTGTCGATTGTTCGCAGTCACACCTGGACATCTTACATTCATCCAACCGCAGAGACGGAGGGAGGCTACGAGGCTGCGTCAGCTTCGCCTGGTGACGCACCAACGCCACCGCAACACCCTGGAGAAAAGTCCCGAGGGGTCTACGTATGCTCGGTGGCCAGCACGCAGGCAAGCTCAAACGCCCCCGCGCCAGAACGGGACTGATCTAGAACGCTGTATCGCCTTGGTCGCTACCCCGCCATTCCATCGGTTTCCGGCAGGCCCGGGTAGCGTAGCAAAGCCTGGCGAAACGCGGGCTCCCAGCTGCACGGGTTCTCACTCGACATCCCACCGCATACTCGTGCATCTCTTCATGTGGGTCCCCGTTTGGCTTGTTGTCTTCCTCCTACCAGGTACCTCCTACCGCCAATTTGCCATGACCAATATCTAGGTATTTCCCAGATATACCTCGTTGAGCCAATTGTCTACCCACTATACCGGGGTCTTAATCCCGCTATCCTTCTGATTTGCCACTAGGCCGCGAGGACGCAAGCTGCTCCGCGACCAGGGGTTGTTCTTATGCCTGCATTATCGTTGTCATCGTCATCATCGGCGTCGTCACTCCCTCTGACGAATCCTCTGAGCAAAACTGCCTCCCTGGTCGTCTTGTTTGCCCCAGCATTTGGATGTTCAACCATCCACCCCTTGATATCTTTCCGTTCCAAAACCCCTCGATCCATGCCTAGCTATCTACCTCTTGTGCTGTCCCTAATTCGACTGCTTTGTATCCCTTAAAGCCTGAGTACCAACTGGGTACCCTGGTTACTGCAACCCCATGAAGCGTCTGTATTCTTGGGCTTTCGCAGTGACATCAGGCGGGCTAGGCCCACTTCTCTTGTGCATATCATTGCTCCGCTCGGGCTGCCCAAGAGGAAGATTTCCTTCTCCAAAGCCCCTCCATCCAGAGACTTCAGCAGTTACCTATATACCTAGTGTTGTGTGCATCCTGCCAGCATGGTGCTCGTTGCATTAACCGACCATGTGCAGGGTACCATGAACCCGCCCATCAAGCCCACCGCAAACGCGGTCGGCACCAGCTCGCCTCCGATTAAGAAGTTCGGTATGTCACCCTTGCGTCCGGCCTCTGGTTATCCGAGCTAATGGCGAGCATGTCTTGCGGCCCAGGGCGTCTGGCACACAAATGGATCGACGACTTCCTCGCCTATGGCCTCGGGGACGAGGAGTCCAGCTTCGTTGTCGGTTGTGTCCTGATGGGCGGCACACACGATCTGGTGGTGAAACCGGAGCAATGCGTCAACACGGGGCTGCGCCAGGCCGGCGAGCATTATCTCATCATCGTCTCAACCATGTGCAAGCGCTGTCTGCATCACTTCATCTTGCGTATCTCTGCCCCGACTGGGAAGCTCTGCGGGAGGTTCAACAACAACCCATCGAAGCCGCTTCACCATATGATACCCGCTCGGGTCAACGCCATGGACTTTGAGCCGTGCCGCCTGGACGGAGGGCGTGACGTCAAGTTCCTCTCCTGCATCGGCCATGCAGCATACGTGTGCTCTGCGTCAGAATGCTCTTTTCGGGTCGCCATCGAGGTTTCGCGCCCACGCCTGCCGGCCGAGCACGCCGACAGCCTCACCGACGACGATGCGGTAAGGAGACGGCTGCAGCTAGGGATCGAAAGCAATCCGGAGAGGTTCCAAAAGGCAACAGACGAGAATATGGCCCCCAAACATCTGCACCACTATCTATCAGACGCGCTGATGCCGTCAGATCAACGCCGATCCCAGCGCATTAACGTTCGCAACATCAAGTTTGCAATTCAGTTCGGAACTGAGGAGAGCGGAAACAGCTTGTTTGAGTTTCTGGGGTTTGAGAAGGAATTTGACGACGCCGACTCCGAGTTCTGGAGGCTTCCCAATCTGGAAGATGACGACCCTCCGCCAAGGAACCCTGCGGTAGTTCCATCGAGGCAGTCGTTCTTCCAGGATCTACTGTACGAGCTCAACAACCTTAGGAGGGAGAGCATTGCATCGGACCCAGACGTGTTCGCGACTACGTTGGAGAAACTCAGGCTCGCATTCCACTGCAGCAACAGCCAACTCGAAGACTTCCTCGAGCTTGAGCCTAGGGCGGTCCAAGTATCGGCTGACGACAGCGACGCCTATGCTATCCTGGGCCTGACGGAGCGAACCGTTTGGAAATATTTCGCGTACGCGTACGAATGCCAGACTCGGGTGGATTCGGACCCTATTAGCCGCGGCGTGTTTCTTGAGGCCCTTAAGACGATCTCAGCGCCTCATAACGAAGACTCTCTAAATATGCTCATCGCTACCGAGGAGTCGACTCTCGACAGTATGAAGTGGGAGCGAATTGCGGGCAGTGGCGCCCTGGGTGGACTGGACGAGGCGCCGCAGGGCTCTAACAACGAAAGCTTGGGCTCTGTGGACAGTAGGACGGTTAGCGAGATCCTGGGCGAATACAAGAATAAGGTGCAGAACTCGGCCATGTCTCCCAGCAAGGAGGTTGCTGCACGCAAACGACTCGACCTGCGAAGCGAGCTCCAGAAGATTTCGATCCACCATTCGGAAGGCCCAAAGCTCATGGAGGTGGTCAAAGAGCCCATGGAACTCGACGAGGCTCTGGTTTGCCTCGAACTCCCTCTGGACGAAGAGCAACTGAAATCCATGGATCCAACCCTGCCCCAGGCGCTTGCGCAAGGCCAAGTTGAGCAGGTAAGCAAGAAGGAAGTTGGGATTGTCCATCTTTGCTTGTTGATTGCATACTGATCTTTCCGACTTATGACGCAGGGCAAGAACGAATTCCTGACTGGCATGGCTCTGAAGACGATTGGGACGTTCCTCAATAATGATGGGCTTGCCAACTTGGCCTCCATGATGATGGGGGAATCGCCGCAGTTGGACGTCTCGAGCGAGCCAGCCAACGACCCCAGCCTCCCCGCAGGTCTGGACAATCTGCGGAACACATGCTACCTCAACAGCATGCTGCAATACTTTTTCACCATCAACCCTGTTCGAAACCTGGTGTTGAACTTCGATCAGTATAAGCTCCCGGATACCGAGGAGAGCCGGAATCAACGGCGAGTTACTACCGAGGAGCGTGGCATTAGTGCCAAGCAAGCATATGTTGCGCAGCAGCGTGAGTCGGCCAGTTCTCATCCTTGCAACTAAGTCTCACCACCGCCGACGTTCTAACACAAGATGTACTCCCTGTATATAGTCACCAATGAGCTCCGGACGCTGTTCAGTGAGCTCAAAAGCACGACCAACACCTATGCCACTCCAACCCAGCGGCTCGCCCTCGCGGCCATGAAAAACACGGACCAGCTCGAGGCCCGATACTGGGAACTTGAGAAGCAATCCCAGCAAGCTATTGGCCCCCAGCTGCCGGGACCGCTAGTTGCGGAATCGATCACTGTGGTGGGCGCTGCGCAGCCTGCTTCAGCCCAGCCGGGCACATCCACTGCCGCTGCCACGAACGCTCCCCCGAACCATGCAGCAACCCTCTCACGAATATCAGGAGGCGCCACTTCGGAACACGTAGAGACTGCAAGCGATGTCAGCTCGCAGACTCTGGTCAATCACAACGACCACGACGTCGGGCAGAGAAGTCCAGACTGGAATCCGCTTCTTCATAGGGTCAACAGTGCGCGATCGTCAGCATCCGGCGCGAGCAGCATGCGGTGCGAAGTTAACGACGACGATTTGGTTGACCAGAAAGTTGACCTTGGCATGGGCCGTTTTGAGGGATCTACAAACGACGGTGATATCCAAATGATAGATTCACCGACGCCTGCACGGGCCGCCAGCCCAAATCCTGTCACTGGCCCTGTTGCCGATGCTATCGAGAGTGGTGATTCCGAGGAGCAGGCCATCGCCCGTATCATGAAAGCCCTGGATGACAAAACCATCAAGGGCACTGACCAGGAGGACGTCCAGGAGGCCATGGACAAAATGTTGTTCAACTTGCAGAGCGCTATCAAGCCGACTGGTGTCGAGCCCGTGGGACCTAATGGTCAGGCACAGACAGATGCCATCACGGAGATTCTGCGTCTCATCAGAGTTGGATATCACAAGGCCATCAACAAGGCCGAGTGGACACTCCACTCAGGCACGTCCGAATACTTCCTCCTGGCCTACCCTACCCGGTCCGGGACTGTGGGACTGCACGAGGCGCTTGAGAGGGGTTTTATGCGAGAGATCAGCGAGAACCAACAAGACCCGAACAACCCGTTCCTTTCGTTCAGCAGCATTCGCAAATTCCCACCCATCCTCCACATTTGCATCCAGAGGACGGTCTACGACCAGTCAGCCCGAGCCGGCAAGAAGATAGATGTTTCCATCCAGCTTCCGCAGGTTCTGTACATGGACAGGTACAAGGAGAGTTCGCCCGGCGATGCGCTCTGGCAGCGGCGCCAAAAGTACTGGGACTTTCTCGAGCTCGAGAATCCCAAGACGGTGGCCGCAAGGAAGAAGCTGGAGCAGAAGAAGCCGACTGCAAGTATTGCGGATGCGGTCACGACGGAGGGTGCTGCCGATCCCGATGAACTCGAGGACTATCACCAACAAAGCGTGGCGACTAGTGCCGCAGGAACCGCCGGCGCTTCGTCCCCAACCCCACTTCCCCAGCAAGAGGCGACCGCCGTGCCTTCCGAGGACGCGGGCGATGTGCTGGACGGCGAGGCAAGTATGGACGTCCCGATCTTCGCCGACCCGGAAGCCGAGGCCGAGGCCCTGCGGGCCAAATACGACGACAACTTTGAGGATCTACGGGAGCACGAATATCTCATACACGCGGTGATTTGCCACGGCGGCAGCACGGGAGCGTCGGGCCACTATTGGGTCTGGATTTACGACTTTGAGAAGCAGGTCTGGTTCAACTACAACGACAGGACCGTGCGGGTGCACAAAGACGGCGAGAAGGTGCTCGCGGACCTCTCGGCCTCGGACCAGCCGTACTACATCGCATACGTCCGGCGCGACAGTCTCGACCTGGTGTCTATCCCGCGGCGCGATGGGCAGATGGAGCAGTTGCAGCAGCAAATGCAGCAGCACGATCATGCTCCTTCTGTGGTGCCTCATGAGATGGCCGCCGTATTCGGTTAGTGAGTGTAGTCGCTGACTGCTTGCTTCTCACTCTGTTCCAAGTATATCATCAGGGGCTCCTAGCGTGCTTTTTGGAAGTGCGGTATTGTGAAAACGGATTTATGGAATGTCAGAATGGATGTTGTTTTAGAGGGGGAAACTCCAGGTCAGGGGGTCCGGTCATACAGCGTAGTGTCGTTGAGATAAAAGCGGGAGGTTGCGGTTTTTGTTTCATCGCTCATCAACTAGACATTCACCACTTGTGAGTTTAAGCCTGCATGACCTGATAGAGTTGGGGCGCCTTACATACTTTCGTGTACCGGATTGGGCAAGCATGAAATATAGGACTTTTGTAGACAGTACCAGGGTAGGCGGGTCGGTGTATTATGAAAACAATGCGAATGTCTAAATTATCTCGGAGATGTGCTGGGTCGTCTAAAAGTCTTCTACCAGGCATCTGTTTAGGTATCCCCTACCTACCTAGCTACAAAGCTTGCTTCCCATTTATCTAACCCACGTTCGGCATAGAATTTTGGTAACCCCAAGACTGGCCGTCTGAAGACTTTTCAATATTCGCTTTGGCGGCGGAACACGCCACCCAACGAACCAGATCACAGCAGAACTTCGAGGTTGATTTCTAGCGTGCTTACGGGGTATCTATAGTTCCCAAGGTCGATTCACGGTTAACCCTGTTCAAGCTGGGGAAAAAATGTGACTTTTGATGTGCGACGAGGAAGGTGAAAATAATGAAGGACCACATACCTCAAATCAAACTTCTCGAGCACAGTGGGGTGAAGGACACCAAGCTCGCCGATGCGGCGTCTCTTGTCGCCCGAGCCGAGGAAGACGGCGGCGGCGCGGCCGGCGAAGAAGGCGGCGTCGCCGACAAGCTCCTCGATGGAGTAGTCCGTGACGCGGAGCATGGCCATGATCCTGTCGAGCAGGCCGTGGACGACCTCGAACCCCGTGGTGGTGCCGCAGTAGGCGGCGGCCCAGTGGCGCTCGTTGCGGGCCCTGCGCTCGAGCGCGAGGTCCTGGAAGACGACGTCCGAGGTCTCCATGATCTGGAGCGGCAGCTTCACCTTCTTGTTCTCGCGGATCGTCTTGAGCAGGCCCGGCAGGAGCGAGGTGCGCACGACCTGGTACTCTGCCGACTTGGGGTTCGCTATCCTGACGGCCGTGGCGCCGTCGTCGGGCCGGTTGAGCCAGGCAAAGTTCTCGTCGTGCGAGCAGAGCACGAGCGGCATCACCTCCTTCCAGCCGGCCATGGCGCACTCGGCGCGGACGATGTCGCTGAGCTTGTTGATGGGCAGGCCCTTGCCGATGGTCGCCGACTTGGTCGGCAGGTGGCGCGGAAGGCTGTTGAAGCCGTATGCGACGGCGACGTCCTCCATCTGTCGGGTGGTGGCGTGGGCGGGCACATCATCACAAATTAGAGAGCTGCAACCGGATAATAATAGCGAATCAGGTGTAAAGCAAAGCAAAACACAACAAAACCTACCACATCGCACGGGTGCAAGACGTCTGACCGCGTGGGCGGGATCGACACTTCAATGATCTTTTCGTTTAGAGGCTTGGCCTTGAACGCCATCTTCTCCAGGAGCCTGCAGATTGCCTCGGGAGACTCGGACAGCCCACAGCACTCGTTGATGTAGTCAACCTCGACCTCTATCCTCCTGGGGGTCAGGTCGGGAGTGACGTGCTCGCCGCCGTCGGCACGTCTGATTAGGACGGGCTCCACGGTGAACTTGTCGGCGCAGTACTTGGAGAACATGGTGACCATGGTGTCGATGACCACGTCGAGCTTGGTCTTATCGGTGGCGGTGGCCTCGATGAGCACGTTTGTGGTCTGGAGCTTGATCTTGGAGTGCTCGCCGTTGATGATGGGCGGCAGCGAGCAGACGACGCCGTTGAAGTCGTAGATGACGGGATAGCGGGGGTGGTCGCGGATGATGTGGAGGTACTTGCCCAGATGCCTGTCCTTTTCCAGCGTGGTCATGAGCTCGTTGCCGTCCATCTCCTTGGTCTGGTTCAGCGGCCTGAACTTGATGTCTGCGGGGGCGCGAGCGTCATAGGTGAAGGGCCCCTTGACGGTGTCGAGGTCGTGGGTGCCGATGGCAACGAGGGTCCTCTGGCGGGCCAGGTTCGCGTGCAGCTTCTCCTGCAGGCCCATGAAGGAGTCGTAGGAGGACTGGGTGAACTTGACGTTGCGCAGCACGGCGGCCGCGATGTAGGGGCGGACCTCGGCCGTCTCGGGCTTGACGGTGATGGTGTGCATCTGGTCGCGCGGGGCGTCGAGCACCCTGAAGTTGGGGGCGGGCTCCTTGCCGCGGAAGACGTTCAGGCTCGTGGCCAGACCCTCGAAGCAGAGGAGGTCGGCGCGGTTGGCGGGCGTCTCGATCTTGAGCTGTGGCAGCTCGTCCTTGGGCCGGGCGGGGTCATCCTCAGTGTCCTCGTCGAGCTCGATGCCGAACTCGAAGCACAGGCGCTGGAACTCATCCGCGGTGAAGCTGGCGTGGACACGATGGGTCAGGATTGAGAGCAGGTGGTGGCACGGGGAAGTTTGGGTTTCGTCGTCTTTCGCCGCAAGGCTGAGGAGGCCAAGCCGTCGCGTTGGAGGGGCAAAGGCGCAGGACTGACGTACCTCTGTCCGAGTTCCTGGTAGAACTCGGCCTTGTTTACTCCGATAGTAGGCATGCTGGCGGTGTCTTGTGAGGGTATTCCGAGTGACGAACACGCGGCAATGGGCTAGCATGCACAGCGGCTTCGCAAGAAAAAGCTGCCCTCGATTCCGGATCGCGGTGACTCTTCCCGGGTCGCTGGCCCGAAAGGTTGACAGAGTCAATTTGGCGCGGGGCAGCTGTGCGTTGCGCCCAACCAGGAGCCAATCACCTGGATCCACTCTACATCATCTTTTGATGCCCCTCCTCATGTACAGCCTAAGCTTCTGTGCGTAGGAGTCATTCTTGAAATCTTGGGGCCATGGAGGGACTGCGTGCTATGCACCTGGGGAAGTAAAAGAAAGTTAACCAGAGTTGAGGCAAGGGGGAAAAAAAAAGGGAAGTGGGCTGGCTTGGCTGGCCGGCGATATCTTTCTTCCCTCGGCACCTTCAGCCCAAAGGAGACATGTGTGCGTAATGCTAACACTTCGTCTAGTTCTCGTATCATGCATCGCAAGTGAGCGGCAGGTGCCGATGCATTGCCTCAGCAGATCATCCATGATACGTCTTGATGATACGTAGTAGCAATCCTCTCAGAGGTCCTTGGCATTTCCCATCGAGGTAGACGGGTTTTGGAGTGGTCAGAATTCCGGATAACGGCAAACCAGCGTCTAAGCTTCCTTCTTTTCTATCAACGGAGCTGGCCGCTGCACTCACCACCAAGTGGGGCCAGTCGGCAGCTATTGAGGCGCTATCGCGTCGGCAACACGAATTGGAACCATTGCCCGAACGGACGACTTGCCTGTTTCCTATATCTCGGGAACGTGGGGCGAGATTGGGCTGGTCTGGATCACCCGCATGGCGCCATTGCCCGGAGAGCTGCGAATACTGTTAGATGTGATGCGCTACAAGGTACTTTCTCTCTATTCTCGTATACCAGGTTCCTGGGCTGATCGGTGGAGGCATTTTATTCTCGCACCAGCCGAGCATTGATCCCTTGTGCGATGGTATCCAGCACCTTCACCAATCTTCGCCGAAGATGCCCAACGGGAGTTTCTGGGACACTATCAATACCTTACAGGTGGGCAGACGGGGCTTGCTGACCGCCCATTCAATATGACTCCATTGCTATCAAAGTAGGAGCCTCACGGTCAGGAGAGCATTACATCCTCACCAGATGTATTTTTTTGCGCGCCCAGGGAAGCAATGTCACCGCACACGGTGCAGTCTCGTAGACTGGCGGCACCAAGCCAAACTCACGTGTGTGAACGGCCGACAGGCGAATGCACCCATGAGTACGGGTCCCGCCCACATCACCCGCATAGTGTGACAGCCCAACAGCTGGCATTCCCACGCACGTGCCACGTTCCATCCCAGCCCCCAGCCCCATGTCATCGATCTGCTTCCCGGACCTCGTCACACTGTTGGTGTTCAATCGCTATGCGTCTGTCCAAGGGCAGACGTCACTGTTGCCAACCTAATGCTGTAGTTTTCTTAGTGCTGTAGATCCAGCATCGCTAACGTGTACGTTGCGTCAAGTAGGTAGATAATTCCGGATTCCGAAAGCCGAATATCGAGAGCCCCTCGCTCTCTGTGGCAAATAATCAAGCATCAAGTCGAGAAAGGGATCCCTTGGTGTCGGCATCAAAATTGAGCATAGCAAATCCATTCTAGGCTAGGTAGCTGGGATGGGAGACGCCGCAAAGGGCCGTTCTCTAGGTCGTATGCATCTTCAACATGCCACATTTAAGCGGGCTCGTCTCGGTCGCAATCAGGCCATTTTGCTGCAACAAGCCGCCAATGAAATCGGCCCTACCAGGCTAAGCTTTTTGTGGCCGCCAGCCCGGCTCTGCTATTCCCCTGTCCTTTGCGGCGCAGGACTCCGGCCACGAAAGAAAAACACGCGTGGCCCACAGTAGCTGGCGTTCGTATGTCCTGCAGCTGCCAGGCTAGGCGGCCTCGGGGACTACCAGGTAGGTGTGTTGCTCGCGGCCTGGTGGTGGCAAGCGCCGAGGCAGCGCCTGCAGTGCGACTGCCAATCAAACCCGCACGTCACCAGCTGCTGGCCGCCCGCTGGCTGCGTCCTTGGCAACATCGGGTGAGGTGGGCTCCGAGCCTCCAGTAGGCAGGTACTCAGTGACTATCACCACTTCTGCCCTTTGTGGCATGTGTAGATCCGCTGCGTACGTCAGGAAGGCCGGGCTTCCGTTCTCTCGCCTTTGCCAGTATAAAAAGCACCGCCTGGCCGCTTGCCCTCCGTTATTTCCATCTCTTTTCTCACCATTCTGTCTTCAGCCAACACAAACACACACCACACCAGATAGTGTAGACCAACACCACAGAATCGACCATCCGCTCGGCCAATTCGCCTCTCTACCCTATCTGCCCCACCACATAAAATCTACCTACCCACCTATCTGCCTGCCTGCCTCTCTCAGAAGCCATCGCAAGTCCGCGAGCACCTCGCAGCATGCCTGACGACGAAGTCGCGAGCATACGGGCGTATGGCCCTGCCCGATCCACCATCAAGGGCGAGCCTCTCAGCAAGGAGGAGCTCGAGAAGTACAATGACACCTTCAAGGCCGCCATGTACCTCTGTCTTGGCATGATCTACCTCCGCAAAAACCCTCTGCTCCGCGAGCCGCTGGCTCTTGACCAGATCAAGGGCCGTCTGCTCGGCCATTTTGGCAGCACCCCCGGCCAGGCCTTCACCTGGATGCACTTCAACCGCCTGATCAAGAAGTACGACCTGGACTCCATCTTCATCTCGGGTCCCGGTCATGGTGCCCCTGCCGTGCTGGCCATGTCGTACATCGAGGGAGTCTACTCCGAGGTCTATCCCGACAAGTCCGAGGACGAGGAGGGACTCCAGAAGTTCTTCGGCTGGTTCTCGTTCCCCGGCGGCATCGGCTCGCACGCCACGCCCGAGACCCCGGGCAGCATCCACGAGGGCGGCGAGCTCGGCTACTCGGTCTCGCACGCCTTTGGCGCCGTCTTCGACCACCCCAACCTGATCGCTCTGACCATGGTGGGCGACGGCGAGGCCGAGACGGGCCCGCTGGCCGCTGCTTGGCACAGCACCAAGTTTCTCAACCCCATCGTCGACGGTGCGGTGCTGCCTGTGCTCCACCTGAACGGCTACAAGATCAACAACCCCACCCTTCTCGCCCGCATCAGCCACAAGGAGCTTGAGTGCCTCTTCATCGGTTACGGCTGGCAGCCCTACTTCGTCGAAGGCGACGAGATCGACTCGATGCAGCAGGCCATGGCCGCCACGCTCGAGCACTGCGTCGTGGAGATCAGGAAGATCCAGGAGGAGGCCCGCTCTTCGGGCAAGGCCGTGCGGCCGCTGTGGCCCATGATCGTGCTGCGGACGCCCAAGGGCTGGACTGGACCGCGCAAGATCGACAACAAGTACATGGAGGGCCACTGGCGAGCACACCAGGTGCCCATCACCGACGTCCGCACCAACCCGGAGCACCTCAAGCTGCTCGAGAAGTGGATGCGTAGCTACGAGCCCGAGCGGCTCTTCGACGCCAACGGCAAGCTGGATCCGAGCATCAGGGCGCTCTGCCCCACCGGCACGCGCCGCATGAGCGCCAACCCCGTCACCAACGCGGGCGCGGGCCTGCGCAAGCCGCTGCGGCTGCCCGACTTCCGCAAGTACCAGACCAAGGTGGACAAGCCAGGCGCCGTCATGGACTCGAGCATGCTGAACATGGCGGGCTATCTGCGTGACGTGATCGCCAGCAACCCGACCAACTTCCGTCTCTTCGGTCCGGATGAGACCGAATCCAACAAGCTCGGCAAGGTATACGAGGCGGGGAAGAAGGCCTGGCTAGGCGAGCGATTCGAAGAAGACGACGACGGCGGCAACCTGGACTGCCAGGGCAGAGTGATGGAGATCCTGTCGGAGCACACGTGCGAAGGCTGGCTCGAGGGCTACACCCTGACTGGTCGCCACGGCCTGCTCAACAGCTACGAGCCCTTCATCCACGTCATCGACTCCATGGTGAACCAGGTACGTCCTCTCTGTTTATACTTGCGAGACCCATGTTTTGCTCTTCCGTGGATGCTTGCTGACACTCCACCGTCTGCTTATAGCACTGCAAATGGATCGAGAAGTGCAACGAGGTCGAATGGCGGAACGGCGTCTCCAGCCTCAATATCCTGCTCACCTCCATCGTCTGGCGTCAAGACCACAACGGCTTCACCCATCAGGATCCCGGATTCCTCGACGTGGTGGCCAACAAGAGCCCCGAGGTCGTCCGCATCTACCTGCCGCCCGACGGCAACTGCCTCCTCTCTTGCATGGACCACTGCCTGGCGTCGTCCAACTACGTCAACGTGATCGTGTCGGACAAGCAGGAGCACCTGCAGTACCTCAACATGGACCAGGCCATCGAGCACTGCACCAAGGGCATCGGCATCTGGCCGCAGTTCTCGACCGACGCCGGCCAGGAGCCCGACATCGTCATGGCCTCGTGTGGTGATATCAGCACCCACGAGACCCTCGCCGCCATCGATCTGCTCCTGCAGCACTTCCCCGACCTCAAGATCCGCTACGTCAACGTCGTTGACCTCTTCAAGCTCATCTCGCACTCGGACCACCCGCACGGCATGAGCGACAGCGAGTACATCGCCCTCTTCACGAAGGACAAGCACATCATCTTCAACTTCCACTCGTACCCGTGGTTGGTGCACCGCCTCACCTACAAGCGCCCGGGCGCCGCCGAGTACATGCACGTGAGGGGCTACAAGGAGAAGGGCAACATCGACACGCCGCTGGCGCTGGCGATCCGGAACCAGACCGACCGCTTCTCTCTGGCCATCGACGCCATCGACCGCATGGCACCCATGCTTAACAACCGTGGCTCCTCGGCCAGGCAGGCGCTGCTCAACGCGCAGATCTCGGCCAGGAACCAGGCATTTGAGGACGGCGTCGACCCGGAGTTCCTGAGCAAGTGGACGTGGAAGCGCAACGGCCTGTGGGACAAGGCCATGCACCTTGCGGGAGGTAGATAGAGCTAGGTAGGGGCCAGCGGAGGCGTTGCGAAAGATTTCGGAGCTTTGGCGTTGTTTTGCTTCCTCTTTTTTTTCTTCTCTCTCTCTCTCTCTCATTTCTTTCTCCCCTCCATTCTGCTGCCATACTATGCGGGTTACTTCGGGTTAGCGCATTTCTTCCGACCAAGATGGAGTTGCAGATGCAGAAGAAAACCAGCTAGACTTCCGGGGCAGCACCCAGAACCCCCATGCGCTGTTCTTTGTTGTTGTAAATAATTAGATACGAGCTTTGCGTTGACAGACTGCGTTCACTTTTCTCAACTCTACCGCCCCATATTGCGGAAAGCCGATTAGGTCAGCTTCACGTATCACTAGATAGACCGCGGCAGAGGCAATGTACACAAATTAGGATAAGTATGACAACAGCGGTCCGGCCCGGAGGGATTCCCGAGGATCTTGACCGAAGGAGGGCAATTGATGTCGATGTCGACAACCAACACGCGTCGCGGGCAAAGCGCAAGGATAAAGATACGCACAAGCAACCTCCCCGATTCATGGAAGTGGCATGGCATAATCGGCAGCAGTGATCAACTGATAAGAATCCTGGGCAACCAGAAATTGGGCAGTACAGAACATCTATCTGCCGGCATTCGAGTTGCCGTGCGGGCGCGTCAAATAAAAACACCAACCCAAGGGTCTTGGCTCCCAGAACAGCCTGAACTCCCCTGGCCCGAGGTGACCCAAGGGGGCCTTGCCAACCTTGAAGGGCGCATCGAGAAGGACGAAAACAGCAATTCCCCCTGGGGACCCCCGCCGACGGGATCCCCTGACTTTATTAATTAATTCAGGATCGCGAATACTGGGCACTTTGTGTACGCAAAAAAGAAGTCTGTGTGCTTCGGCAGCTGGTAATTCTGGGAAAAGGGGGACGCGCGCAGTCCAGTCTTCAACGCAACCCCAGTATGTATATATACAGCCAGTCCCTTTTTTTTTTTTGTTAGCCCTAGCTCGTATGTAGATTAGAAGAAAGTTAACGGCCTGCTACCCTGCCCTACCCTCTTTTCGTCATCCCTCTTCCCGGTACAATACCAGTCCGGACCAAAAGCACAACCCTGATCAAGGTAGTTTATACTCTTATTCCCCACGCACCGGAAGCTCCGAGGCAAACAAAACATACCCACACCCAAAAAAGAATGCGCGCACCGGCCTCCCTGGTCCTCGCCCTGGCGGCTCTGACGCCGCTCGGCGCGCTGGCGGCGCCCGCGGTCCCCGTCGTGGGTGCCCGTCGACCTGGCGCGCTGAGCCCGAGGCAGAGGCATGGTCAAGTTCTGCGAGAAGAGCGCTACGTAGCCGACCGAGGCCGAGGACCAAGCTCGGTCGACAAGTTTGCCGACGCCT
>GL876968.1:1821284-1846860 GCA_000193285.1 Magnaporthiopsis poae ATCC 64411
AGAAGAAGAGAAACCCTTTGACCAGGCGCTGAAAAACCTGAGGCCGCCTCGAAGATGAAGGGGAGCGCCGCCAGGTCAAGAGCACCGCCCCCGACCCGCGGGACGAGACGCTCGACACGCGCGTCATTTTCGTCACGGACTCGCACCACCTGGTGCAGTCGGCGTGCCACGACCAGGAGCAGTGGAAGTTCGGCCTGCCGCGCAGCAAGAAGGCCAGGGCCAAGGGCATCGAGTCAGCGGTCCGCGACCACAAGGACGGGCCGGTCAAGAACCCGGCCGAGTGGACGAGGCTGTGGGTGGCCGTCAGCCGCATCGAGGCCCTCGCCGGCGTCGAGGTGCTCTGGTATGTCGTCCCCAAGGGACAGAACGAGGACGCCAACCGGCTGGCGCTCTCTGCCATGCCCGTAAAGGGAAAGAAGGCCGAGGGTAAGGGCAAGGAGCCCATGTAGTTCGATATCTGCGTCTGCCGTAAGCAGGCAGGGAAAGGGGAAAGAAGCCCATCATATTTTTGATGCCTGCATCTGCCCTAGAGCAGCCAGGAAAGGGCCAGGGAAGAGCATAGGCTGCGTTGAGCGGGCTGCACATAGCAGCCCCCGGCGCCTATGCTCTCTCCCAAGCCTGGTTTCAAGTACCCAGATGGTGGAGAAGAAGGAATGTCTGTACTACTAGATGTAAACTAGCTGGAAACAATCAAGCTTTAGAGGTTATCCCGCCTGGCAAGTTGCAAAAAGTCGTGATGCAAAGAGGGCCGATGGCCGCCGCGAGTCAGATCCGAGGGCCGTGCTGCTTCGTCCCCCACCCAGCCGGCAGGCAAGTCCTCCGATCCGATCCGATTTCAACTTTTTCTCCGTCGAAGAAAGTGGGCGGCCCAGCCTCGCCGTCCGTGCCAAGAGTTTGGTGCATATCATGGGTTGGGTAGATTTTGCGAGGCATCCCTAGACCGAGTTCCACGATAGTCCGCACTATCAGGCGATGAACGAGAATCAAGAACAGAAGCGACAAGGGAAGCCGGGCCCTGTCTTCCACCGAGAACACCAGAGGGCTTAATCTACCCCCCATCCTCTTCTCGCCTCCGGTTCCTACCTGATCTCGATACCGCCCGTGTGGCGTGTTGCCGACTCGGCCATGATCGACCGCAAAGTCGGCGACCCAGAAAATCCAACGCCAGCCGCTCCTCCGAACCTCCAAAACGCCGACTCCGACGAGACGCCGCCAAGTAGCCTCGATGACGATGATGAAGAAGCCAGACCGGGTGCTAGACGGACACGGAACGCAGATTACGTCGCGAGACGCGAGGAGGAGAAGGCGCTGGTGAGGAAGATAGACTGCTATCTCTTGCCGACAATATGGTATGCCACGCCATGGGGAGGAGAGGAAGAAGGAAGAAAAACGGAGAGTGTGGAACTAACAAAAGCCACGTACACTAGGATCATGTACCTGTGCAGCTACATGGACCGCACCAAGTGAGCAAAGACAGCATCTTCCAAGAGCAATTCTGCTTGGGGTGCAAAAGCTGACCCATAACCTGCAGCATCGGCAACGCCAAGATCGCCGGCATGACCCAAGACCTAAGCATGGACTCGGACATGTACTCGACGGCGCTCGTGGTCTTCTTCGTCGGATACGTCGTCTTCGAGGTGCCGTCCAACATGGTGCTGTCCCGGACCCGGCCCTCGGTCTTCCTCCCGGCCATCATGTGCCTCTGGGGCGTCCTGACGACGGCGATGGGGTTCGCGCCGACGTACGGGGCTGTCGTGGGGCTCCGGGCCGCCGTCGGTGTGCTGGAGGCGGGCTTCTCGCCGGGCGTGCTGCTGCTGTTCAACAGCTGGTACAGGCCCGAGGAGCAGTCGGTGCGCTTCGCCGTCTTCATCTCGGCCGCCATCCTGTCGGGCGCGTTCGGCGGCCTGCTCGCAGGCGGCATAGTCACGGGGCTCGACGGCCTGGCGGGGATCCGGGGGTGGCGATGGCTGTTCATCATCGAAGGCGTCGCCACCGTGTGCGTCTCGGGCGCTGGTCGGTTTATACTGCTGGATTTCCCGGGGAACAGCAAGCGGCTGGACGGGAGGGAGCGCGCCTTGGCTGTGAAGCGACTGGAGGAGGTGGCCGCCCCGGCTGCTGCGACGACGACGGCATTGTCGACTGGCAACAACAGCCCTTCCGCGGCCGGAACGACAAGACCAAAACCAAAGCCGCCCCATGTCCGCGCCCTCAAGATGGTCGCCAAGGACTGGCGCACGTGGCTGCTGGTGCTGGGCTACATGGCCATCGTCGGCTCCTCGACGCTCTCGTACTTTTACCCGACCCTCGTCCAGGGCCTGGGCTACACCTCGGTCCAGACGGCCCAGTACATGGTGGTGCCCATCTACGGCTCGGCCTTAGTCGCCACCGTCTGCGTCGGCTGGGTCGCCGACCGCCGTCTGCCGCGGCGCAGGCCGCTCCTCGCCGCGTCCTGCATGGCCCTGGCCGCGGCGTGCGCCCTGGCCGTGGTCGTGGTCGCGCGCGTCTCTCCCCGGCTCCGGCTCGGGCTTCGCCGCGCGCTACGCGCTGCTGGTCGCCATGGCGTCGGCGCTCTGGGCCGCCAACGCGCTCGCGCTGTCCATCGCCTCCATCACCTTCCTGGCCGCCTTCCCCGGTGACGGTGGAGGCGATGGGATCGGCCCCCGCGCCGTGGGTCTCGCGCTGGTCAACGCCATGGGTAACCTGGCCCAGATCTACGGCGCCTACCTCTTCCCGGCCCAGGACGCGCCCGGCTACCTGATGGGGTTTGGCGTCATCGCCGGCTTGTGTTTTGTCGGACTTGGGGCGTATGCGAGCTTGGAGGTCCTGCTGAGGAAAAAAAGACAAAAAAGTAAGGTCCGGGGCCGTGAGGTAATAGGGGAGCGATGAGGGCGCCAGGGGTTTTCCCTGGTGATTGGGCTGCCTCGATAGATACCTAGCTAGGTACCTAGATGTCGGGTAGTTGACCAGGAGAAAAGCCCGACGGTTGACCCCGAGAAAGAGAAACGTAAATCGCCAATATCGGGCAGCAAGTATTCCGATCCCAATAACGTAAGAGTTGGGCGTTGCTCCCGTCAGCGGCGCCATCCATACCAAAAGAGTGACCGCGACACGAGGCCCGGGGTCGGTTAGGAAGACCCGTGGAGGGGGCATCGCATCGCATCGCATCGCAGCATGTGCATGTGCCGCCGCTTGCGAGGTGGATATGCCGCTTTTGTTGGGTGGGTTCCATTAGTCTTTTTCACTAGGCCGGGGCCGTGGGACCGACTCGATCCAGCTAGGCCCCATCAGGCAGTGCTACCCATGGTAAGTAAGCTTTGAGGTCTGTTGTAGCACTTGGAGAGCTGGTGGAGTTGGCCTGGCACCCCGGCAGTGTTTTAACTGCTCGTCGCTACATTGTAGCTAGCCTACCTACACGAGTAGGGAGCAGACTGTTTTGCTTTGTTTTCCCTCTTTCTTCCTTCCCTTTTCTCTCTGTCTCTCTCGCTCTCACTTTTCGTCTTTTAATTTTACTGACCCCTCGGGTCTTTTGTTTTCATTTCCTCGTGTCCCTTGTCTTCGTTTCTCATCTTTTCCGTTACTCTTGATCGAGGGTATAACCCGCCCAGTCGGCTTGGCTTGGAGCAAAAACGCAGCCCACAGCCAGTCAGCCCTTCACACATCGTGCATCTCCGTGTCCCTTTTCCTCCACTCGGCCCGCAGGTCGTCCCTCATGGCCTCCAGGGGCCAGCCCGACCTGGCCTCGCATGCCTTCATCAGCTCCACGATGCCCTCCTGTTGAGCCGCGCCTTGTACACAGAGGCCTGCGCCAAAGAGGCACCGCGCAGACATGATCTGGCAGCCCTGGTCTGTCAGCTCCATGGCGATCCCGCAGATGGCCGCCACAGCCTCGGCCAGTATTTCCTACAAGGATTTTCCAGCCACTTGTTAGCAACCATACGCAGAACCTTGTCATGGCGCGTCAAACTTGGGGAACATACCTGCGTCTTGGTATCATTGCACCGGCTGCCACCAACAGCAGGCCAGTGCAGGCACACTAGAATCCGGGCGAAGTGGTATGCTTGGAGAGCAACCCCGAACGCCGGTGGGTGCACCCAAATTGGCTTCCACACTCGGGCCGCCGCCCCGCCGCCACCCACTTCCCCAGGGGGTCTCGCGGCCACTGGCAGTGGCTGGAACCCGTCGCCAATGAAGGATCTCCACCGCTCGAGCATATCCATCAGCTCGGCGCCCCTCTCGCAGCGACGGCGCACCGCCTCGTCGCTCTCGTCGGCCAGCTTGCTCGTCACGCCCGCGTCGACCCACGCCCCAATGTCGGGGTCGTCGGCGCAGTAGTTGACCGCCTGGCTGAGAAGATAGACGGCGCGGTCGGCGAGCTCGCACTGCGTGAGCTCCGAGTAGTCGACTACGGGCCTCCAGAAGCTGAGACACCGCCGATGCTCGCGGAAGGCGGCCCAGAGATCCTGCCGCAGCCACGACCACCAGACGGCCTGCCTAAGGCCTCCGGAAGCCCCGTTCACGTCCTGGGACCTCTGGATCCAGAAGAGGCCCTTGAGATGCCGCTGCCAGTTGGAAAGCACCGAGCGGCGCTGCCCCGGCGACAGACGCCCGATGGGGTGGCCCATGTGCGCATCCAGCATCTCGTAGGTGCTGATCACCATTGCCGTGCACAGTATCTCCTCGCTGCGCGCGTACGACTGGTACTGCAGCGCTCTCGCCACGTAACACAAGGCCTCGTGGTAGTATTCGACAGCAGCAGTCGCGTCTACCTCCGGCACAGGCACGCTGCCTGGTTCCGGCTGTGTCTTGAGCGCAGAGGCCATGGATGCGTGCCGCGCCTGCAGTGCGAGGATGGCTTTCATTAAGCCATAGTTCCGCATAGCAAGCCGTATCGAGTACGTGGAGAAGTGTTTGTATGGGTCAAACAAATCCATCTACACATTCATTTGTGCGGAGAATGTTTGTATCGGGAGGTTAGCTCCGCAGGCTTAACAAGCCGAATCATGCCACGTATGCACGCAGTATGCTTTTGAAACCACCCATACGCGAGTATGACTTACCCAGAGCGCAGACCTCTCTGCGAAAGCCCGAAACAGCAAGGCTTCAACTGGCTCGAGCTCGATATCAGTATCCTCCTGCCAAGGGTACCTTTCCGGGATACTCCAGTCGAGCCTCCCCATGACGCCCGTGCGGCTGTTGGATATCCTGAGGCCGTCACCCCTGCTTGTTCCGCTTCCGGAGCCAGAAGCGGGCGCGCCGGGTGCTTGATCTCGGGGGCCCATCTGGATCGGTTTGCACGCGCCAAGGCTGAAGCCGCCGGCTGCCTGTGCCGCCGCGTCACCAGCGAGAAGGTCGAGCCACTTAGAGCCGGCAGCCCCTACGCTGATCCCTTCTACTGACGACATGGTTTCGGGTGATGCCGGCGTATGGCCATAACTGGAGGCAGGCACAAGGTCGGTGATGGGTGGCTTCGGTCGAGTGCCCGGAAAGAGAGCGGCCAATGCCGGGTCTACAATGTTGTGGGAATCAGGACTCGGTCCATTGGGAAAATGATAGTCTAGAGTCGGGGCAACCGGCCCTGAGGGCGGGTACGTGGGACGAGCGGCCCGCGCCTCGGCTTTGGCCTCGACAGCACCAGCGTCTGGGGAAAGCGCGGCTGCCGGGGAGGACTGTTGTGGAGAGTTGCTTGTTGTGGACGCCAGGGATGGCTGGTCGAACTGGCGTTGATGATGATGATGATGCTGCTGCTGCTGCTGCTGCTGCCGTTGCTGGTGCGACTGAGCCACGGCAAGTATGGCTGAGTGGCTGGTGGGCGGGAGCCCGGCCGGTTGCGAGCGCAACTCGGCCGAGCCCGGTGGTGACTGGGTCACAGACGAGTTCCCTGACGGTATTTCGGGGGCGTTGGGTTCCGGCCACACGCATTCGCGGTTCGACGTTACGCAATGGCTGCACACCGGGACTACATCGCGAGTTTGCACAAGCAGAGCACATGATATGGTACATTAGCCGCAGGCAGACGAAGGCAAGAGGTGTGGGTGTAACAAGCAGCGGTGGGATGGGGGTGGCCAGTCAGTCAGTCAGCCGCGTGTGTCACTTACACTGCTCGTCGCATTTCTTGTGTCGTTTTCGGCACGTGAGACTATACAGCGAGGTCCCAGGTTATCCCATTAGCCGAGCGAGCCACGGAAGCTGGTAGTGCATGCTGGGCGCCGCGCCGCGCCACGCTTGCGCTGCAACTCAAGGGACCCCACGGGAGGGATTTGGGACTGGAGGTGCGGGGACTAGTTAGGACTTACCACCCCGTCTTCGTCCTCAGCCCCCGGCCCCTAGGCTTGCGTATCCGCTTTTTGGCGAGCTTTGGAGGTGGGCTTTGGCGGTCGTCTTGGTCGTCGGGAAAGGGGACTGGGGGCGGGGAGGCCGAGCCGGCGTCGTGCCCGAGACCGCCCGTCTCCTCCATGGGCGTGCGTGGTCTGGGCCTGCCTCGCTCGGGCGGCTAGGGTTGGGTGCCGACGGCGGGGAAGGAGTCACCGAGGCGCGCTAGTACCTAGGCTTCTGAAGACGGCAAGCAAGGGCTCATGTTTTTTGCATACGGCCACCGACCCATAAAAGCAAATGACACCCCCGGCTAGGGACAGCGCCTAAGGGCACGGCACCAGTCCTGTGCGGTTCCGGGACGAATCAGCCGATCAGGGCCGTAGCGCCTCTCTAAGGGGTGGGCGGCCTTTTTTCCCTTTTTTCCTTTTTTTTTTTCGTTTGATATTTTTTTACTTGGCCCCGGCTGGGTGTCAAAGTAAGGTTCGGCGGGGAGGTTTAACCGTCTTGGAAATGGCTGGCTGCCAGGGGCCTGTTCTTATTTTGGCACCAGGCAGATCCCTCTCTCTCTTGTCCTAGACCGGGGGGAGGTAACGCTGTGCATGCGGCGGGAGAATCAAGACGACACAAGGGGAAGAGAGGAAGGTGAAGAAATTTGCTGCAAGTGGAAGCCTCGGCAGAATCTTCGTTTCTGCCAACTCGAGTTTCCCGCCGTGCCCGCGTGTCGAGGCCATCCCGAGTCATGATACAGTGGGCAATGGGTCGCCTTTCGACGATAGACTCGTCAAGGTTTGGTGCTCGCTCGCCCAAATCCTGGGTGTTCAGCAGTCCCTTGCTCTATCGTGGGGTTGCTTTGCCTGCGTGTCTCGTCCGAGAGCTAGCACTGTGCTGAAAACAACCATCCGGGTTCGTCCGAGATATGTGAAGTCATTGATGCTGGCGACCCGACAGACTGGATAGGATTTACGCAAAAGGGGACTTCACGTCTGGAGGAGATGAGGGGGGCAATGAAGTGCCACTTGAGGTCGTACAAGCATAGGGGAAAGGACAAAGATTAAAATGAAGAACGCTGACAAGAGCACCGATTCAGCAGCCTTAATGTAACCTGCAAGCTCTTGTTTCACTAATTAGCTGACGTCTTGGCCGGAATGTGCGCAGATTCCAATGCATGCCTCGCACTACTACACCACAACTCGTGATATTCCAGCATCGAAGCGTCTGCTTTACGAAACGTGCCTCTGGATGATCGTTTGTCGACGGAATGTAGCATGCCACAAGTAGTAGGCGTATCGTATGCTAGAGAGCCGCCCAGCTGCGCGTGACCCAAACGACCATGTGATCAACAGCCGTTTGGTAAAGTGATCATATTCAACACGTGAGGCACTTTTGCAAGAGCCATGTTGCATATACTCTCATGACCGGAGAAGCCTCGTTCATTGCTAGACCTCATTCAGACAAGGTGCTGTGGCAAAATCATCGAGGGGGTGGCTCGGCCTCGGCCAAAAGCACGATATCAGCCGTGGCCGACATGGGAAACACAGCATACAAGCTCGCCGATGTCGGCAAGAGGACTCGCGACCGAGCATGCCGAATGCGAACACAGGTTGGCACCGAGTCGAAAAAACAAGAATAAAAGAGGAGCATGATAGAGATCAATACTCTTGCAGGCACGGAGACCTCCGAATGGGAACACAACGATCGTTTAAATCCAAGGTTCTTCTCGTGTCTCCGTATAAAGGGATGGAAATAACCTATCTGCCAGAGGCGGGGCGGAGGAATAGGTGTATTTACTCGATCCCTATCACTAAGGGCCTGTTCCTCCGCTTCCAGCCTCGCGTACCCTCCAAATTCCGGGACCACGGCCCTATATCGTGGTGCACTCGCCAGGTGGATAGGTCCACCAAAAGAAACCCCCAGTGAAACCTGACAGTTGCTCACCGTCTCTCTAAACCCACGACCCTGACGAGGAGGGCACGAGCTAGCACGAGCAGAGCAGAGTCGTCTGCTAGCACGAGCTGAGCCCATGGGCGATGCATGCCCTCAAGTGCCACGAGATATCTGTCCGCAAATCACCTTGGTGGGCACCTTTTTCCCTCCCCCGACGGCAGGCATCTAACGGCACCCAAGGGGATAGCAGTCTACAGCCAGGGCACCACCCGCCCCAAGCGGGCTTTGCCGTAGCTATTTCGCTGAAGGGCCTCCAGGCTGTCAAGGTCAACGTTGAGAACTGTACTATCAGCGGGCCTTCTTTGGTAGGGTTGATGACATGACCCGTAGACATGGAAGTCACGCAACATTATTGATGGGCTGCCACATTTGCTTGGGAGAGAATGCTTGACAGCGGAAATGACTAGATGGCCGGTTACGGTACTTCGTGGAGGAAAACCGTTCCTTGTATCAAACGCAGATCTGCTGAGCCATCAAAAACACAAGCATTTCCAAGTGAACAGTGAAGAGTTCAGCCGCTGTATACAGACCGTTACGACTTTGTTATCGCTATTTATTAGGACCAAGATCTCCCGCAGTTTCTTCCAATTGAGAACAAAACGAGCTCCAGATATTCCTGCGGAAAGCCCACGCCACCAATACCTGATGAAATAAACCCACATCAGACGCTAGTAAACAAGTAAAAGTAAAAGCCACCACAAAGACGTTCATGAACTCATATCATCGTATCAGAAATAAAGAAACTGATAAGAAACATGCTGAAAATTGCAAAAGAATCCAGGCATTTGTTGGTATCAAGGGGCGTCGAAAGAGTCAAATCAGGGATAGTACTCTCTCCTCCGATGCTGGTCATGGATCGAGACTCTCAGGCGCTCATCGCTATCCCGGCTCCGGCTCCGGCTCCTCGGCGGCGAGGGCGGGGCGGGCAGGTAGCGCATGGGCCTGGGCGGGGCGGCCTCGACGTAGCGGAACGTCTCGTACTCGGGCTCGCGGCGCACAACGACGGGCACGGGCATGGGCACTATGCGCTCGCGCTCGACGTAGACCTCGTGGCTGTGGCTGCTGCGGCTGCTGGATCTGCTCCGCTCGCGCCTGGTGTGGTGGCGCTTCTCCTTCTTCTTCTTCTTTTTCTTCTCGGGCTTGGGGTCGACGTCAACCGAGATGACGTCTATGGTCTCGGGCTCCGACGGGCGGGGGTGGGGGGAGGCAACGGGATCACCTTTGGCGGCGGCGGAGGGGGCGGGCATTCGACAACCGGGGGAGGAGGAGGACACTCCACCACGGGCGGAGGGCAAGGTGGAGGCGGCAGGATGACCACCGGCGGCGGCGGCGGTGTTGGGCAGCGCGCCGGGATGATACTGGTGACACGCTTGCGCACTGTCACCGAACCTGGGGTAGGCGGCTCTAGGTAGGTATACTTCTTCACGGGCACGCCGTGGTACTTTGACGGTCGAGGCACTAGAGTTTGAGCGTGGCCGAGGTTAGTCGATCGTACTAAGAACGAGGTAGATGAGAGGTAGACTAAGAGGGTCACCAACTGTCGGATAAGCGGCTAGTAACAATTGCTGTAGTCCTGCTGCTGTCGTCTACGACAGGACAGAAGATAGCTACGTAGTGGCGATGAGGACGAGGCGGATAGATCGTCAGAGGATCAACTCTGCTTGGCCCTGGGCGGGCTACCTCAAAACGGTGGGCCTTGTGTAATGCTATGATATAAAAACAAAGAGGCGATGGATCGGCGAGTAAGGAGCGGCCGGGCCAGAAATGCGGTTGCGCCTTGTTTTCTAGCTGATGATCGACGCAGACGCCAGGCAGGTGTACTTCAGTCCAGCGTCGCCCCTTTGTAGACAGGATGAGGAAGAGGGTGAAAGTGGATGGATAAGAGACACAGTCTGCTGAGCGGAGGTGTCACTTTATGTCTCGAAGAAGTCGGTTGGGCGTCGCCTTGCCCAGAGCAGTGACCTGCTGGGCTGCGTTGGTACGCGGATGATCCCTGAGACCAAATGCACGAAAGCCAGGCCGAGAGAGTGAAAGGGCGAGGCGGAGGACCAGGGAGTTGGAGATGCAGACAGACAGATACGGCTTCACTCGGAGGAACACAGAAGAGGCAACAACACGGTTTTTGGAATCGAGGCGACACGGCTATGTGTGCGTAGAAACAAAAAACAAAGCACTACCACGGCCATTTCTGTTTTCCTTGTTTTCCTGCACGCACGCTCAAGGTCCAAGATTTCCAAGAGGCTGTGGACAAGGATCAGGCTTTCAGGTCGGATGACGTTATTCAACGTCACGCAGACCAAATCTAGTGCACATGATTGGCTCACGAAAAGCATGATGCAGTATCACGTGAGTGTCGGGAGCTAGGAGCGAGCGGTTGATTGTGGGCAGATGCATGACATTCCGTCGCTGCCCAATGAGGCCGCGAGTTTCTAAGAGAGCGGTCGATGTGATTTCGATGTCGGATACATCTGGGGTCCTGGGATAAGGGGCCCACGTTGGGCAGATGCGGCTTTCATCTGTTGGGAACAACCACCTCTGGGCGGGAGAAGCCAAGTTCTAGAATGATCTCCATCTTCCTGGTTGGTACGAGATTGGGCCCCTACACACGATGCAGAAGCACCGCAGCCTCCAACCCGCCAAGACCCAGCTGACTGCCCATCAAACCCGCCATGGCCATCTTGCGCCGCAATGAGAGGCTCCTCGGTGAGAGACCACGTCGCCACCAGCTCTATTGACAAGGGCAAGCGTGCCGGTCCCCATCAACCACGGCACCCCGGGGGAGCTTTAAGAATATTCCCACATTGTTCTCATGCTCACAAAGCGGGGGGTTTTGGACGAAAGTCATGGCCTGGATGATCCCGTACGAGAAAGCACAACCGTCCCCGCGATAAGTGCCCACCTTCTGCCTTGGCGTCTGGTGGATATGCCGGCGGCTGAGCAGCGGCTAAGCATTGAGCCCCCCGGATGATCGGGGCAGCCGGACAATTCGGCATAGACCCAGAGACCGGGCGGTGGGGGGAGGCGAAACATGACAAAGGCCTCATCGGCGCGGATTCCGTGGCTCCCGGCGTGGCCAAGCCGCCGGCTCAGAAAGCCAAGGAAAATAATGAGCAGAAATCCAATTCGTTACAAGGGAGTGAGTCTCCTGTTTGACAGAAAAAGGAAAGAAGGCACGAGAGTTAGAAGCAGGGAAAGTAGAAAGTAAACAACAGCCTTGAGATAAACACTGACAGCAGTCAAAACGCTTATGACGTGAAGCGACGAATTGCCATCGCTTTGACTTGCTCATCTTTGCCAGGCGACTGTGGCAGCTTGTCAAGATCTGATCCACTACCCCATGCTATGCGGCATTATCCTTAACAAATCCCCGTGCAGGGCGGACTTCCCCATGGCGGCATCAAGGGTCTGTGTCGTAACATATAGAGAGCCCGGGTTGGTCGCCCGGTAGGCGCCGGACGCTGGAAACCAGGCAAAAGGCTGCTGAATGCTTGCGTCATGCGACGGACGAACGACGGGGCGGCATTCTCAGCCCGGCTTGATCTCGCTGGGCTGCTCCATTGTTGGATTAATGCGGACATATTGTTCTACATACGTGTGCTACGCGTGTTGAGATGCCGCCAAAACAAAAAAGTTTAGATGGTAACGGGCGTTCCAAACGCCCGTTACTACTACTATCAGGGTGACCCGTTGAAGTCAAACGGCTTTTTTGTCCTCCTCTGCAGGCACTGGTCTGCCAAGGCCCGGCCACATGGTAGCGCATCTGAAACCAACCCGAGACGAGCGTGGGATTATGGTTTATTGGCCAAATTCCCGTCCAACTGCGTGCATGACTGATTGGCCGGTTTCAGAAAATCAATTTCCTTCAGGTCATCTGCCTCTTTCAACCTTTGCAGCCTGTGTTTTGTTAACCGACCCAATCGCCCAGTCCCCATCTCATTTGGGTTTGATTTGTTTTGTTTTGTTGCCCTGGGTATTGTAGCACTGCTCGGACATTAACACCGCACCCCACACGACGTGAAAAAGAAAAAGAAAAAGAAGAAAAAAAAAAAGTGCCGGCGGGGCGACGACGGGTATGGTACGATCTTGACATCACGGTGCTTTGCCGAAGATTTCTTAGATAAAGGCACTCCCGGATGCTACCACGCCCGAGAGGACAACAACCGTTGGGCGAGAACGGATGGAAGGGCGGGTCTTGGGGAGCCGGGGCCTTGCAAGTTGAGTTGCAACCCATGGATCCGACCTCGCCGGGATGGGGCGGGCCAACTCGTCTCAAGGAGGACGCATGGAGAGAAATGGAAAGGAGAACAACAACAAAGCCACACGCTGGCGGACGGGTCGGTGGTCGGCTGCCCGCGGCGAAGACGTCCTCGGGCTTGCGGCTCCAGTCGCGCCGCTTCGGTCATGCCCGGCCGGCCTGCGCGCTTGAACGCGGCGGGCTATGCATACCGAAAGAGAGATAGGGGCTTTCCCTGCTCGCCTTCTTGGTTTTCCTTCCCCGATCGGGAAAATTCTGGTAGCCTCGCGGCGGAATCCCCCTGCTTCACTGCAAGAGACGGACGGGGACATCGCCGTTGGGGGAAAAATCCTAGCATTATTACAAAGACCTGCATGAGGCGAAGGGTTCGGGCCAAGAGATCCGCGCCTTCGATCATCCCGGAGAAATCGACAGGCGGTTTGCCAAGTGGCGGGGGTGTCGTGAGGCCAAGCACTCAACCCTGCTTGCTTGGCCGTGGGGGCGAGAAGCACTCAGAGGTATGTAGGTATCCAGCGGTTCGCAGCCTGCAAGAGGCCGAGATGTATCGACCACGAAAGCGACGACCTTCCGAGATGGTTCCATGGAAGAAAAATCTGACGAGTGAGATTCGTGCCGTTTTTGCTTTGCCGCCGAACCTGCACAGCCCGGCAATGCCAACCGTCGTACGAAACCGTGCGGGGGAGTTGATTGGTAGAGCAAGGTCCCTGACGATCAAAATGCATTTAAGCAGCGCGTCGCTTGCTTAGGAGGGCACCAAAAGACGCGGATTGGTCGAGCTTCATGTTTCGAGATATGTTGAGAGACAAATTTGTCAACACACCTTTCATCTCACAGCGCTTCCGAATATTGCGGTTGACAGGTACCTATCCGGCTTGATTGTTTTGAATACCACCTTGACGAACCCGTCAGTGTAACAAGAAAAGCCGCCCAAGGCTGACGTTTCGAGAGGCGAGTAAACAGCTGCCATTCCTGGACCAAGATCCGGGGCCTCATGCAGGTGGCCAATTTTCTTCCACTAATTATCTCAACATTGTCACGCCCGCGTTCCCGCTCGTTTCCTTAGATAGTGCCTAGTCCTTTCCCCGCCCATTGTGTTTATACCCTGGAATAAGAATAAGAAGGAGGCGTCTTTAACCGAGTCCTGGGGTATAAAGTTCAACGGTTCCGTAAATAACTAACACGGCGAAACCTTGCATGCAGTGGTAGCCGTGCAGTGCTCGGCGTTTCGCAAGACAAAGAGCCCCGCAGTTTAATGGTTACATGGTTCATTTTCACATCGAGATGTTGTTGATGGCAGGGAAATCCCTATTCTATAGCAATTGAGTGGCATCCTATGGCACCGGCCAGATCGTTTGGCAGACTTGAAACATGAAACAAGTTTTCTTTCTTTCTTTTCTTTTGAGGACGGCATTTCTCGATGCATAGTGTATATGTAAGCAGATTTATACGTACTAAGCCATGCGATGCATATGCTTTGCTAGGGGCATTCGGCACGAGGTTAAATTGCTTTTGGCTTGTTGCCCAGATGATAAGTGTAACGGTCATTGTCCTGGGCGTCCAGGCATTTCCCTGTGTCAATCTCCGTTCCCGCCAGCGGGGGATGAACCCTCAAGACGGTCCACCTGATGATCGTAGGGTTCCGACGGGATGTGCTGTCTTCACATAGCAGGTTCCAGTCCGCGTTGGAGGATTACCCATGAAAACAATCGCCTTCCAACATCTCTGGGGTTGCAATCAACGAGGACAGGGGGCGTCAGGGGAGCCTGCAGCAGACAGGCACAGCATGTCGAGATTCCAAGTCTCAACTTGTTTCTGTCACACCGCCTCGTTGCCTCCACGCTGCAAGGGACGGCAACAATTGCACCGCACCCACCAGGAAGCGAACAGAAACACCCTTGATTGGTGCCGGCATGGAGGCTTGAGGTGGCGTGGACGTGGCTCCAGCTGGATGCAGATTGAGCCAGGGGCAGGGGCAAAGGGCCCGCCGCGGCGAGGAGAACGTGGGTGTTATGTACAGTACAGTGGGTGCATCCCGCCCGCGTCCGGGTAAACCTTGAGCGCAAGTAAATTCCGGTTCCCTTTTAACTCGGCCGCTCTGGAACGGCCGAGCTCCTCCGGACTCGAACGCCGGCCACGGCTACCTCTTCTGGCTGCTGACGCAAGGCCGAGGGGCAAGGGCGGGGACGAGCCAAATCCAGAGAGGCGCTCTGGGGCGAACTGAAGCGGGCATGTTCGGATTAGGAAAAGGAAAAGGGGGCGAGTAATCTAGTCGTCGGAGTTTCTACATTGGACGAGATGGTCTCGGAGCACTGCTAGTTTGGTTTGCACACAGGGAAAATCAGCGAGGCGCCCCGGCAAATAAAGCGAGCACTCCGAGGTGCTGGGGCTCTCTCTCAACGAGAAAGTAGCTACCCCAAGAATTCATTGTGCGGCTGATCGTAGCGTTGATTGGTCCCACACCTGGGGACCACCGGCAACCAGACGGAGATAGCAACAGGGGCTTGAGCGGCTAGGGTGGGTGGGTGGAGGTTGCGCCACGGGCCCGCTGAGAGCCAGCAGGTGGTCAAGGGCACACTCGCGGGAAATTGCACCGAGCGGTCGTGAGAATCAAACGGCTCCCTTGCAGGTGGCTTGCCCTCCTTGATTCGCACAGCACTGGGATTGGAGGACTCCGACCGGTTCAGGGCACACGCAAAATCGGTGGCTGCTGGCCCTGGGCCTGGAGGGTCCGCCACCCAGCGCCCTGTCCTGCATGGGGCATGACGAATGGGCTGGGATGATGGGCGCCCGGCCTAACTCGAACAAGAAGACCACCCACTCTCCCGTCCAGGGGCAGTAGCCGGCGCCTGGTGAAGGGAGGGCCAAAAATACATATTGGGTGGACGATCCGAGTTGAAAGCAAGCTTTGGATAGTGGCGGGCGAGCGTCGCAGGTGCCCCTGTCCGCGGATCGTGGTAGATCATCCATGATCGCCAAAAGAAATCAGGTCATCGGCTGGCCGCACAGGAGCTAGACAAGGGCACCGAGACAGACGGTCGACGGACACAAAAGTAGTACAGAGGCACGAGATTGAGTTTGTAGCACAATGGGCTGAATATCATCCCGTGCGAGCCGCTTATGATAGCCCGCCGGAACAGCCTGTGCGTCCAACGGTTGCCCAGCAGGCCATAAGGCGGCACATACCTGTAGACAACAAGGTTCCATCACTAGTCTCCCTTGCGCTGGAGGGAACGGCAGACAATCAGGAAGCGTCTCGCTGACGGACAGGCGAACAGGCAGGACGGAGACGCACAAATGAGAGCGATGGAAAATGAGAAAGTGAGCGATGCATTGTCATTAGCCATGTGTGTCCGCTCAAGACAGATCCTAAGGTTATCGGCAGGCTTTCTGAAACCTGGGGGCGCTGATTGGAATGGACCCGCCACGGGGCAAAGACGCATCCCTGTCCACCACAATGTCCCCTAAGATTCGATGGGGATGGATGCCACCAGCGGAAGTACTGCAGGCCGTACCGTGCCAACCGACCCCATCGGTCCTCTCAAAGCCGGGGCATTGGTCTCGTCCCTGCCAGCGCACCCGCGTCACCCTGGTGAAGCTAAGGCACGCTGTTATGTGCCGTATGTATGAGCTGCGTCGATTCTGTGCGAAACGAGCTCGCTGGTAGGTTCCACGTGGACAGCGCAGCAGCCAAACAAAGAAACATGTGTGCCTTCTGGGCCAGGGCCACTGCAAGCATGTATGTAGCACTGGGGCTCGCTGAAGATGGTCTCCTTCGGCTCAGAGAGCCAATTTTGATATCGGCTGTTGATGCATGTCTTTGCTGCACCTCAGTCCTCCACAATATCCTGGCTCCAACTCCAATGGCAACTGATGGGGACTGGGGCTTTTTGCAATGGGTGGACCTGTGCAACAACAAAAATGCTGGCGTGCTCTGGTGTTGTCTTCCCGATCTGTCATTGGCGGCCGAGTACGTTGCATGCAGGACGGGGACGCGATTTCAAAGGCAATTTGCTTTGACAGCGGCAGTAGCGCCGAGAGAGTGCGCGGTAAGCTCGATCTGGACTCAGAGACTTCAAGTTCAGCCAGCAACGGGCTAGAAGTGGACAAGCTGAGATGGGAGCGTTCCAGCGTCTAGACCTAGGCACACATGGCCGGGCGTGCTGGTGCAACAGGCATGCACTAGGCACTTGTGTGCCGTGCGGCTATAGCTATGCGGGGACATACCTAGATGCACCAAGGCTGCGCCAAAGCTAATACAGGAGCATGATTGCAGTGGCAAGGCTTCTCCTTGGTCCGGACATGGAAACCGCATTGCTACCCACCACCACCTCCTCGGCTTGTTTCCAAGCCTCCCCTTGGTCTCGACCACTGCCGTACCGTTCGTAGACCGTGTTGGGAAACAAGGGCATGACGGTTTGTGTGTGCTGGCTATTGGTCCCTTCGCGACTGGGCGGCCGTCTAAACCAAGTACATCGCACTGCACTGCGCGCTCTTCTGTGCTGGCTGTTGTTGCAGCGGCCGCGGCTGGGCGCAACAGCGTGCGCCGGACGGGCGAGCAGCAGAGCAGCGAGAGAGCCAGCAGAGGCCGCAGGTAGGATTGTTGATTGTTGCTATCACACGCGACGTCAATCAGGGCTTATCCAGCCTTCTCGAAACCCTCCTCCTCCCATATGAGGGCAAAGGCCCTGCGTTGAGCTCTGACCACCCGACCACCCACCCCCGTCCACCCCATCGGTCGCCAAGGGGCGTCCCATCCCGACTCGCATAGAGGACCATGTCGCAGCTTGCGCGCCAGAGTGATGGCGACGGCTCGTCGGAGACCCAGTTGCTTTACCCATCCTCGCTCTCGCCGCCCGCGACCATCCAGCCGAACGTCCCCAGCAGACCCACGCCGAACGACGACGACGACGCCGCCGCCGCCTTGGTCTGCAGGCCCTCACGGCCACTGCCGACCTTGTCATTGTTCGCCAAGCAGGCTGCTGCTGCTGGCTCTTGTCCTAGCAGCCCGTCGTCACCGTCGAACATGTCGACATCATTCTCTGCTCGGTAAGAAAAGCTAAAGTAAAACGCAAAAACAAACAGACCTACCTCCTATTTGCAGAAAAACAAAAGAGACACAAACATAATACAGACAAAGGGAGGAGGTGTGGCGAGAGCGGGCAGGACCAAAATGGCGGCCGCGGTCGTCTCAATCCACCCACCAGCAGCAGCGAAGCAGCCTTCCCTGCCCCTGTACACCCCCCTGGAATACAGGCTCCACTACCCTCCATATGGTGCTCGATGTCAATACTTCCCCAGTTTATGTGCCTGCCCGTCTTCAGTGGGACGGCCTGGTTCTCCTACTTTTGCGTCTGGCCGCCCTCTGCTTTTTTTTTTTTTTTTTTTTTGCTCCTTACCATCCAATTGTCTGTTTCAATACATTCCCTTGCCATCCTACAACCTACCCACTCAGAGAAGTGGTAAAGGGAATCACCCACCTCGCTGCTGTGCCAAGCGGTGCTCGACTCAGGCGCCTCCTGCCCACACCACACAAAGAGGAGGGAGGCACGAGAACGGCTGGAAGGAGCGAGCTTCTTTCGCTTCCAATTCCCCGCAACAACAGCGCCCTTCTGTGTAGACCTCCCAGCCGGGCACGCGCCAGACGCAACGAACGACGCACGCTCTCTATAACAAGAGCCCGAATACCAAGTGCTAACCTACATCACCTTCTCTTGCCTCGCCGCAACGAACCACCACCACTGTCTCCAGATCACTTGGACGGCTGGCCCCGAGCCCGCTGCAGACCACCACTTTCGTCTCCAATGCCGAGAGCGTGAGCCCTAGCCCGACGACTTCCGGCTTTCCCTCTCCGATCCACGGCTTCCCGGCTGCCGCCTCCCAGACTGCCGACGCCGGCGCCCACGACGGTCCCTCGTCCCAGACACGGCGCACTCGCAGGAAGCCCCCTTACTTCCAAAGCGCCAAAACTAGTCCTTCCGCCTCCGAGGCGAGCTTTGGGTGCGTCACTCGTGACACAGGGACCAGGCGGGGCTTGCTCTTGTGTGCCGCTTTGCTGCAGCAGTGGCAGCAGCAGCCTCTGATGGTTATTGCGCGTGGCTGCTGGGGTGTGGGCTGACATGCATCTTTTCTCTGGACCAGTTCGATCGCCCAGTCCCCAACCCACGTTCCGGATGACAGCAGGAGTGCCTCGGACCCTGTCATAGCCTCGAAGCCCCTGGAAGGCTTAGCCCTCCGGCCGTCCATCACCATGGCGGGCCCGCGTGTGGAAGCGGCCAAGGGCGCCCCCAGGACCTCGTCCATCGACTCGGCCATATCTGCCATGTCGTCGAGCTCTAGTTCACTCAAAAACCAGGCCGACAGCTCGAGCCCCGCCGACATTGCCAACCTAATCAAGGCCGCCGGGAGCGCCGAGGCCGTCATACAATACCTCCTCAAAGAGAAGAACTCGCAGGCACAACAAAACTCACAACTATGGAGGCTAGTGGACAAGCAAAGAGCCATGATCTTGGGCCTGAACAAGGACCTGGAACGAGCCCTCAAGGACAAGGAAAAGTACCGCAAGAAGCTCAAGGAGGTCATGTCCCCGCCTCAGGTCCCTCCGGTACCTCCAGTTCCGCCACAGCAGATGAGAGGAGCTGCTGGCCCAGACGACACGCCTCGTTCTCGATCCGAGGCTCCCGAAATGCCGCCCAAACTTACCGTGCCCGTATCCCCGACGATCGACTCCGACAGCATCAAGCAGTCGCCCATAGACGTCGCACTCGCTCCATACCCAATCACTCCTCCCGCAGACCAGCCGATGGGTGGTAGTGGTATGGCGTCGGGCGTTGGAGAGATGCTAGATCCACTGCACTCTATGCCCAAGCCAGAGGAGCATGCACTCGACCAGTACAACGTGGATCAAGAAGAACATGAATCTGACCTAGTCCAGAAGGAGGCCGACCAGCTATCAGACCTGCCACTCGACTGCCCCCTGCCCCCACCGTCACGAAGCCCTCCAAGCGAGCCACCACGCGGACCGCCGCCTAGGCCACCGGTTTCCGCAGAGACGAAGGACGATGGCCTCGGCCAGTTCCCGCGCCCGCCCGGACCGCCTCCACGCAGGCCTCCTCCGGCGCCTTTGCAGCTGCAGTCGCCCAACAAAACTCCCGAGGAGGAGTCTGGGGATTCGGATCTGGACGGCCTGATCGGTGTGAATAATGAGGCTGATGCAGAGAGGAGAGGGCGGCGCAGAACGCGCCAGGAGGATGACCAAGAAAGAGAGATACTTGCTCAGAAGGAGGCTGAGATTCGGAGCCTATCCAAGAAGAGCAGGAAGAGCAGCGTCTCAAAGAGTACGCCAATATCTACGGAGCCGGGCCCGCTATCATCTTCAAACATACCGGCAAGCCCACGCAGCTTCCCGGCCGGTATACAGGCGGAGCCCGCCTCGCTGGCTGGGGTGTTGAACAGCGGCGGCAGCGGCGACCGTGAGGTGGAATCCGTCATAGTTGCGCCGCCCCAGATTTTCTCAGGCCTCCCCGCAAGTCCCCGTCCTTTCGGCGCCCACATGCAGCAGGCATTTGCTTCTCCGCAACCTTCACCACGAGGCCAAGCCGTATTCGCAGCATCCAACTTCTCGCCCCGTGCGCCGCGACACCCCATCCCATTACCAAACTCGCCTCAATTCATGCCGCCGACAACAGCCGACGGCCCGGAGGCCAAGCCGAGGCCGCTGAATCTCGTCAAGAAGGCCATGGACGCCTTGAGCGGAGCCTCGTCGTCGTCGAGCCCGACAAAGACGTCTCGCGATAGCCCGACCGACATGCCAAGGGAGTACAGCGGATTCGTCACGGATGAGTATCCGGATCTTCTAATCCCACCGAATGCGCTGCCTTCGGTCGACATTAAAGTTGCGTCGTCGCGCATGAAGCCGTCACGGGCCAGTCTACTGTCTCTCACCCAGTTGGAGGAGGACCCGGTTTTCACGCTGGCCATCTTTTCCCGGGCCGACGGTCACGAGCTCTGGAGGGTAGAGAAGGACTCGCTGTCGCTTGCCAAGCTGGATCAGCGGTTGAAGCAATGCCCCGCCTTCACGGCCAAAACGCCCGACAGATCTCTGTTTAGTGGACACGCGCCCGCCAAGCTGGATGCGCGGCGTCAGGCACTCGATCAGTACCTTGACGACCTGCTCAACACCCCGCTGGACACGGCCACTGCTATAGAGCTGTGCAAATATCTTTCGACAAACACGCTACCGCCCAACGCGGATGAGACGGGCGCGGTCGAAGTCGCCACGGACAGCTCTCGGGCGCCCAAGACCGGTCCCGGCGGACGCCCGTTCCGAAACGGCTATCTGACCAAACGCGGCAAGAACTTTGGCGGGTGGAAGGCGCGCTTCTTCGTTCTCGAGGGGCCGCAGCTGAGGTATTACGAGACGCCTGGCGGCGCCCATCTCGGCACCATCAAGCTGCAGAACGCCCAGATCGGAAAGCAGTCGCAGAGCAACGACAACTCCTCGCCCGCTCGGTCCGGAGGTGGAGGCGACGAGATCGACAACCAGTACCGCCACGCTTTCCTGATTCTGGAGCCAAAGAAGAAGGATCCGTCTGCCATGACCAAGCATGTGCTCTGCGCCGAGAGTGACAAGGAGCGTGATCTTTGGGTGGATGCGCTGCTGCGTTGGATCGATTTCCGCGACCCAGACGACGAGGAAGCGGCGGTGGCCAAGAAGGAGTCGAGCCAGAGCCAGAGCCAGGGCGCGTCCACCAGCTCGTCGTCGAGCTCCAAGAAGAAGAAGTCGTCCAGCCGCCAGGCGCAACAACAACAACAGCAGCAGCAGCAAGCAGAGGGCGAGTCGCTGATTGGCGTCAACTACGACACGACACAGCAAGGTGAGGCACCGCAGCAAGGCGGTCCACCCCCGAGGAAAGGTAGCGTCAATGACAGCGAAGCCTCTCTACCAACGCCCATGGGGATGAGCTCGCAGTCGGGCTATGCCATTTCGGGGCCGCGCGACCCGCAGCCCATCGCCGATTCTGCCAGCTGGGGTGCCAAGACGCCTGGGGTCGCAGCGATAGAGGAGAAGAAGGCTCGGAAGCGAAGCTTCTTTGGCTTTTCCAAGGCGAGGACGTCGACGGACGGCAACGACTCTCTATTCGGTTCGGACTCGAACAACGTGCCTGGCAACGGTGGGCCGAACGGTCACTCAGGCCCGGTCAGGCAGGTCTTTGGTGCGCCGCTGGGCGAAGCAGTCCGGTACAACTCGCCTTTGGACGTCAAGGTTCCGCTTCCGGCGGTCGTGTACCGGTGCATCCAGTACCTCGAGTCCAAAAACGCCATCGCCGAGGAGGGCATCTTCCGGCTCAGCGGCTCCAACGTGGTGATCAAGCAGCTGCGTGAGCGCTTCAACAACGAGAGCGATGTGAACTTGGTGGCCGACTCGGCCTACCACGACATCCATGCGGTCGCGTCGCTTCTCAAGCTGTATCTGCGCGAGCTGCCGACGACGATCCTAACGCGCGACCTGCACATGCACTTCGTCTCGGTGACAGAGATGCCCAACTCGGCCGCCAAGATTGCGGCGCTTGGCGAGCTGGTGGAGCGGCTACCGCAGGCCAACGCGACACTGCTGCGGTACCTGATCGCATTCCTCATCAAGATCATCAACAACGCCGGACAGAACAAGATGACGGTCCGCAACGTCGGCATTGTCTTCTCGCCCACACTCAATATTCCAGCCCCCGTCTTCGCCATGTTCCTGCAGAACTATGAGGGAATCTTTGGCATCGACGCCGAGCATTATCAGCTGCCGCTGACCAACTCGGCCCAGCAGGAACAGCAGCAAGCACGCCGTCAGCAGCAGCAGCAGCAGCAGCAGCAGCAACAACAACAACTGCAGCAGCTGCAGCAATGCAACGACGACGGATGCAGCGACAGGAGCATAAACATGCGTCCAGCCGCCGCCCCGCGCCGGCCGTCTTTGGCATCGTTGGATCAGCTGGCGCGGCCGTCCACCTCGGGTACGGGCGGGTCGCCCCATCGGGCTCGCCTCGTCGATCCGGAGCGTCAACAGCGCAACACGCCAACGCCTCCGTGGTGTTCGCCGTGACGAAGCCTAAAAAGTGTTGTAACTTCTCGTAATGTGAAGATCACGAATGCCAAAACGTCCTCAAGGTTCATCGTCGCGCCACAGCAAAATAGGGAGAGTTCTTTCGAAGAACTTGATATCAGCACCGAATTCCCGCTAAGGAATGGGGGGACGCCGCCGCCGGCACAGCAGCCGAGGCAGGCTAGCTACGAACCGGCGTACATGGCACAGCAGAACGTGCCGACGGGGGGTGTGCCCATGGCGCTGAGACCGGCATACGAGGGCGGCATGTTTGTGCCGTCCAACGGACTCGACATGACGCAGCTGCAGACGCCGACGGGATCCCGTGCACCCAACCCGCAGTACGACCGCCCGATTTACGAACAGGGGGGTGTGCCCGCGTACGAGGGTCCATTCGCGAACAGCGGTGGCGGTGGCGTCAAGAACCGTCGGGAAAGCGGCGCCTTCATGATGGGCGCTGGCGGCATGAGCTCTCAAGGGTCGAGGAGTCGACTCAGGGAGGAGGCCCATTTCTAAGCCGCGTGTCTGTGACGGGTTTCTCTGGCCGCGGTGGGCGGTTGTAGGCTGGGCAGGTGCTCCGGTGGGTTGGTGGTTCTCGTATACATCACCCTCCAGCATCATCAAACACATAATTCGACTGGCGAAGGGGCGTTTCTCCAACTAGCATGTTCGCTTCTCTGTTGTTAGGAATTGTCAAGATATCTTGAATGTCGGTTTATATCCCCCCTTTTTTTTTTTTTTTTTTTATTTATCGGTAGTTTCCTTCTTTCTCTCTGGGTTGTCTCAACCATTTTCGGCGTACTCATGTCTTCGGAGAATGTCATGTACATTTTACGCTTGTCTCGCATATTTCTTGAAGTCCCGGTCTCGTCATTCAACTTGGGCTCTTGTTTAGGTACCTACTCGGTTCTGGCTGCCCTTGGACCATCGCGGCGTCAATGCATTTGGCATGCGGTAGTTTTCTCACATCTTTTTTACTCAACTTGTACCTTTAATGTCTGGCAATAAGGCACTTGCCGTATCCTGGAATCCCTGAAGCTGGGGGAGACGAGGCTTGGTGTGAGGACTTGTGCAGGGTGAAGGGTGAAGGGTGTATTTTTAAGTGGCAGGTGGAAGAGAGTTGAAACCCTGGGGCCTGCAAAGTACCTTGATGCTGGGTCTTCCTGCAGAACCATGAAAGCAGACGAAGGAGAAAAAAATAAGCTCCGAGACCGCTGTGTGCGACTCTGAACTCTAAAATCACATGATGTTAGAGGTATAATGTCAATGCATCGAATCGGCTTCCATCCATTGGAGTAAATGGCGACCGAGCCGGGTTTAGTGAAAGTTTAAACGATGGAACTAGATCGGATGAGATTGATGGGATGATGCATGTGTCCGGCAACAATGACATTGACTGTTAGGTGCTGTCCAAATTCCCCCCGCGGATGTCCAACGCTCCTGCCAACCATGGCTCTGCGGGCCTAGGCCAGATCCAGCATTCCGAGCCGGGAAGGCGCCCGGGATGCTGTTCCTGCCTGCCCCACCCACATAAAGAAGAAGGGAAGAAGAGACCCGACGGAGGATGACCCCCCTCGTTCAGCCTCATGAGCCCGCCTGCCTGGTCAGCAGCATCGATCGCATTTGCAACGCGCGTCAAAGTCACGCCACCCACCTTCTTCGTGCAGGCCGGCGCCTCGGCCGCTTCGAAACCCCGAGTTTCGGCGCTTTTTTTTTCTTGCCTGCAATTTCGGGCGCTTGACAAGCGCCGGCAGCAGGCACACGCCCGAGCCGACCAGCCCCGGCCCGTGCTATCTTTTCCCAATTGCTAATACCCATTGATTTCTGTCTTTGCTGTCCTTGTGTCTGTTTCTCTCCGTTTATTCTCCTTTTTCCCCTCTCCCTGGACCGAGTCAGGCGGCACCCCCTACTCTAGCACATGGGATGGCGGGCCGGCCGAGCCTGAGCGGCTCGTCGCCCGCCAGTGGCGGCGACAGTCCCGCCAGCAGCACCTCGTCGCGGTCCACCATGACGCACCTGCCTCCTGCAGCAGCAGCAGCAGCAGCAGCAGCAGCATCAGCCGGTGATCCCTTCCCTCTGCGCCCGACAGACCTTCGTCGCTATCACCATCCCGTCACGCATCCGCGCGCCACCGGCTTCGCTGCCAGGGACGCGGCCTCGCACTCTTCTTCTTCTGCCCACGATGATGCCTACCAACACCAATACCAACATCGCCACGACCACGCCACCTACCCGCCGCCGCCAGTCGCGGCGGCGGCACCAGGCGGCGAGCCCGACCAGGCCGGCGACCCCAAGAAGCCGCGGGCCTGCGAGTCTTGCCGCGGGCTCAAGGTGCGGTGCGACCCCGACCCCGCCGACCCGGAGGGCTCGTGCCGGCGCTGCGCAAAGGCCGGCCGCAGCTGCGTCGTGACCCAGCCGACCCGCAAGCGCCAGAGGAAGACGGATAGCCGCGTCACAGAGCTCGAGAAGAAGATCGACGCCCTGACGGCTAGCCTGCACGCCGCCAGGAGGCCCCCCGCCGGCGACGACCATGTCGTGCTCCCGCCGCTGCTGCCCCATCCGGCGGCGTCGCTGTCTCCAACCCCTGCTGCCAAGGCGGGAGGAGCCGATGATCGCGTCTCGACCTCCCCGACGGAGCCTAGCGCGGCTTACAACAGCCCCCTCAACACCGCTTCACAGACCAGGAGGAGCCACAGCGCCGCTGCCTCTGGCGCTGGTCCTGACGCTGCTTCGATGCACGCGTCATCGTCAGCGCCGTCCTCGGCAGCAGCAGCAGCAGCGGCAGTGGCGCCCGTCGCGTCTGCGGTCGAACCTCCCAACCATCCAGCCTCGACTAGCGACTGGAGGCCGGTTCTGAGCGGTAACCCGATACATACTACACCAGGGACCCCCACGCATGTCAACGCGTATGGTTTGGTGCTGGAGAAGGTTGCCGCGCACGAAGATGGCTCGGGAACACCGTCATCAATAAACAG
>GL876968.1:1847289-1868456 GCA_000193285.1 Magnaporthiopsis poae ATCC 64411
ACGTGCTACTTCCTAGCCTCCAACACCTCCATGACGCTGCACCGGCCGAACCTGATCCGGTGGACGCCCTTCATGACCGAGTGTCTCGAGGTGCTCCAGTCATCTCCCGATGCCGCCCCTACCGACCCATACTTCTGCCATCTCGTCTGGACGCACCGCCTCGCCGAGGAGGTCGGCATCCAGTTCAACATGGAGGACCCGACCGCAGTCATCGACTTGGCCGACCCGCGCACGCGCCACGCCATCAAGGGGTTCGAACGCGATATTGAGCGCTACCGCGCCGCCGTGCCGCCTGCGCTGATGCGACCTTCCCTCAACCTGGGCTTTCACGTCCTCAGCCTCTACATGCACGAGATCGCGCTGCGCAGCGAGGAGGGCATCGAGGAAATCCGGCCGGGCATGGGTCCTCCTGGCGCCGGTGGCTGTGTCGGTGGGGGCGCCGCCCGCGAAGATGGGAACAGCAATCAAGGCCTTAACAAATCTTGCGGTAACAAGAGCGAAACGGATGTTCTGCGAGATGGCGGCAGCAGCGGCATCGCCAACGGCAATGCCGATGGCGGCAGCAGCACCAGTAACAGTAGTAACAGTGGCCCCAACAGCAGTGCCGCCGCGCCCCTGACGCCGGCACATATCCAGGCGCTCTCAGCTTGCATTATGGCCATCGACGGCATATTCGACGCGTTTCTGGGCATGACCCCCGAGGAGGTGCGCTGTCTCCCGGTCTTCAACTTTGTGAGGGTCGCCTACGCGACCGTGGTGCTCATCAAGATGCATTTCGCCGCCGCTCGTCCGGACTCTGAGATGGGGCGCATTATAAAGCACGAGGACCTAAAGGTCGACCAGCATCTGGGAAGCCTGCTCGAGAAATTCCGCCTCGCCGGCGAGGGCGACCGCTCCCGACCTGCTGCAAAGTTCCATCTCGTCCTGTCCATGCTGCGCTCCTGGTTTCAGAAGCAGGGACGGGCCACCAAGGCGCGTTCGGCTGGGGCCGCTGAAGAGGACAGTCGAGACAGCGGCGTGGGAGCGACAGCAGGGACGCCTTGTGAGGAACGGGATCATCCCCATCGAGCGCCTCCTCCTGCTCAAAGTGGCCACCAAGGAGCCCCTTCGAGCAACACTAGCAACTCAAGCAACAACAGCAAGAACACCAACACCTATGCTCCACCAAGTCGCCCACTCGACGTCGGGCCAGCTGGACATCAGCAACCTCAACAAACGGAACAGGTACAACCGACCTTCGTAGCAAACACACCACTTCAGGTCCTCTCAGAGCTCGCCACGAACGACGCCAGGGGTGTGACCGTGCCCGGGACGACGGGCCGTTTCCCTGGCGGCAGCGCGCCATCCTGGGTGACGAACCCGCCAATCTCACAACCTTTTATGTACGATCCCGACGCAGCAGATGCAGTTGCCAACCGAGGAGGAGGAGTAGAAAGAGAAAGCGGCGGCGCGTTTTCCCAGCATGAAGCCCGTGGTCAGACGCGGCAACCGCCACAGTTGCAGCCGCAGCAGCAGCAGTGGATGGGCTCTGCCAGCATAGATCCGGGGAACTTTGGAGATGGCGTGGTGCAGGCCATGGACCTTACTTATGGCGGCGGCCTGACCCTGTTCGGCAGCGGCGACGCCATGTACAATTTCGACGGCGCCGCCTCGGCTTCCCTCGACGCCGGCGGCTTCGGCGACCTCGGCACCAGCATGCGCAATTTCGGCGTTGCCGAGCCTCTCTGGTTCGGCAGCTTTCTCGAGTCGACGGGCATGGACGCCCAGTTCCATCAATACTAATCCCTTTTTTTCTATCTCTCTTATATGTTCTCATATCTGTTTGGGAAAGGACAAATGGGAACCACAATAACGTCATCTTTTGCTGCTCCCCTCTTTGTTTGATCACCATCCCTAGCTCATGTACAGCAACTGATATCTATTTGCTTTTGTTCATGATATATCCCTACCAAAATTGTGTCGATCTTCTTTTTGTCCCCCGACTGGGGATGTTGGGAATGTTTTACATGATTCACCACGATCCACGCACACCAAGGATGGATGGCAAGAATGTCCAAAACCAGCCTGTACAAAGTGCTACGTGGCAGCTATGCTATTTGCAGGAGCTCAGCTGCCACGCCCTCATCGGACGTAAGCTGGGCAAGGTGGCTGTGGCTACTGATCCTGGAATAACAAAGATGAGATTCAATCAGAGGCAAAAAAAAACAGGCTCGCTCGTGAGATGGTATCTATGTATAGGTAGCAACGAAACACGAATCTTTTGTAAGCCCAAATGATGCATAATTCGGCATTGAGGCAGGGCGGATTCACCGCGATCCATGAAAGATGGATGGCAAGGATGGCCAAAGCCTGCCTCTCGATGGCCCTCGGGCAACTGCAGTTGCTATGTGGCAGCTATGTAGCGAATTGCCCGAGGTACCTATTTATATAACTCGGCTGCCTTGCCCTTATGGGACGCAGCTGGTGGAAAAGGTTCCCATCTAGGCAAACGAACATGCTTATTTTAGAGCCCAAACTACGTGGAGCTCAGCGCCGGGTCTAGTTGGGAAATGGACAGTCTGTTTCTTGATAAGATTTGTATTCATCGTCGATATCTGCTTGGATGTATTCGTGTCATTCTCGTCGTCAATATAAATAGCAACGCGAAAAAGAAGAGGGGACCGAGCCGTGGTCCCCCCCTGCTGCAGAATGTGCTCCCTTTCCCTTTCCCTTCCCTTGGGAACCAACCGGCTTGAATCCAGCAAGCAAAAAAAAAAAAAAAGAAGAACAAATCTGTCAGCCGACAGTGCACACGACTAAGTCGCTGTGCCCTCGAGGTGTCCTCTCCTCGTTGCCCAAACTTTGTTTCACCGCCGTTCGTTTCATGTTCCTCCCGAGGGCTGCGTACCCCCAACAAAGAAAAGAGAGAGAAGAAAAACATGGCTGGGTGACGGTGTGTGCTGAGGAAAGGGAACCCTCGGGAAAACTTCCAACCCCTGTTCGTACATACGTGACGTGTTCTCATCTGGACAACGCCGGCTGCTGTGTTGTCGAAATGATCGCTTGGTTGGCCGAAAAAAAAACCTTCCTCCCTCTCAATTTATGCGCCATGAACTCCTGCAGCCTTAGCTTAGAGCTGATTTGAAGCTGCTCTCTCTTTTTGCGTGGGTTTTTGTTTCTTATCGTCGTTAATTTGCCCGTTTTTTTTTTTTTTTGTTTTCGGTTTTGTTCTCGTTCTTTTTTTTTCTTTGTCCTTTCTTTTTTCCCATCCTTGTCGAAACTCCACGGTTGAGTGCCCTAGGAGATCCCAGGAGCTACTGCCAGCGGAAGTTGATTCCAGAAGTCGTCGCAAATCAACGCGAATAATAAGATCAGAGAAGGGGTGCTCATGGTATCAGGTCAGGACGTGTCTCGTCCAGGATGGGAATCTCCGCCGAGCAGTGTTGACTCGCAGGCGAATGTGCGAGCCACCACTGCGGCGGGACATGGCATCCGGTGTTCTTTCGTCCTTGCCGAGGCTGGAACATGTTTGATGTTGTGCTGTTGGACCGAGGCTTGATAAGAGGATATTTTGGCGATGTAGGTAAGGTGGTATTGTGTAGGTAGGTTGTAGCGAGCAAGCGACCAGATAGGTCATGGACCCGTCTGGGTACCGAGGTAGATAGGCTTGCTCTTGAATCGGCGAGGATGACGAGGAGCCCGGTATGACTGGCCGGGAAGCTCCATCGGGGCCCCCGTGGGGCATTCAGTCCATGTAGAAGTCGCCCTTGAGGATACGCTCCTGGAAGGCATCTGGCTTAGGCCTCTCAGCCCTGGCGGGCGGCGCCTGGGCCGGAGGGGCGGGCAGATCCGAGACCGACTTGGCTCGGTCGTGGTGGGAAGCCGCGAAGGCTGAGGCACCAGCACGCGGGGGTGAGGTGCCAGTGGAGCCGAATGAGAAGCTGGGCCGCGTGCCGGCGGCGACAGTGCTCTCGGCGCGAGACCTAAGTTGCTCTGACCAGTTGAAGCCTTGCTCTGTTGGGCGGGTTAAAGCAGACATCTTGTCAGCCACGGTTCTGGGGCTTGTAGGGTTCACAGGCTGTGCCGAAGAGCGGGCAGGGACCGCCGTGGAGGGCGGGCCGTAGCCGATGCTCTGGCGACGTCCAAAAGCAGTGGGTGGGAGTGCCGGCATACCGTTGGCTCCGGGACTGTTTCCACGTCCCGGTCGCATGTTGCGCATGGCCTGGGCACCAAAGCTCATGCGGCGGGTGAAGGGAGTTGTGGGAGTAGTACGCGAGGTGAAGCCGGCGTCGTCCTCGTCAATGGCGCTCTCGTCGATCGAGTCGGAGCCGTTGGTGGACAGGCTGCCGCGACGGAGGCTGAAGGGCGTCGGGATGCTGGGGGAGGTGCCCGAAAGGCCGACGGTCGAGACGGATAGTCTCCTACGCTGGTCCATGGCTGTGGCGATGGGGCCGGGCATGGTGGGAGTGCCGGAGGCGACGGAGCTGCTCCGCTGGAACAGGTTGGTGAAGGCGGCCGAGGTGACGGACGGGCGGCGGTTGCGAGACATGTCGTTGGGATTGTTGGGATCGCCAGTAGCGGTGGTAGGAGGGAAGTTGGAGTGGTTGTAGTTGTTGGCGTTGTGGGAGTGGTTGTTGGTCTGGTCGTCGGCGGACATGATGGGCGAATGTGGGCAGGCGGAACTGCGGTGTCTTATAGAGATTTGTCGATGGAGGCAGGGACAAGAAGTTGGCTTGGCTGTTGTATGTTCGGAGGTGGGCACGGGGAGCGGCGCTGGTGGGCTTGTGGGCACGGCAAATGGCAGAAAGTGGTGCCAGTCGCGGGACGGTGGTGGTTCGAGTCTGGCGCTGGGTGGATCGAGAAAATGGCTTGGGGATGAAACGTGGGCAGATGATGGGTGTCGGACAGAACACAAAGAAACGCGGGCTGGTCTTTTTGGCAGGCGGGCGGCGACGAGTTATAGAGGAGCAGTGCTGTGCAGCGGCGCTGTGCGATTGTGGCTTGGGGAAGGGGTGTCGATCAATGGGTTCTTTGGCTCTTTGGCTCCTTTGGTGGTGCCCTGGTCCTGGGCCGGATGATTTGGGTGATTGTCTGCAGTTGCAAGGGTGTGTGTGATGGACAAGGAGGCACCACCCCTCGTGTACCGACCGACGACGCCTGGCAGATACTGGCGTCCAGCTGGCGGCTGCGTAACTACCGGATACTGGCTCACGTGCAGCGTTAGGTAGCCTGACAGGGTCTGTTATCAGCGATCTGCACACATCACAGAGCATGGGCCGCTTCGGCCTGCAGAGAGCGGACTAACCTCCACAAACCTAAGCGAATTGGCTGCGCTGCTGGGATGGATGGGTGACGTCGTGGTGCTATCTCGGACGGGGTGTGTGCAATCTTTTTCAAATCAAAACGACAAGAGGAGGGTGCTTTCCTGGTGGCGATTTTTCCGAGACGCAGCCCGAGGCGCACTGATGCGTGCAGGGTCCCGAGCAATCGAGGTTGGGAGGTGGATTGGCGGAGCGGTGATGCCAAGATGACGACGGCGAGCTCGAGGCTGCTGGTTTTGACTTTGTGCCTGCGTGGACAAACAGACAACAGACCGAGACAGAGTGTGCTCACGCGGAAGCACACGACTGGGTCGTACTTGCTCACTGAGCAAATACTGGCTGGTACACGGCAGCACCGCTGCGGTGGGGCCCAGTCAGCACCCTTCAGTTAGGTAGGTGCCCGCAGAACCCTGTCTGCAGCACTCCCGCCGCCGTTAGGATTCGATGTCCTGCACTGGCACATGCACATCCTCTGCGGCACACACCGACAACAGCCAAGCTGACTGCGTCCATCTATTGAACTTTTTGCTAGACGAATCTCTTACGTATTTCGCAATTAACTGGACTCCGTCTCTCCCCCTCCTTTGCACGTTCTGTGACGACTTTGGTGGTGTGGCAGGGAAAAGAGAAAGGGGCAAACGAAGCAGTCTCCATCATTAGTACTGCCACACTGCGCAGTAGGCGCCGCGCTGATGGAGGGTGGGAGTGGAGCGCACGGCTTCGTGGCAGGGAACAGGGGCCGGGCTGCCCAGTCTGGGGAAAATAAATGGGTCTACAGGGCCCCGAAAAAAAAGTAAAAAGGTACGCAGGGTCCGTTAACAAGGGTCTGTGACCGCCGCCTCTCTCACTAACACGACCGAGGTCGCCTCCTGATTCGCGGGGCCCAAGACCAGACGTCACCAGCGGCTGCCCCACTTGCGATACTTTTGCGGGGTAAGAAGCGCGAGGAACGGGCGCGAACTATAAGAAAAGCTGTGGAATGGAACCCTCCTCTACATAGATACGGAGCTAAACATTGGGCTCTTTCTTGCGACAGAACCATGACACGTAGGCTATTTTGTCTTGTAGGTGTGGGGAGCAGGACCGGCAGAAATATGCCGTCCTGTGTAAGTGCTGCAGACCTCATTGCCACCCAAGATCCGGCGGTCGTTGCAACTTGGTTGCCATGACGGACCGAAGACGGCACCCATCTGGAGGGCACAGTGAGGGGAGATAGGTGGGAAAGCTGCTTCCTGTCGGCCAAGAAGACGACTAGGTCGCTCCGCATGGCCCACTCACTCACGCAGCAAAATTAAGATCAGACGGTTTATATTCAGCCGAGAACTTGGCCCTCATCAGTGCCTCTCTCATCCCCTCGCAATTCCGGATAATGGTCAACGGAACCATCCATGGGCAGCCCGCGGTAAACGCCGTACATACATGCTCTTTAAGTTTGCAGAGTTCCTCCTCCGGCCGGTGCGGATGTTCCCCTAGGGTTTCCTTTGCTTAGCTCCCACTACGGCAAGCCAGATCAGAGACAGCTCTTAAGGATACCAATCAAAAAAAGCTTCTGTGTCTACTTCTAACCAAGCCCAGCCGCCATGCGGTTGATACCGCCCGCAGGCTTTGATTCGAGAAACGTGGCTCCCCCGCAAACAAACAAACCTTCACCGCGTCACTAGGGTCGTTTAGACTTTCCCCGGCCGCACTCCTGCTCTGAAAGCCCATCCGCGGAATGTGGAATTGTGCCTGACGGGGGTCACAAAAGTCAGGATGCCGGACCAGCAGACTTTGCTGCGACGAGGGTGGGTCGAGTATCAGGCCAACCGCCAAGGCACGACCGACCATCAGATGCTACGTACGCAGTCCCCCTTGATAGAGGGAGACGCTATGGGCAGTATAGGGGCCAGGTATGTAGGGATAGCATTTCTAATCTTCACCACCGACAGTCAGGGACAACACGCGATTGGGTTGGACAGCATGCCATTGGCGGGCACTCCAAGACGTATGCAGATGGCCGTCCTTGGCTTGTCCGCTACTGTGCAGCGCCATTGCACCCACCCCACATCGTACCATTGGCGCTATCCGTAAATAACCTCCGCGCCAACCAAGCCCATATTCATATGTTTGTAGATGAGTTGGTATCCGCTCCGAAGGAGGAGCACTCGCTCACCGCACCGCACACCGGTTTGTCTTAGTTGACTGCTGCCCGAAAATACCACGTGGGGTAATTAGCTCGCATGGGAGCCCAAAAGACCGAGCCAAAGGTATCGATAGGTCTGAGACGCCGTGCAGAGAATATGCATACTAGATTGTTCCCGGCCTAGCCGCCAGCACCAGGTCATCACGTCCTCATTACGTCCATTTTTTTCACCGCCGTCGCTAGCTGGGACAATTTGGAATGCTAGTGGTTACCTAGGTGGTGTTGGGAAAGGTGCCACCAAAAACAAAGAGAGAGAGAGACAAAGGGAAAAAAAAGAAAAAAGGTTGGAATGAAGTTCGGTAAGTGCCGTCGATCACATACTTTATCTGATTCCCGACCCCGCGTTCCTGTGCCGAAAAACCTGCTAAGTTGAGGATATCTCGTCTGGGAATTGGAGAAGCCGACCTCGTTTTCCTTGCAATCCCCTCCTTTTCGTCTATTGAACTTCAGTCCAGAGTGCAGGGAAACACTTGTATGTACATACGCGGCAGGCAAAACCAGGCAGATATCTGCAAGTGTGGAGACAGGCACGCTTGCGTGGCGTAGCGTAGCACTCGGTGCACCCAGGGAGATGCAGTGTGAGCCAATACATGATGTTCAAGGCGCGGTCATCGGCCAAAACACGCGCCCATCGGCCGACCAGTCGGCGGTGGTGACGACGGGATACTGAAAGGGAGATGGGAGATGGAGGGGAGTGGAGCGGGCAACAACAAGCGCTTCAGGGTTACGCATGGGCGCATATGCTGGCTGGCTGGCTGGCTGGCCGCTGCATTGCCAGCATGGAAATCTGGTCGATGGAACCCCCCCTTGTTGGAAGACCCCACCACCGCAGCCGGAGGCGATGCGCGAGGGCGGAACAGCCCCCACTCCTCCATGCTCGGGATGTCCAGGTTCTCCTTTTTTTTTCTGATTTCCTGATGGTGCCAGATGCCTCTTTTCCAAGGAGGAGAGGCATGGAACTTCAAAACGCATCGAGGTGGTCCGTGCAAGCGCCGGGTCGGCACATGGATGGTCCCACGTCCAAACAACTTATTCTCCGTCAATGCCGTCAATAACAATGCCCATCTTTCGATTCCCCTTGCTGCCGCGGCCGGGTCGGACGCTGGAAAGGTCAACAGCGAGCGAATGCCGTCCGGCTCCGTCTCTCTTTTGATCTAGAACCCAGTCGACCCAGTAAGAAGATAGGGCCCCGTTTTCCTGCATGTCTGGGCGAGGAGAAAAGGCTCCATCGGTCTTTGGGCTCATTCCTGTCTTGTCGTGCAGCATGCAGTGGCACTACCGGCCGGGCCGGACAACGACATTTTTTTTGGCGGCCAATAGAGGCACACGCGCGGCGTCGTCCCTCCTGTTCATATGTTCCTTTCTTTTGCCCCTCCCAGCCCTTTACCGGTCACTCACACACAGACACATGCGCGGTCCTCAAAGATGATGACAGGTGGCAAAGCCCGTGAGAGAGCAAAGAAGCACAGAGAACATGGATGCCATCACCCCCTCCTTTCCCTCTGTTCCACAGAGGCGGGGATTCCCCTCGGGGTTTCTTCCCATCGGCCCATCCAACCAACCAGGACCAACCCATCATCAGTCGAGTTATCGTAAGCCCGAATTTTTTTTGCTTTTTTTAGGGTTCGGCGACTGGAGGTCTGATCAAAAGATGAAGCTTCCATTGATCGGCCGGCACGATCCCTGACTCGCGACTTGGCGGACATGGAGGGGGTGAGGTCGACCGGACTCTGTAGACTGTGGATACCCCAAGGTAATATAGGTACTCTCCGGAAAGCACCTTCGTATAAGCCGGTCGGTGGAGAAGAATGAGAGGGGAGGGATGGGCGGCGACGGCGGGACATGGCTTGGAAATAAGACTCTCAAAGTCCGGCTTGTTTTTTTTTTGGTTAAATGCCGACAGTCCGAGCCAACTGTAAGCTACCACCACACCACCACATCACCGTCCCATGTTTATTGTAGATACATGTGCATGTGTATGTACGGTACATGTACCTGACTTGCTCGCTACACTACACCCTTCCGGGATCATAAACATGAGCTCCAGGCAAACTCAAAATCCGGTATTGTAGGGGAAAAAAAAACTTATTCCGATATGGGAAGCGTTCGGGTGAAAGGCGGGAAATGCAGTGTTATAATCCTACTGTAGAAGGGAGTACCTAGATGGGTAGGTAGGTATTTTGAGGCGAGGCGGAAGATCGAATGGCGGCATATCGACCCAATTCGGGGTGGAGCAGTCGCTCAGTCCTCCGCGGAGCCCGCCGCCTTGGCCCCTATGTGACTGCACGTATATACACCACATCATGCAACTGGAAATAGCGGCAAAGATAAACAAAAAAAAAAAAAGCAATGGATGGCTCCAGAGATCGACAGGTCAAATCCGGGTTCGAGGGTGGCGCCAAGACCAGGCTTTAGTTCGATTTTCTGAGCAGGGCCGGAAGCCTTGTCAAGGAACATGCCTGGTGCGTACCACTCGCTGCCTGGTTCCCCTTCCTTGTTTGTGGATACCTAGATATCCAGCTCAGTCTCCTTTTTTTTTGTACTATTTCCCGTCCAATCGCATGTTTGCGGTTCCCCTTCTCTTGCGTTGCCTGGCCTTATCCGAAGTGCGCGTCGAACGAGCACATACATCGAGCCATACATCCACCCATCGGTGACGGTTCCTACTATGCCCTTCCATGTCAGTTTCATGTCCTTCTCGAGCCCTTCCAAGAGCCCCATAAAACCGGGCGGTAAAGTGACAAGGCACCCAGTCAAAAAGGCATTATCGACAGCATTGAGCAGATAATCGAGATCTCGAATTGCAAGGGCATGGATTGGATTAGATTGGCAACAACACGCCAAAAAAGAGGGGCCGGGTATCGATCATCGTCTGTTAAGGCTGGTTCCGGTTGCACTGCAGGGGTCGTTGCCGTACGATCCAGTGCCGTTTCCGAACGATAAGGCCTTGCTTTCGGACCCGCCCTGGCCATGGTACGCCTCGAGAATCAGCCCATCCATGCGCCGGTTAGGCGGCAGAGCGGGAAGAGCGGAAAGAGAAGGCCCTCGCGTTGCTGCACTTACGGGCACATAAATAGTTCACCGAGGGTGGGCTTGTCATTTCCAGTGTCTGTGTGTGCGTCTGTGTGCAGCCGGAAGCTCCCGCCCGGTATCACGCATCATCAGCGGTAGTCCGCCGCTCTCCTCCTGCGGCCAAGGCCGTCAACCCCGGCCATCCTCAGCAGCCGCTGGCTGGGAAAGGTGACTGGCGCGGGGAGGGGCGCCGCCGGCGACGACGGGTCCTGGCCGCCTGCTCCTGCTGCTGCTGCTGCTGCTGCTGCTCCCTCGTACCACCCGCCCCGGTTCGATGGTACGTACGACGAATACGCCGCCGCCGCCGCCGCTCCTCCTGGCGCTTTGCCCTTGAGGCCGAGCCAGCTAAACATGTTGCCCAGCTCGCCCATCCACCATAATCCCAGCACGATAACGGCGACCGTGAGGGGTATGGCGGCGGCCCAATAAGCCCACTTTTTTGTGATTTTGTTAATTTCTTTTTTGCACCGCAATCACCGTTTCTTTCCCCTCACGTCAAGAGTCTTTTCTTGGCTTACCTGGGTTAGCTCCGTGTCCCTGATGTCCGCCGTGTTGATGCCGAATATTGAGGCCACCGCCGACAGTGGTAGGAATACGACCGTCACGAGCGTGAAGACGTAGATGGCCATCTCTTGTCGGTCCTTGGTAAGCTCCACTTTGTTCATATTCTAGTGTTGATGTAGGCGTTAGCCGTCAGCGGTTCCGTGTCTTTCTTTTCTCATTGCAAGGAGGGGAAGATGATTCTCACATCTTCTTCAAGCGACTCGGCGTGGATCTGGAACTCGTCAACCTCCTGCGACTTGCGCTGCAGGATCTGGAAGCAGTCGAGCGACAGCAAGCCGCGGAAGCCACCCCGCCACGTGGGAGACAGCCTCCAGTACTCGTTGGAGTTCCCCTGCGCCACGTCGGCGGCCGCCGCGCCGTAGTCGCCCGTCCAGGTCTCGCCGTCGGAGACGCCGTCGTCGTCCTGGTAGCGATACGCGTACAACAACCAGGCAGCGGTCGACGTATTATCAGTTAGTGGTCTTCTGAAGTTAAGTTTGTCCCCATCTAAGTTAAAGTAACGCCCGATGAGTCCAAGAAAAGGGCCTGCCGACGACTAAGGAGAGTGCGCTGCCTCGACACTTTCGCCCACGTCTCCCACGAGTCGCCGGATCTAGAGGTCCCGGGGAACAGGATCCCCGAGATGGCTGTCTGTGTCACGATGGTCCGCTTGATAATGAGGAGCTCCTGCTTGAGGAGGTTTATGCGGTGCTGAGTGTAGCGATCCGACGGTTTCGTCGTGATGTCGGATTCCTGTGGTCACGGGGGTTCAGAGTGTTAGCATTGTGAGCCGTTAAGAAACAGACCCTTGCGGTGTTTCTCAAGTGGAAGCTTCGTACCAGCGACTGGAGATATTCTGAGTATGTCTCGCTGATGTTGATGTGATTTCCCGTGAGATCCCGGAACAGCGACAGCCCGATCATGGAAACGAGCTCCATGGGTCCGATCACGGCCCTGTCGAGCAGGTTCACGCTCGACAGTCCATCGACAACCTCCCGCATGGCAGACCTGATCAGGCCCTCGGCGAACTCGAAATGGTCGCGCCACGCGTAGCCGTCGGCGGAGCTGTGGATGAGCCCCATCAGGAGGTGAAGCCAGGCCTGCACAAACTGGTTCGGAACGACGACTCTGGCCCGGTCTTGATGGTGCGCGTGCGCCAGCACCGCCTTGAACGACTGGATGGGCTGCGTGAGTTGTCTGAGGACCTTGCGCACCATGGGCGCGTTCAGCGGCGCGGCGTCCGACTGTCGCCTTCTTCTGATTCCCGCCGTGTTCTTCATATCCGTGGAAGACAGCTGTAGGATAGCTAGGTGGTTAGAGAGCGGCGTGTATTGTGAGGACTGACGCTGCGAAATACTTACCTGGATCAGGGCCGAGACGGCTCCCCAATACTTTTTCACCGTTGGCGCCTCGACATCTGGCGGGAGGAAAAACCGAAACACCACGTCTGCTGCGTTGAAGATGTCGATGCGCTCTTCGTATCCGTACCTTTTTGAAGACGAATTCTTCATCTTTTCGATCTCGGCCCCTTGCTTCTCGAGGTAGCTGAGCAGGGACGATCGGGTGCTCTTCTCGCAGTCTTGATAAGCTTTCTTGTCTGTAAAGCTGGTACCTTTGCAGAGATAGTCATCAACCTCTTTCAGTTGTTTGTCAAGAGCCTCGTTGTCAACCCAGGGTGTCGCGGTCCCCGTGCAGACGAGCACAGTTTCTAGCCACGTAAAGACGTGGAAGCTCTGATGCAAATCGGGGTCTGTTTTCTTGTCGTCCTTGTCTTGCTCTGGCTTGGCGGTATCTGTATTCTTCCCCGTGGGTGGCTTGAGGCCTTGGGTAGCCGATACTGCCGAATTCTCAGTTGAGAGCGACGGCATTGCGGCCGGGTCCTTGCCTCCGAGGACGCCACGCGCAGGCGGCTGCGGCGGGTCTACTATCTTCAGGCTGAGGGTGACGGTCGAGGTTGATCTTTTGGCGAGATTGATGATACGCGGCCAGTCGTCTTCGCAAATTGGGCGGTCGTGGTGACAGAAGCGGAGGGCCTGCGGCCAAAAGTCGTGGAAGTATGTCAAGAAGGACTTGAAATGTGGAGCCGTCTGGTTGTCAGCATCCATTTTTTAGGTGAAGCGTTCCTTCCCACTAGTCTTCTCGTTCCGGTGCCCGGGTTCCGACTGCACATACAAACCAAGTCTCGCACTCCGAGACGGGGATCGCCCAGAGAACCGCCTCTCCATACGACACGAGGATTCTGGCCACGCCGTTGTTGGGGCCGCGGCCGCTCCTAGCGGGCTCGTTGACTATTGTTATCAGTTCTCCTCGAAGGGCCGTCTCGCTCATCGCGCCGCATGTGATAAGGAACGAGTTGTCAATGACGATGCACCAGAGCTGACTGATGTGGAAGCAGGATCCAGGAGCTAGGTTGCCCCCGAGCTGGCAGACAGCCTGCTGCATGTCGCGCTCTCTGTTGACGCGACTGTATTGGGCCTGCAGCAGTGTCTGGTTGGGATATTGAGATGCCAGTGTCGCGGATCCAAGGCCGGCGTACTTCTCGAGGGAGAAGTACGGGATGCAGATCCAGCGTGATGGCCCGCCGCCTTGAGCTCTGCCCCTTGGCGCTGTTTTCGGATGGGAGCGGTAGCTGAAAGTACCTGGGCTCCATGAACCGAACGTTAGGGCCTTTCTGAGTCTGTTTTGTTTTCATGTAGTTCCTTTTGACCTCGGTGAGGAGCTTGACAAGGACGGTTCGATCCCCATCGGACAGATCCGGGATTGCTGTAACCTCGTTCTATACCAGGGGCTATTAGGCACACGTAGGGAAGGTGAGGAGAATAAAAAGGAGGGAGATGTAATTTCATACCGACAGTTCTTGAAAGTCCATCATATTCTGTCTCACATGTCTGCTCAAAGTTAGAGAGCATGTCATGATCGGAGCGAGAGGCCCTGGCACAGGGGAAAAAGAAAGAGAGACAGAGGAGATGAGTGCTTACAGCCATCTGAAAAGAGGCTGCCTATGCCTCGTGTTCTTGGAGTCATGCATAACCGTGAGCTTTACGGAGTGGGCGCCATCCGACAGCGCATCGCCCGTGTACCGGCTCTCGTACACATTCAGTATCCCAGTACCAGCCTTGTGGTCGGTAATGACACTGTCGATGATCTGGCTGGGCACAGGCCGCGCGGGAGACTGCTCCCTATCGGAGCCAGCAGCGCTGTCTTCGCTCGGGAGCCGGGAGCGCGACGACTCGCGCGAAGGGGTAAACTCGAAGGCCTTGGCGGCGCCCAGAAAGCCCTCGTAGTCGTCGAACACGTCGCTGTCCGAGTCCCCGACGTTGGGTCCGGCGTCATACATGCGCGACTGGAACCGCCGGCTGGGGCGGCGGTAGGGGAACTGCTCTTCCGAGTCGCTGTCGCCACCGCTCAGCAGGCTGGCGCTGCGCGCACGCGCCGTCCTCTCGTCCCTGATGGCCATGGAGTCTGCATAGAAGTCCTCCTCGTCCGGCGCGCTTCTGGTGTGCTCCCGGACCACGGGCGCCGGCGGAGCGGTCGCATACGGGCTCCGGGGCCCACCGGCAGCCGAGCGCCGCTGCTGTTGCTGGTCCTGCGCCGGGCGCTGCTCCCGCCTCGTCTCATGCAGGTACTGGCTCGTGCGCCTCAGAGGCGGCGGGCGAGTGTCGGTAGCGCCGTAGTACTCGCCCGGCTCACGCGACCAGCCCACGCCGGGGTTGATGACCGGATAGTAGCCATAGACTATGGGGGCGGACGCCGGCGGCGGCGGCGGCGGCGGCGGCGGCGCAGTGCCGTATTCTCGGCCTCCGGGCACGCTGCCATAGTACGGGCTAGGCTGGACGTAGTTGTACACCAAGCGGTGATGGGCTGGTGCCGACTGCTCGTCAACCCCGGATTCCTGCTCCCTCTGCAGGGTTGGAGGTCTCCGATTGCGCAGATGGCGATATCCTTCGGGAACAGGAAACGACCCCGTCCGTTTGACAGGCTGCGGCTGATCTTCGTCTGGTGTATACTGCATTTCTACAGACGATTCAAAGATTCAAACAAATGACACATCTACATCCAGAATAGAGCCCAACCAACAGCTGTCGCCCGGGCGATGCTCGTTCCTATAGCACGTCGGCGAGGGACAGCCTGACCACCGGACGGGTGGCGGGGAAAGGATTTAATATCCCAGCCATCCTCGTTCTCTGGTGGAGATTGATGGTCAATTTGATCATCTGAGAGGCTCCGGGCTGCAGGGCGCGCTAATCGCTGGGATATTAATGCTGCACCTGCCAGGGGATTGGTAGCAACAATGGATCCCTCCAGCTGACACGCGGAATAAGCAACAGAAGACTTTTCAAAACTGGATAGCATAAGCAATCTTAGCGCGAAGAAAAAAATGCCTGGAATTCGGGAGAGCATTTAGGCAAATACGTCATACGAATTTCTTGCAAATTACCTAGGTATAATCCCTATTCCTTTCCACCGATACCCATACCCTCAGTAACCACAATCTTCCCTGACTTTACGCCTTACAAAATCCTTGCAAGCAAATGAGCCAGACCATATGAGCGCCAATAGTCGCCGTGGCGAGCCTCTATCTCCGCGTCTCCGATCGTGGAAGCCGCGAAAGGGAACGCGGGGGTCAGCATGCCCCAGGTGTCTAGATGGAACTTGATCCCTCTCTCACGCTCACGACTGAGGAGCTCGCCCTGCTTGACCACGAACTCGTTTTTGCGGTACTCGAAGTCGCGGGCAGAAAGGATGCCGATGCTGATCTTCCTGGGGTTGATGGTGGCCCCCAGGCTGCACACCTCCGCCATGTTCGGGGGCATGAAGACGCGTCGCCAGATGGCGCCCGAGCTCTGGAGGATGTCCGCGTCCCAGAGCGCCCAGCCGTGATCTCGTGTAGCGAAATGGCGGTTGGCGGGAAGGGCTCCTCCGATCATGCCTCGCAGGCCGTCCCATGCGAAGTTGGGGCGGTCTGTCGCATCCACGAAAGGTGCTGCTGAAACTGCCGAGACGGGAATGCAATCACCTCCGGTATCGTTGTACAGAGAAGCGCGCATGCCGAGGGCAAAGAGGGGCTTTCCGATGCCAACTGGTTCGACGTCCTTGCACGTCCGCCTGAAGGTGTCGAAGACGAACTGGTTTCGGCGCTCTCGGGGCTGTTGCTTGAATGCGTTCAGGAAGTCGAGGCCGAGCGTGCTGAGGGTGGCCGAGTAGTGCACCCACTGGTTGTCCGAGAGCAGGGGGATTATCTCGTCCTGAAGCTTACCATTTGGAGAGAGGCAGACGAAGTCCTCTGGCCGCTGCCGGGGCATGAGCTCGGCGCAAGCCCTGAGGTACGCGTAGAAGTACCTCTCCATCTCTCCGAGCATCCCTTCGTAGAGCGTCTGAACAAAGCGTTGGACGCAGTCCACCTCGGCCACCTCCTAGGGGCGCAGGTGATCGAACAGGTCCGAAAGCTTGAATGGGGCGTTGAGAACCTGGATGGTCTCGCAGTATAGTTGGTAGCGGAAGAATGCCCTCCGAAGCCGATATAGTTCGGTGAAACTGGGCGTGTTCCGGCAGGATCCGAGGACGCCGAAGGGGGAGATGTTGGCATCATGAATGTCGAAAAACAGGGGTGCCGACCGGCGGAAGAATTCGTAACCAAGCCGGTCCACTTTGTCGACAAGATGGAAGATGCTGCGGGCGAATATCTTGTTTTGGTATGGCGAGGATGGCCCACTCCGGGCCTTGGAGAGACACCAGAAGAGATGGCTAGGGACCTGCTCGAGTCCGGGTCTGTCGCAGAAGTCCAGGGTATCTCTGAGCTCGTGGAACAAAGGGGATGTGTCCATGCGAATGGCGAAGCCGTAGTAGAATGCATCTGAGCGCCGTCTGAAGGCATTGTGGACGTCCTTGGATGACAAAACGAACGATTTGAGATCGATTGGGGAATCTATAGCTTCAAGGATGCCGAGGATGACCTCCCTATTCAAACCCTCAAGGAACGGCATGATCGTCGATTTTGCTGTTGGGAGAGTGAGGAGCAGGGTGGAGGAAGTGAGCTGTAATTGAAGCTGGAGACGGAGGGCAGAGTGATAATGGAAGGAGCCGCTGCTCATGGAAGCCCCAAGCCCAGGAGGATTTTTTCTGTGTCCTATTTCTCAGCAGACCCACTCACTGCATTTGCTGTTTTAGTTCCTGGTTAGCACCCCACGATTAGAAATGGCACATCTATCGTGGTTGCGATGACGTATGGGAGACAAATATCTTGCATGTATTGCAAAACTGGCGCCTGGTGAACAAGGGACAAACCCCCGGGTATCTATATGTACATGGAAGCCAGCCACCCGTAGTCTCTTTGCTCATATTGAGGCCTAGCCCTTAGGAGGATTTGATCATGAAGATCTAAGATATGTTAGCACCCTCGCCATGAGCTATTCCAAAGCGGGCGGAAACGTGCACACTTACCTGGTTGAGAGCTTGCGGGTCATTGAGTGCCATCCTCTTCTGAGCAATGAATCGCCTCCTGGATAAGAACCGGGCAGACACCTGGGACACCGGCGTAGAGGCGCCACTCTCGACTGGCGTCGATGTGCCGGTGGCCGGAGTTGCTGTGGACTCCCGAGATGGCTCCTCGCTGACACTCGCTTCCTCAGAGTCCTTGTGCCGCTTTTCTTTATCTCTCCTCTTCTTGTCCTTTTTCTTTTTGTCCTTCTTCTCTTCACTTTTGTTATCCGCAGAGTCCTTCTCAATAGCTACAACTTCTTCCTCTTTGCACTTTCGCTTCTCCTTCTTTTCCTTCTTCGCCTTTTTACTCCTTGGCTTTGCCTCGGTAGTGGAAGCATCGTTCTCGGTCTCAGGGGTTCTGTTGCCGTCCCCGCCTGTTTCCGGTGTCTCCTTCCGGCGCTTCTTTTTCTCACTTCGCCGCTCCTCTTTTGACTGTCCCTCGAGCTGCCCATCGTCGGCCTTTCGCTTCTTGGACTTCTTCTCTTTCTTGGCTTTCACCTCGAACGCCTCCTCGGCGCTGCTGGTTGCAGCCAAGTCCTCCCTGTTTTTGCTGACATCATCCTTCTTGGCGATATTTGTCGATTCCTCTATTTTGTCTCCGACGAGGAACCCCCCGCGGACGAAACGCACGGTTCCAAATTTGCGCTCGATATAGACACTCCGCATGTGGTCCTCCTTGGCCTTCTTGTCTTGCTCGATAGCGGCCTCAGACTTGCCGTTCAAGCGAGCCAGCATCTCCTTGAAGGCGTTGAGGCCCGTACACTCGTCACCGCGGTTGATCTTGGCACCGAGGCCGAGGTTATCATCCTTGAGCGCGACGCGGATGTGCGATGCGCTCGCGGCGGTATGGAAGGCCGCATGCGCCGAGTCCTGGGGGCCGAGGTACTGTCCCGGCTGCCATCCCTGTGACCGCAGCATGCGATGGCCGAACGAATCCGTGTTGCGACTCCATTTCGTGTTGTTCGGGTCGTTTCCCAGCTTGCGCTTGCTGGAGTGTTGGCAAGGGGTCAGCATGTACTACGCCTGAGCCTAAGCGCAGAGTCGAGAGCTTGAGCAGGTTCCTAAGGCTTGTAAGAACTTACTTCTTTGGACCCGCGAGACCCATCGTTTCTACGGTCGGCGGGAGAAGGCGGCAGTTACTGGCCGAGGCTTGACGACGGGCGGTGTTGACGCTTGCTGCGGCTTCTCCCTTTTTTTTTCCGTCGCCGTTTCCAAAATTTCGCGTGGGGCATTCGCGGTGCCCGCCCGGACTGCCTTATCTTATCGTATCAATCCGCGGTGGATCGGCGGGTGCCCCCCGCTGACATCGTGCTTGCCTTTTTGGGCGTTGACAGAGGCGCCTGCTCCTTCAGGGCATCGAATTGGCAGCGGGACGGGGATAAAGCACTTCCCAGACTAGAAAATGAGCGGAGGCCAAAAAAGCCCTCCTACCTCAGACGGAGAAATACACATCGTCTCAAATTGTAACTTCCCATCCGCTCGCTGGCAGCTGGCGCCCGGGTCTTAAGGAAAACCCGCGGATTTCAACTCTCGACAAGATGCCTCCTAGAAGAAAAGCGACCCCGACCTCAGGGAACAGTAGCAGAGCTGCTCCGCAGTCCATTCTGAAAAAGCGAGCCGCCGAGGTTTGTGCTTGTTATACCGCTCGTCGACCTGCCGTCCCTCGCCGCCGGTGGAAGTGCACGAAAAACAGAAACTGTTTGTATTCACGGCCATTGTAGTACAGAAAGCTGCTGGACGACAAGCTGGCCCAAATCAACAACGAGTACCAAGCGCAAGCCAATGAAGTCAAGCGGCGCTCCAAGGACAAGATACGGGAGAAGAAGAGCAGGATGTGAGTCTGCAACAAAAGTCTAGCAGTTGCACAGAAATGGCACTCGCACGACTTGCATGTAGCTAAACATTGGGGATTGTCCATCCACCCACAATTCAGATATGGCGATCGAGCCCGCGAGCGTGATCAGATCTGCGCCAAGCTGCTTAAGCTGCTCGATGCGCGCGACGCGAAGCTTCAGGCTATTGCTGGCAAGTTGAAGGAGATGAAGGGCGAATACGACACGTTCACCGCATGTCTCTCGGCCGTCTACAAGAGCTTGAGCGACAAAGCGAGCAATCTCCCTGGCATCAGTCCCGGTTCGGGAGCGCGCACAGCTCGAGGGCCACGGCGATGAGGCTGGTATGAAGGATAGGGCGCAAGGCACGAGCCATGCTTTTGCACCGGCTGCCGTCGACTTGACCGGCTGCGTTTTTACGTGGCGCTAGTCTCCTAGTCACGAACCGTATGATGGACTGTGTTCCAAGGATTTTGATTCCCCTCTTCGGTGAAGAGGCTTGCTCAGCTTGTAAATCATGGCTGAGAGAAGAGTTTTGTGTCTTGTTACTTGAAGGGAATAAAACGCCGGTCTATCGTGTTCCTCGAGCGGATCATATCCGCATCATATATACAATGGCGCCGTGATCCAACCCTAGATCACAGCGTCATGGGCAGTAAATCGTACAGAGCCAAGGCCTCTGGTCCACGCCGTCGTAACGGTGTCATTTTCCGTTTCGCGGCTGATTCAGATCTTGAAGCCGAAGCCCTCCATGCAGCTCCGGTACTGCTGGATCGTTGTCTTGCAGTCCTCGGCCGGATCCTTGGCGTTCGAGAAGAGCATGCACTCGTCGCGCCTCGCCTTTTCATCCTTGCAGACGCAACAAGGCTGATTCAAGTGAAATTGGTAAGCTAGCCGCTAGCTGTAACAAAAGCGACACGGAACAAAAGGTCGTGGTGGTGTCAAACTCACCCTGGGCTTCTCGGCCGCGTCGGACGACGTGGAAGTTTGCGCCGGAGCCGCGGGGGCGAGCGAAGCTGGAGGATGTTAGGATCTGACCTTTTGCCGAGAGAGTTATCTGGAGGTTTAACCTACGCATCCTGGCTGCTTGCGATGCCATTGTATCTGGCTTGGAGGCTGTTTGTCCCATGGCGAACAGGAGGCAGGGAGACGAGCACGCACGCGATTTTACGCTGCCACGGATTTCCAAGCAAAATGTCAGCCAAGGGTCCGGGATGATGTAAAGGCAATGGGAACCTAGCTCGCGAGCTTTTTAGTGGGGGTGCTTGACCCACAGGATTGGGGACGCCTGATGCGATGTCACGTGGAACCCTGAGGGCGACCACAAGCTACCTAAGGCTAGGGGTCGGAATCAGAGGCCGGCGTGATTTGCGAGAGAAAACAGTTATAGTAATAGCGGTCTCCCTCCGGCACTAACCTTCTTTCCGCGCCTTCGTCAGGGTACAGTAAGAAGGCTGGCAGAAGCCCCGGAAATTCCTACACACAAGGCCCAGACTAGCCTATCATATCCCCAATCATAAAAGCCCGGAACTTGTCCATTGCCTCCCTAAGCCGGATCAGCACTCCCGCCGCCAGCATCTTGACCTCGTCCTCCTCGCCTCCTGTTCCATCCCCACCTCGCGTCCCTTCAAAGATGAGCGAGACCCACTCCTGAGTCTCGACGACCTCGCGACCAAGATCCCGGCACACATCTCTCATGCGCGCCTCGCCGCCGCCGACGCTACCGCCGCCGTTGACGTCCAGCAGGGCCAGGAGCGC
>GL876968.1:1902798-1915108 GCA_000193285.1 Magnaporthiopsis poae ATCC 64411
CGGCTGTTGGCCCGGCGCTCCCTTGATCCAGCTGCCGACGGCGGCGCCGTGGGTGGCAGCGGCAGCGGGCGTGGTCTTGGTTGGGAAGTGGTGCTCGAGCCAGTGCTGCCAAGGGAAGCCGAGACCGGCGCTGACGAAGCCGTACAAGGAGAACTCGGCGACGCGGCCCCAGTCCAGCGAGGCCTGATGTCCAGGGCCCGACCCCAGCTTCCAGACGGTGGCAACCTGGGCGGTGATGTTGGCGGCCGCCTTCAGGCAGGCGGCCTGTAGGGCGGTGGTGAAGACCAGGCGCTTGCGTATGCGCAGCGGCATGGTTGCAGCTGCAGCGGCTGCCGGCAGCGGCGGCGCTGACTTGGACGTTAGTCCGGGTCACGTAGCCACGGGCAGGTGGGCCGGGGTGCAGCTGTGGCTGTCCGGTGCCTCACGTGCTGGGCCGGAGAAGCAAGCCGGGGGCCTCGCTCGGGGTGGCACGTGATAGGCCTGACTACCTCGCTAGCGGCTGCATCCGGAACAGAGTGGGCGCAGGGGACCGACAAGAAGAAAGGCAAAGAGGCTGTATGAGGCACCGGGATCCGTAGGTAGCAGCGGAGTGACGATCCGAGGCCGTTGCAAAAAGAATCGAATCGCGTCTCAGGGCGGCGGAAAAGGAGGCGGATTTGGGTGGTTCAGCCAGCTGGCCTCTCTTGAGTCCGTGCTGACCTCGGGCAGTCCGAATCAGAGCCGGCGGTGAGTGGGTCAGGGCCCACCAGAAAAGGGGGCAGCTTTGATGCGGCTTAGTCAGAAAGCCGGCTGGGTTCACTGAATGTAAATCGCCCCGCAGTCTGGGCTGGCCATGGCGTTGCCCTCGACCCATCACTCTCTGGCGCGGAATCGAGCCCTGACGCCCGTCAGCATAGCCATAAAGTAGAAGCAAATATCCTCGTCGGCAGGTACGTCGCAGGCCACCTCGAATTCCAGGAGCAAACGTGCGACCGTCCTGTGCAAAATCAGCTCGGCCAGGTGCCTCCCGGGGCAGGTCCGCGCACCGCCGCCCCAGGTCAGATTGCACCTGTCCATGGCCCTGCTCCTCGCCGGGTCCAGCCAGCGGTCGGGGCTGAAGAGATGCGCGTCTGCTCCGAATATCTGCTGGTTGAGGTGTAGTGACACCGGGTTGCAGCCCACCGTAGTGCCCGCCGGCAGGAATGTGCCGTGTAGGCGCGTGCCTCCGACCGGCACCTCGCGTGGGAGCGACATGCCGATCACGGGATATAGCCGCTGCGCTTCCTTGATTGCCGCCAAAGTATATGGTGCGGGGCTCCAACTGCCGTCACCCGCACTTGCGAGCCTCTGCTGATCCCTCGCTGCTCTATCCTGGACGTCCGGATGGCTGCCAAGCATGGCCATAGCGGCAGTGAGGGCCGAACAGGTCGTCTCGTGACCAGCACCGAAATTCGTGATGGCCATGCGGTGCAGGTACGTGGCCGTGAATTCGGGCCGCTCCTGATGCAATTCCAGCAGGTTCGCCATCAGATCTTCGCGAGCGTTCTTCTGTGGCTTCTTTGTTTCAATGTTGCGTATTCGACCCTTTATTTTCCGTTGGACGGCCTGCAGAATGTCAACGACTTGCGCAGGGAGAACGTGACCTGTAATTATGGCAGCAACCCAGAGAACACATACCGGAAAGAAGAGGTGAAGGTTTTTAGGCGCCTTGAACGTAAGTCCCCAGAGATCTGCAAATACGCGTCCTGCAGACTTAGACAGTGTTTCGAGGATGGCAGCGAGGGGAAAGAGACCAAAGATGGTCTTGCGTTTCCACCCTCTGTAGCTGAAAGCACTCGATCCTCCATCGGAGCCATGACGAAGATAGCCTGGTGACCATGAGAGTACCATCGAGCCCAGACATTCGACCGCGATAATGTGCATCCACTCCTTGAGGTCGACCTCGGCGCCGTCAAGTGCCTTTATCCGGGCAACAGCCTCGTCGAGGACTTGGTCGACTGCAAACTCAAACTTGCGCAGGTTGGCGGCCTGATAGACCGGGCCGACGAGGCGTCGCTGCCGGCGGTAGCGCTGCGCATCACGCTCCGAGAGGAGATCGAGGGTGTCGGAATAGTGCGGACGTAGGCGCCAGTCGATCCTTGGCTTCTGTAGGGCCGTAGCCACATAGAAATCCGACTTTTTGAAACCACTGCCTAAGCCTGTTGTAAATGCCGGTTAATATGCAAGATGACTCATCTCGGGTAGGATGGAGGACTTCTTACCGTAAATCACTCTAAATGCATCCTCCGAGTTCACCCAGACCTCGTTGGGCCCGACACGAACAATAGGCCCGAATTTCTCGTGCAGCTCCTTCCCAACCTGCAACAGTCGTCCTGTGCACACCTGGTAGCCGTACCAGACATTGGAGATGGCGGCCAGTCGGGGTCCCGGAATGCGTGACAAAGGGTGAAAGTAGAGCCTATACAATAAGGTGGGAATAAGAGCAAGGATTCCCACGACAACAATCCCAAGTGCACCCAGACAGCAAGTGATTGCTGACTGTCGGAGCAGCTCGACCGGGTTTGGCAGCCAAGAAGGCGGCACCAGGTGGAGCGGGAGGTGAGCCTGAAGCGTCATGCCCGCGGCGCAGGCGTCGGACAACCTCCGCTATGCTTCCGCCGCAAAGCAGAGCCGCAGTATCAAGCATTCCCGGAGCTGTTAGTTGAGAAGAAAAAGTAAAAGCCGTTGATTTCACCATGAGAACGGATTTGGGTCGCGCATCTCTTCATCATACCCGAGTTAAACAAAAACAAGCCTCAGGTCCCGCAAAAACTCTCCAGCGCGAGAGACAAAGATCTCTCTACCCTAACCCACATGGCTCGGCTGAAGGTCGGCTCGGGAACGGCCCGGCTCCACTTGAAATACATCACGAAAGGCATGCCAAGACCGCAATCAATAAGAGTCACCATGACCATGACTGACACCGCAGAAATAATGGGGCATGGCGGTAAGCTCAGGGAGGAAGCCGGGCTCGGGAACCACGGGTACCCCGAGCTCCGCCGACCCTCTGTACATACAAATTCAGAATGAGACGCATCGTCCTCGATGCCAGAATTCTGAAGGTGCTTGAGGCATATCATAAGCGACTTCAACAGGATGGACTCTCTCGCGAGGAGCCTTGCCATTGGCGTTCCGGGCCTCGAGCCCTGTGTGGCCAGCTCCATTCCCTTCCCGGTCCTCCACGGCGCCGAGTTCCTCGGCGTTGAAGCCAACTGGGTCACCAACTTCACCACGCCAGTTTCCCGCGTTCTGTTCCCAGAGCCTTTTCTGCCCTCGACGCCCCCGCTAAGCTTCTGCAATGTCACCCTTGCCCACACGCACCCGGGCCTGCACGACCGCATCCTCACGCAGGTCTGGCTGCCGATGGACGACAATGTTGTGCCCTGGAACGGCCAATTTGTCGGCGTCGGCGGCGGCGGGTTCCAGACCGGCCTCCTTGGCGGCTCCGGCGGCTCCGCCGCCGCTGTCGCCCTGGGCTATTCCGCCGTCACGACGGACGGTGGGCACACCGTGGAGAACATCGGGGACCCGTCGAAGTGGGCGCTAGCGAGCGAAGGCAACGTCAACATGCACGCACTCCAGAACTTTGCCAGCGTGTCCCTGGCCGACGCGGCCGTCATTGGCAAGAGCGTCACGGCGCAGTTCTATAACCGCGAGGCCGACCGTTCCTATTTTGTCGGGTGCTCCACCGGAGGGCGCCAGGCCTTGATGCTCGCACAGAGATACCCGCGCCTCTACGACGGATACCTATCCGGGGCTCCCGCCTTGTACTTCTCCGAGTTTCTGGTCACGATGCTCAGGGGGCAGGTGCGCATGGCCGAGCTCGGCTACGCGCCGCCACCTTGCGAAATGGCCGAGTTCACGCGGCGTGCCGTGGCCGCGTGCGATGCGCTGGATGGTGTCGAGGACGGAATCATCTCGGAGCCCGAGATGTGCTTCGAAACGTTCGACCCTCGCAAAGTCGTCGGAGCCGAATTCGAATGCGCCGAGCTCGGCAAGAAGCTGATGCTGTCCGACAAGGGCGCAGACATCGTCATGACGTTTTGGGACGGCTGGAAGGAGAGGGACGAGGACGGCAACGAGAAGAGGATCTGGGACGGGACGGGCCATCAAATCCACCTTAACGGCGATATCTTCACGATAGCCAGGACCGAGTGCGACTACTCTACTGGCGAACCGCGTTGCCAACCAGCTCCATTCCAGATATATATGCAGTGGCTGCAGTATTTCCTGTACGCGACCAACCAGCCCATCGACATTACCAAAATCACAACGGCCGAGTTGGGACGACTGCTGCAAAAAAGCAGACAGCTATACGACTCGGCCATCCGCACCGCCGACCCCGATCTGTCTGGCCTGCGCGAGGCCGGTGGCAAGGTGCTCATGTGGCACGGGCTTTCCGATGGCGTCATACCTTTCAACCAATCTCGACGCTACTACGAGGATGTTGTGGCGTTCGACCAGAAGCGCGTGGACGAGTACATGCGGTATTTTGAGGCGCCTGGTGTCGATCACTGTGGTGGAGGTCCAGAGGGGCTGTTTCCACACACCATATTCCAGGCGCTGAAGGACTGGGTTGAGAAAGGGAAGAAACCGGAGACGCTTCCGGCTCAGACGGAGCCCGACGCGGGCGGTCTCCGATGGCAGCGCATGTTATGTAACCACCCTAAGCGCGCCAAGTACGACGGGAAGGGCGATGTGCGAGTGGCAGCGAGTTATTCGTGCAAATAACAGCCTGCAGGGAGCTACAGAGGCCGATAGGCTGACATTATTGAAGATAGAGAGCCCAAGACCATTTTTCTGATAGACCCAGGCCGCTTCCACTATTTGTACTTGTCCGTCACTCTCTCGGGCACATCCATAGGGACCGCCACCGTCTCAGTCGCCTCCACCTGCACCTCCTTATCGGTCGTAACCACCTGTCTCCGGCGCCTGTCATACCCAGATCCACCCAGCCCTGTGTGCGCAAACTCCTCGGGGTTCTCGTTCGGCACGACGCTCAACCTGGCCGCCTCCTTGGGCGTAAACGTGGCCCAGTCGTCGTAAGGATCGAACTCTCCCGGACCAGGCGGAGGGAATAGCTTGTTCACGACTAGGAATAGAGTAAACGAGATGCTCATGCCAATAAAAAAAGCAGCGTAGTACAGCTGGAATAGTGCATCCGGGGCATCTTGGTATCCGCCGACGGTGGCGATGAGGCCGCCTATGGTGGGGATCCAGCCAGCGACCCAGCAGGGGATGACGCGCAAGTTGAAGCCGTGCGTGAACCAGTAGTCGGAGTCTTGGGGGCGATAGAGGCTGCTCAGTTTGATCCTTTGGTGGCGCACGAAGAAGTAATCGCAGATCATGACGCCCAGCAACGGGGCGAGGAAGACGGAGAAAGACGACAGGACGCTGACAAAAGTGGCGGCGCGGTTGATGAGCTGCCACGGCTGCAGGATCCAGGCCGCGAGGAACGTGATGATTGCGCCTCGGCGGATGTCGATGTAGCGGGGGAACACGCCGGCCAGGTCGATACCGCCGGCCACGACGTTTCCGCATACATTCTGGAAGGTGATGGCGAAAGTGAATACTAGACACAGGAAAAAGACGGCTGTGCGGGAGCCTGATGAACCATTACCGTCTGTGGGAAAGTGGTCGAGGTGTTAGTTAGCATAGCACAAACTGTTTGTTACACTGACGTAAAATTCGGACGAGTTCGAGGGCCGCTCACTGTCCATCATGACCATCATCAGATCGGGAGGGTTCCAATAGATCTCTCCGTACAAGATCTGGCACGCCGCCGTTGTCACCAAGCCGCCAAGCGCGACAACGGTCCCGACAACCCACTGCACCGAGACGGTGCCCAGCACGAAGCCGGTCTTGGACCGGGAATACCGCGAGAAGTCACTCTCGTTCGTCATGCCGGCGGCCACCGCGCCAATGGCCTGGTTCAGGCTGGCCATTATCAGCCACGAGACGCTCCAGCGCGACGAGGCCGGCACGTCCACGCCTTTGTAGAAGACGGGCCCGACTCCCCCGGCGGCGGCCAAGGACCAGACCATCATGCAGATCATGCCGACGGCGCAGCCGACGCTGGAGATGAAGAACGGCTTCTTGAATCGCTCCGGTCGTATGAACAGGAAGGGAACGGAAAGAACCCAGAAAACGGTGAAGCCTATCATCTCGGACGTCGTGGCTGGCACACTCTCTGGGAGGGTGTTTGGCAGCCTTTGAAATGAAGGCCACAGTGCCGTCAGGGCAACGCTGGAAGCCGCAAGATGCAGTCATTAGCCATATATACCTACCTAGATCGGGGGGGGGGAAAAAAGCCAGGCACATGCGTCGCATCGAGAGCACTCACGTGACAAGCTTCCCTCCATTCCAGCACTGGAGCGCGGTCCAGATGAAGTTGAGCATGCTGCGCTGGAGCAAGGGGATATAGGAGCCTCGCATGCCCCAGGTAAACCGGGTCTGCACCGTGAAGCCGACGTGCCAGGTGGCGCCACACCAGCCGATAGCACAGGCGACCGCGCAGATTATCAAGCGCGAAGTGACGACGATGGCCATGGCCTGGCCGACCGACAGGCCCTGCGTGAGAAAGGCGTTTGGCAGCTGCCAAGCCGACATGTTCAGGGCGCCTCTGTTTTAATTTGGAGGGAGGAGTATCGTTGTCAACCGGCTGCCCGTTGTTTCTTGACGTCTTGTCTTTCGGAGTACTCACAGCGATTGGACACCAAAGAAGTTGAACCATCCCCAGGTCCGCCGCGACGGCGGCAGCGGCACCAGGTCGCGGTTCACCCACGACGTGGTCTCCTCATGGCGACTTTCATCGGCCTTGACAGTCGCTGCCTCGCTGGCTTTTCGCAAGATGTTTGTCGCCATGGTGAGAGTGGACGGGCTGGCCAGGTTGATGGCATGGTCGTCGTCCTTCTCGCGTGGGTACGTAAGGCGGCATCTTATTGATTTCTAGCCCAGGCTTCGGCAAGCTGGGCACTTGGGTTTCCTAAGCCTAGGTATCCTTGGCCCTGCATTGGGCACATGCAGTGTGCAATCCGGGGCGTCCAACGGGATGCTGCAGGAGGATGTGGTAGCATTGGGATCACATTAGTAGCGTATTTGCGAGCTCAAGACCAAGGCGGAAGCATGCAACGATCGGCAAAAGGTGGTGGAAGATACCTACCAAGGTATCAGTCTCGTTTCCGGAGATAAACAAAAAAAGTTTCCTTCTTTTTCACGAACTATCGAACCGTCGCATTGTTACCCGCCTTGCCAATTGCCCACTCTGCCCGTTTATAGCATGCTCCCCATGGTGGACCCTGTGCTTCCATGTTGTATTGAGTTCTTGAAATTCCAAGCTGATGGTGGGGTTGGGCAGCGTCTCAGCTGGAGATGCAGTGTAACTCCTTCCCTCAGTTGCCAAGTTTGGGGCCCTGCTCCATTTCAAAAGCATGGAATTCTCCCGACTGCCTCCAGCTGTCTGCTCTTCGGACATACTTTTTCTGTCGCCTCCTCTTTCCGTTTCGAGGCAGCCCTCCTCTCGATCGCACAAAAGACAAGCCCACTGCTCGCAATGACAGCCTCCTTGCGACTCGGCGTCGATGTCGGCGGGCATAGCCCCATCTCTCATCCCAAAGCCCCAAGCAGAAACCACCAGCTAACAGATCTCAACCAACAGGACAAACAGGGATGGCGTTGTCCTCGACCCGACGCGGTCCTTAGACCTAGACAGCGACATTGTGACATGAAGAAGTCGAGCACGACGCGCAACCCAAGCGACGGCATCGACTGCGGCATCGCCGACATGTTTCCGAGTCCAGCGTCTCGCCCTCCGAGGTGGCCAGCTTCACCATTGGTACCACTCACTTTATTAATGCCGTCGTCCAGTTGGACCGCTCCCGACTCGCCCGCATGGCAAGGATCCGCCTCTGCGGGCCCTCTACGTAACAAAAGGCTATAGTGTTTGGTGGTGACACGTGCCGACAGCAACAGGTTACACTGTTTTACTGACTCCAGTATTGGCAAGATTGGCAACCGTAGCTAGATAGCTGGTAGTAATGCTGAACTAGCATCAAGTTCGGAAAGATCCAAAGCAACGGTCGGAACGATGCTCGAGTCCGCCATCGACACTATAAAGACGTCCCCAGCCGATATTCCCATAGTCTTGGGGGAGGTGCTGTGCTTGCGCCGAATTCCCTTTCGGGCACCAGCCACGTCGTGAAGCCCACCTGTCCGGGGCTGCCGACGTCACCGAGGCAGCAACCGCACGTGTCAGCGGCGTGGTCGACTGGTAGAGAGCATCGAGACGAGATGAAAAGGCCGAGATCGTGGAGAGCCTGTCATGAAGTGCGGTCGACATGGCCGTTGCGGCGGATGCCCTACACGAATCGGTGACGACCGCCGACATAGAGAGTTCCCGCTTCAATACATCGGGCACGGGGCTTGACATCCACGCCGGCGACGGCGATGGGGCGGCTGCTGGAGCAAAAAGGGGGTGCATGATCATCTCCTTTAAAAACGGGAATAATAATGGACGTAGATGGCAGGGAAGGAATATTTCCTCTTGTCATTGCTCACCATTCCATTCATTGTTGATGCATGCGGACAACCTATCTTGCGCTCCCTAGATCATTGCTACGGATCCGGACTCGTCCGCGTTATCGATGCGCAGAACCCCGAAGCCCCCGCCACCCAGGAGTACCGATATGGCCCTCCTGTGGTTGTGCTGGGATCGCGGTCAGGAAAGGTGGACGCTGACTTCTCGCGGCTTGGAGATCGGTGGCTCAAAAGGCTTTGGCTTCGAAGATATTGAATAATCTCCAAGCCGCTCGTCAAGTGTACCAGGCCGCGTAGGGCTATCTACAAGTGCGAGACCAATATAAATTGACAGCTGGATGAAGATTGATAAGCTCTAAAAACGACTCTATATAGCCTTGAGGTACCAAGGAAATAATGACCAGGAACACAAAAGACTCCGCACCCGCTATCCAAGATACTCCAACAATTGGCCCCTCAAACCTGGCCAGACAGTGCCGTTGATACCACCTCAGACGGCAGACGTGCTGCGAGCGGCACGGAGCTTCCTCCAGCCCCGAAAGCCGGTGATGGACATGCCAAGATGGATGAGACTGTGACGAGCAAGAAGGTCAGTTACACCCATCCAAGTAGACACTACATACACAGAGAGGAGCAAAGCCACGACGGAGCTGGCACACTTACGACGCGGAATACATGCCAGCAACGATAACCGCGCCAAGGACAAGACGGTCAACACCTTGGACCGTCATTTCATCACCTGCGTTGTTGTTGGCCAGGCCAGCGGTCCACGACGCCACGAAGCCTGCGGCGATCATAATCCCGACAGCGACGCCGCCGTCCCAGAACAGGCGGAGCACAGGCGGAGACCGACGGGATGTGCGGTAGATACCCCACAAGTCGACGGCGTGCAGGACGGTGCTGTTGATGGACGGGCCGAGCATCGCGCTCAGCCATCGCCCGTGGAGGCCGGCGACCCTGGTGGCCAGCACGGAGAGGGCGATCAGGGTCAGGGCGAGCAGGATGCCGGTGGAGCGGAGTCCGATGTAGAGGCCCCGGTGTGAGAAGGATGCGCCGTTGTCATCGGCGCTGGCACTGCAGCAGCCCTTTGGAGGAACGGCCGGGGACTCTTTGGGATCCCGGGTGCGATCCATGGAGGGCTTGTAGTCGCTGGCGGAGAAGGAGGCGGGCATTTTGGTACGGTTGATTTTGGTGGTGGAGGAGGCGTTTCGTGTTGGTATGTGATAGATGATTCGACACCGGCCTAAGGATAGTGACCTAGCTTGGAATGAAAGACACGATGAAAGCAGCATTTAAATACACAAAGGGTAGATTATATACACGAAGGGTTCCAGCCTCATTCTGCTATTGTGCCCCTTTTAGCAGCGCCCAATCCGCTGACCGATCGGGCTTCCCCGATGGTTTTGGAAAGCCTGACGGACAGCCTACGGCAGTTTTCGTGCTTCGCGCCCGCCCCGGAATGTCAATGTCGTCATCTGGTTGGCTCGTCCGAGAGGGTGGGGTGACAACAAAAGAGGCTGAGCTGCTTCAGTCACGACGATTGCCAGTCAGCCCGTAATTCGTATCTCTTATTTCGTATCTCGTGTCTGCATTGACTAGACCGTGCTCATCTCCAAGCGCGGGTTTGGTATATCTGTAGTACCCAGCAATGGGACTCCTAGGCGTCACTATTTTCCAATGACGTCAAGATGTCGCACACTACGATAATACCGAGGACGGAGTGCATAATGTGGTTTGCCGTGAGGTCCAACAGCACAATTCAGATAGTAGACCACAACAACGCCAATCGGAGTCCCCGGCACCCAAGCGTCTCCCGTAGGTTTCCTTCCTGCTCCCTTACCGGTATCAACTACAGTTTTTTGGGTGTTTTAACAAATCTGCTTGAACAGCCCGCAGCCTTTCATCTACGGAACGTGACGGGCTCCACGATGTCGAAGCAAGAAGCAGACACGCAGGCCAAAGACGAAACGGCCGGCGAGCCGCTCGGTATCAAGAACCAAACCCTGTTGGCCGGCGCGTCGGTGGCGCAGGACTTCTCGCCGCTCAAGGGCATCTGCGCGCACCTCAACGCCTTCCACGCCTACGCGGCGGACCCGACGCGCCACGTCGAGGCGAACCACTACTGCGGCCACATCAACGACGACGTGCGCCAGTGCATCCTGTACGACCGCCCGACGGGGCCCGGGGCGCGCATCATCGGTATCGAGTACATGATCCCGCGCCGGCTGTACGAGACGCTCGAGCCCGACGAGCGTAAGCTCTGGCACAGCCACGTGTTCGAGGTCAAGTCGGGCATGCTCGTCATGCCGCAGCCGCTCGTGCCCGAGGCCGCGTGGGAGCTGGCTGAGAACAAGGAGATGGAAGAGGTCATGCAGCTGTACGGCAAGGTCTACCACCTCTGGCAGGTCGACAGGGGCGACGCGCTGCCGCTCGGCGAGCCGCAGCTCATGGCCAGCTTCACGGAGCCGGGCCAGCTGGACTTTGACACCGTCGTTGCGGACCGGGACAGGCGGTTCAACACGGACTACAAGACGAAGCGGGAGGCCAGGAAGGACCTTGCGGAGCCCGACATTCACCCGGATGCGGACCAGGCTTGGAAAAAGAAGACCTGAGTTCTGACCATAGCCGTACGGGTGTGCTGCTGGAGAAGAAGCCTCATAAAATAGAGAAGAAACAACCAAAACCACGCCTTGCTACTTTAAAATAAAAATCGTATGATACATAGTATATCGACGGCGCTGTGTGGTATGTACATGAGTGATGTTTCTGTCAAAAAATGCGACCGCACCTAACGAGCCGCAGAGCGTTTCTCGGCTTTCTCCTGGCAGAACCAGCTCTCGGCCGAGTTGACATCGCCCCTTCCGTCATACTCGGCGACGGCAGGGTAGGGGCAGAGCGGTCTCTGCCTCGAAGCCCGGAGGTTAGGAGCCCTGGTGCTGCCAAACGACGTCGCGACGATCTTGTCCGGGGCGGCGCCCTGCTCGACCCAGGACATGAGGGCGAGCAGGGCGTCGTGGCCAGCCTCGAGAGTGGGGATCTGCGTCATGTCGGCGCTCAGCGATCCCTGCTGGCTGGCGCCTCCAAAGTACCACGGCGCGTCGACCGAGGTGCCCGAGCAGTGGCCCATGCCGGGGACCAGGAAGAAGCGGAACCAGTCGGCAAACTGTTCGGTGCCGGTACCGGGGGTGGTGGCCGCGCCGACCGTCTTGTAAAAGTGCGTCGAGCTGCCGGTCGGGATGAGCGCGTCCGTCATGCCGTGGTACATGAGGATCTTGCCGCCCGTCTTTCTGAAGGCCGACATGTCAAAGTCGTCCGCCGTGGCGCGGCCCGGGTTGCGGGCGTCGGCGAGCGCGACGATGCTGTCGTTGTAGTCGCGCCAGTCCCAGCTGGGGTCGTCGAGGAGCATGTACTGGACGTACTGCGTGCCGTACGTGCTCGGGCTGGACCCGCCCATGAGGAACGCCCACCCGTCCTCGGAGCCCAGCTCGACGCCCGAGAAGGCGTAGACGCCGTCGATCACATAGTCAGCGTGGGCCTTTTTCGCCGTCTCGATCTGTGCCGACGTCAGACATTTGGAGCCGGCCACGTCGCCGGAACAGCGGATGGTGCTCAGGTCCAGGTTGCATTTTTCGGGCTGGCTGACGATGCCGTCGTTGACGCCGTCGGCGCCGTCGCACTGGCGGAGGACCTCGGCCGCCAGGGTGGAGAAGAGCTGCGACGGGATGTGGGCGGGAGCGTCGGCGGGCAGGTTCAGGGC
>GL876968.1:1931474-1947324 GCA_000193285.1 Magnaporthiopsis poae ATCC 64411
ATAAGATAAAAGAAAAATAAAACCAACGATACGAGGAAAAGTGTTTTGCCCCACTGCTCTATCTTGCTACAACGGTGGATGTGGTGCTTGGCCCTTGAAACGGGGCCCCAAGGGTTGGAGCCACCTGCGAATCTAAACCCAACCTTGGCGCTGAAAACTGGAATCCCTAGCGCAGGCATACGTCTGGAACGGGCTATGAGATTCTTACCCCTGGCTGCTCATACTTCGGGACCTAATTCGTAGGAGAAAGTTACAACGCCTTACAACCCTGCCCACTCTCAACATCGCCCTTGTTGGCGGCCCGCCGGGACTGCGTTTTAGACCACCATACATATAACCCCAGAGTCAGGCACGTAGTGATGAGGAAGTATACCCAAATATTTCTGGAGATCACGTCACCCTCGGGCACATCCCACTTGAAGAAGCTCATGGAAAAGAAGGTCTGTTCCAACGACCATGGTTAGCTCGTGTCATGCCAAGGGGAAGAACTGATCACTCGGCCGAGCCCAGGCAGGAGTCACTCCTTTCCTGCCACTTTTTGGGTTAGAAAATAACGATACCACCAAACTTACGGCAAGGAACGTCGCCGGAAGGAACACCATGGTGAGGATGGCGATAGATTTCATCTGCTCTCCATCCTTCTTCGTTTTTTCGGCGATTTCCGTGTTTGTCCTGGTGTTTGCCTTGGGGTTCGGCGGTGTGATCAGCACCTTCGCATTATCCAACGATGATATCAGTGCGGACATCAGTTGAACTCACTAATTGTGTGGCCATAGTGAGGCCTTCCATGGTCATCCTAGACATGCTGATCATCTCGTGGTACTGGTTTGTGATATCCTGGAGCCGCTCCTTGATTCGTTCGCCTGTCGCCCTCAGTGAGGCCCTTCTTTCCTCCTCTATCTTGAAAGCGGTGATCTGGGCGGCAGTATAAGGTTGGAGAGTCAAGGGATCGATGTCTCCCTCGCGAGGAACCACCTCGCTGGCCTGATAGAGCGTCCGGGACAACTCCTCTACGTGCGCCACCATCTTCTCCAGCTCCCGCCGCCAGGCCTCGAGCTTGATTTTGATGAATTGCATGTTCACCCACGGCTTGATGGCATGGCTTTCTTCCTGACCCGCCTCCCCGGCGGTGACATCGTCTACTGTACCGAGCAAGCCCGCTACAGCTTTCTTGACGATGGGCATGTGTCGCCTCAGCTCGATCTCGGCGAAAATGCCGACGAGAAGCATGGGATGGGCCACCGTGGATTCTGAATTGCTCAGCAGCCCCGTGATCCTGTCGCCAGACTTCAGTGCCGTGACTCGGGCTGGCTTTTCGTCGAACTCACAGCCAAAGAAGACGGCGTAGGTCAAGCCGGTGCTGGGGAAGTGGGTGGCAGAGAGCGCAATGTCGCCCGGCCAGGCGTTTGATCCCCGACATACGTACGCTGGCAGCGTCACCGTTTAGCCAAGTCAAAAGCTTGCTGGAAGAACGAGAGGCGGGCTGCCCGGGGTGTTACAGAGAGGAGACGGGAGGATATAATTACCAATCGCGGGCCCGAGCGGATCGCCGAGTTTGAGATGGGTGCGCGAGAAGCTCGGCCCTAGCCTCTGGATAGCCTGGGTAATGGATGGGTGAACGAAAAAGTTGTCGGTGATCCCGTCGAATACCGCTCTCGAGAAGGGAAGATGCTCAAGCAGCATTGGATTGTCGCCCTGGGCCTGTGAGTCTGCATCGTCCGACGCCCGTGCCGCCAAGCTAAGCGTGCGCTCATCTGTCAGATTCCCGAAATATCCACCCGCACGACGGGAGATGCTGTGTCAAGCAATGGAAGAAGGGGTTCAACCGGGCATACACGGCTGTTATCCCTGGTGTTTGACGCCCATCATCACGGAAAGCTTCGTGGAGGCTTTCGTCCCAGTCCTTGTCCGTCGTAACCTCCCATTTTTTAACAACCTGATAAAAGGCAGGACCGCCTCGTCATCAGCATCATTACCTGGTAGGGCAACCAATTAGGGTTGGGGAAGGATGTGCTCACGCCATCTGTGAGGGTTTTCCTGACGATAAACGACCGCCGCTGCTCGTAGTAAAAGAGGCCCTTGTCCCGCTGGGGGAAGCGCAGGTGCGTGTTTGGCCAGTCCATTTTGTGGCGGGCTGGAAATGCCTCTGTCAGTGACGATGCGGCCTTGTATCCTGATGACCCATGCGACCAAGCGACTGGTAATTAAAAGTCGGCGTTGAAGCCAGGACCACCTCGCCTCCCCGTTCTTGTATTTGGTTTTGCTGGACTTCTTTTCCCCATCCCGCCCCGACAGGGCGCCCTCTGGGTCGCAGCCCGCGTGACGCCATGTTCGAGCGCAGTAGCATTGCCCGAGGTGGAAGCCACAAGAATGCAGTCCCTCCAGTACTATCCTCCCCGTTTCTACACATCCGCCCTCGCCTGCATTAAACCCACCCATTGTACAGGTAGGCAGGTAGGCAGGTGTGCATGCCAAAGACGTGTGTATATGCAGGCATGCCCAACGGGCATAGCAGGATGCTGTACCCGAACCTGTTATTGTTACCGTGGCTGGCGCCAACAGGCTTAGCTGCAGGACTGCGCATTTAACCGGTTGCCCGTTGCAGTGGTGTGAACATAATTGGAAGTAGCCTGACCGCGTCAACGCGCCATGTAATGCAGTAAGGCTGGTTGAATATGATGAATTGATCAGGGTTCCGATGGAGCCACCAGCCCACCACCATCCTATTATTCGGCTAATAAAATGCCCAGGAATCGACACAATGTAAGCCATGCTCGGACAAGCAGCTCGCATGGCTTACGCTATTTCTCCAACTTTCCGCGCCTCTAAGCCGGGCGACCCAAGGTGGGTTGTATTTCTGCCTTGGCTGCAACCTACTGTAGCATCATGCGGGTTTGCAGCCACTTTGTGCAGCTATCTCCCCCCCTCTCTACAGCCCCATTCCATGAAGATAGGTATGGCCCTTGTGCGGCTCTGCCGTCACACGGCATCTCGCAAGCGATTGTCCCGCTTCGTGCCCTGCACCATAGGCACCTTAGGTAGCTGCACTCTGGTTGTGGCTTGAAGTGTACAAAAGGCTGCGGAGAGACCGCCCCCAAGCCCGCCAGGCCGCAAGCTTGTGTTATTCCATCCTGAACGAGGGCATCCATCAAAACCCACGTGATTGTTACACATCCATCCCAAGTTGGCGGTATCCGTAAGCCATCGCGCTACCCATTATCGGAAAACAAGACAATGGCCGGACCGGTTACGCAGCGTATTTCCGCAGACTACATAGACAAGAAGTTTATGACGGAATGGCTCAAGTCAACGTTCGGCGGCGGAAACTTCACGGCCGAGGTTGGTTACGCCTCTTACTCGTCCAATAATTACCTAACAATGTCCCAGAACGGCTTCAGTAATTATATCCCACTTTGGTGCTAACCCGGCCGTCTCCCAATACTCCCGCAGATGCAACATGGCTATTACAAAGTCAAGACTCCGAGAAAGATAACCGAGGTCCGACCTGGTTTCCTACCTTGCTACCATCCCCCAAAAGACCGTTTGACAAAGTCATTCCACGCGCCATGTCCTTTCCCAGGATGCCATCCGTGAAATGCGGAGCGGTAGCTGGACGCTTGCTTATACTGACTTTTCTCTCAACTTGACAGGCTGAGCTTGATTACATCAAGGAACACAAGCACTATTTCTCCAACTTTCAGGAGACTTCCTCCCACACCTAGTAAACTGTGAACAACCATCTTGGCTCTGGTCGTCGTCGGGATGGTGGAAGATGTTATGTTATAAGGATGGCTGGAGTATGGGAGGTTAGCGCAGTCAGGTTTCATCAGGTGTTTACACATTGTGTCCGTTTTCTTTTCGAGCCACCCAAGGGCGCGTTCGACACTCCGTGTTTTTGTTTTTAGTATCTTTGCTCTTGAAAAGGGCTGTCATTAAAAGATGCACGTAGAATGCCGAAAATATTTACTTGACAAAGGCGTTTAACCAGTTTCAATTCCATTTTGTATCCATCTCACAAAAGTTATACTTTGTTTGATCAAGGTAAAAAAAACCACGTGCTTCTATCTGTTTTTACCTTCAGTATGAAAAGGAAACACTTTTAGCATCGAACATGTCCTATGTTGTTACTACTGATTAATTAAATGAGATCATCTCCTTTCGAACAATGAATACCCCGTTATTCCTAATTCCTTTTTACCGTAACGTTAAGAGTCTGACAATAAAGACCATACACCCGACTTGGACTGACTAGGAAATTTTCTAAGCCACTCTTAGGATATGGGGGTGGAGGCTCGGAACATCTAGGTTGGGGTTTGGGGATTGCGCCCTGGATCTAGCTGATCTCGTGTCACCCCTCACGTACGGAGGCAGCAAGAGCCAAAGCACAATTCTTTCAACCCGTACCCCCACCCTCTCTCTTGTACTTCGCCGGGCTCCTGGCTCGGGAGGTCACTTCTAGGAGGTGTGGATGCGGCATAGGGACCGTCCAGTCCGGAGACAGTTCCGTAATCTCCCCGCCGGTGTGGCTCTTTCCGGACCTCTTGTTGTTGAGCGCTGGCGTTTTCTGTTGGTAGCTCCGCAACCCCTGATTCCCGGGCAGGGACAGGGCGTAGCAAGGGTGCTAGAAGGGAGGGCGACGACTGGACTTGAGGAAGGCGGGAGGTGGGAGATCCCCGAGTCTCTTCCGTCTCGGACAACGATCGATGAAGTGGTTCTCGCCTGACGGCCGGCGGCTGTGGTGGAAACGTCAGGCATCGTCCTTTTCGGGCTAGGCTTTCCATGACCTCCTTTCCCTCGTGGTTCGAGTAGATGATGTCGGACCCGAAAGTGGGCGAACGGGACGGCGCGTGTGACTTGTTCCGTTCGAGGCAGTAGCTCGAGTCGTTTTGGCATTTTTCCCGCATTTCGTGCAGCCTTTTAGCCACCTCAGGAGACTTGGCTCGCTTTTCCGGTGCTGCGAGCAATATGTCTGAGAGGATGTAGGCGAGGAATTCGGCAAGGAATCCTGAGCAATCCGGGTGCTTGGTGAGCTGTTTGACCCAGTCCAGCACGGACTGCTTGACGGAGGCGCGAACCGGGAGTGTATCGGCCTCGACCTTGAAGAATGTATCCTCTTTGATCTCGTTGTGGTCATCATCCAGCCTTTTCTGGGAGAAATCGGATTTGGTTCTTTCGTGGCCGAGTAGAAACCACGAGACAAACTCAATGTAGACACATCCGAGCGTCCAGAGGTCGTAGGGGCGGCCAAGGCGGTTGTAGGTCAGACACTCCGGGGCTTGGTAGGTCCCAGACATCGGGAACATGTGGGCAGGAAGGTTCGACGTCGAGCACCGACCGTGGAAGTCACTTAGCCCGAGATCGCTGACTTGAAGGATCCCGATCTTCTTGTCGTAGCCCGCAGTCTGCTTGCCCGGCGGGAACCAGAGGATGTTTTCGGGCTTGAGATCTCCATGCCGACCAAACTTCTTGGCTGACGTGGCTGATGGCGGCTGCTGCTGCTTGGGGTCGAGGTTCGCGGAGGGTCCAGAGGCTCTTTTCCCGTCGGGATCAAGTACCTCGTCACCGTGTATCCTTGCAAGAGCCGCTGCGATGCCGTAGCACTGCCCGGCCAGCCACTCTATCCATACCCGGCGCGGTAGGTCTCGGGTCAGCTCTGGGCCGTTGGCATACTTTTCGGTGAAATCCCACAGATTGCCGCCAGCGCAAGGAAACACCAGATAGAAGTTGTCCCTCCATTCGTACGTCCAGAGGAGCTTGATGAGGTGGGGGTCACCACTGTGACTAAACCGCTTCAATGCCTCGACCTCTCGCTGGAAAGCTGCCCTGTTTGGACTGTGCAGCTTCTTGAGAGCTAGAACGAGATTTTCCCTCTGGTTGTGGGGATTGATGTTAATTAGTTGAGGGATAATGGTGTCAGAGGAAGTGTGTGGTGGACGCTTCCTACCTCGTCTGCAGGCCCAAAGTTGTGATGGTGAGGATTGAACCGAACCCTGAAGACGGTGCCGAACCCGCCATCCATGTCCGTGTCCATGTTTGATTCCTTTCCACTGAGAAAGTGCAAGGGCGGCACGATCTTGTAATGCAAGACGTAGTGCATGATCTTTGCCTTCGCATCCTTGACGCCTTGCATGTCGGCAAAAAAAGGCGACAAGAAACGCCACTGACGCAGATCGAACATCTCAACGTCGTCGGCAGTCCAGTCTCTGCAGCAACCGAGGCGCTCTGCTGGGCGTGACGCGAGGCTCAGGAACCAGGTCCCGTTGCCACGGCGTGCTTGAAGTGGTAGATGGGTGTCGAGGATCCCCTCGTCGATGAAGCCACCGATTGCACTCGCTTTGTAGATCAGGACCAGGGTGGCAAAGAGCTTCCGACGTGTCGACAGCTGGTTCTGCCCTTTCTTCCCGCCACCCAACATGACCATGGATGGTATGCAGATTTGCTTTGCCAACCTCTGGGACACGTCTCGGGGCATGCCCTCATCTTGAAGCACCGCTGCCACTGAGGCCTCGGTAACCAGTTTGAACAAGGCATCCCGGGGCAGATACACCAGCACACTATCTCCCTTCGCCGTACATCTGGTCTCGACCATCGCGTTGCGCAGCTCTGCGGCGAGTGCCTTCGTGAGCCGTGCTGGATCTCCGAACGGTGGACGATCGGCGGAAATCCCGGCAAGGAGATGGTCAGTGGATTGCCTTTCGTCCTCTATGGTGTCATCAGGGTACAGTGGTGGAAGGCGCTGCCATGGGGCCTCGGCCGTGGTCTGAGTGGACAATGCCGGAAGATGTGGCTGCGGGTCTTCCGCGGCGCTATAGGGATAGGTATCGCCCAGGTTGTGGCACACATCGCTGACGCTCCCGTCGGTCTGGGACGCCGGCACTCCGTTCGCGGGGCGAGATTCATGCCCGCCTGGTAATTCTTTGAAGTGATCGTGGCTGGTGTACATGAGAGAGGGGAGGAGGCGTTCGACAGGGGAGCCATTCCTCTCTTCTCGCACAGGCTGGGGCAGATCCTTGGAGGCATCAGGAGTGTCGCTTGTCTAAACACGATTGGCTTAGTGTGGGATCGCCTCGCATATATTGCCTGACTTTCCAACAACAGGAGCTCCCTATTTAAAAGCAGCAAGGATTGGGCGAGAACAGAGACATGGGCCGCTGGCGAACGCGCAGGAGGAAGAATACAATGGGGAGGTATAACAGTGAAGAGGTATCGAACAGCGCATAAATTTACAGGTAAGGCGGGTGTGAGTGAGGGTGCTACCTAGTTCTAATGTGACTCACCTCCTGCGGGAGCTGCATTTTCCAGTTCTCGAAGCGGTGCGAAGACGAGGTGAGGGTGAAGGAGATTCGCAGGGACGGAGAGGTCTGGACGACAGCCTCAGAAATGTGCACAATTTCGGGCGTGGGTCTGCTTTCACATATATATACCTAGAATATAGGTAGGTATTTACCCAGGTATGTATCCCAGGTGGTCAGTCGGTAGAACGCCAGATCATGGAAGATTGGGACGAGGATGTCGCTGGACTGCTCAGCATTGACGGTGCAGGTCGCAGCCGGCTTCGATACAAATATATATGGGGTTGTCAGTCAGTTCATGACGTGAAAACATCGAATTGGATGGTGGTAGTGGGAACCAGGCGTCTACCGACTGCGTGCTTACCCGCCACCGCCCGAGAGCCCTGCAGGAAGAATAAGTAAACAGGAGGCGGCTCTTTTGCCAGAGCCTGACCAGAGTCCCCGCTTCGCCACCACAATGAGAAACCGAGGGCTGAGGGCCATAGCCGCCAAAACGGGCCTCATCAGGCGCTTGTAATTACGCCACGGGCGCCGGCTACCAGACACCAGACTTCTTAAGGGATAGGGGCCTGCGGCGCAGCTGAGGGGGCTATCCGGCGTCAGGAGGACGAGGCAACCAGCTCGAATGGGTGGATGACCCCCGCCCGATGCTCCTCCACCGAATTTCCAGTTTTTTCTTTTTTTTCGCGAATAAGGCGACTGTCTTTGTCAAGAGTCCCAGTGATGGTGTGCACCAGGGGCGAAAACAAAGACCGAGAGGCTCATGAGGGCAGGCTCTCCCGTCCAACATGACCATTGCATGAATGGGGTGGCAGTGTCTCCCGAAATGGTAGTGATTCTGCGGTGCCACGATTGACGCCAGTGAAGGGTCAGGCCGCGCTCCCATTTGCCCACCAAATCCGGCGTGCGCTCCCATTTGCCCACCAAATCCGGCGTGCGGCACACATCCTCCCCAAGAAAAGAGTGATAAAGCACAAGCATGCCCAGCTGTCATCTCCCGAGCCATTTCCACTTCGTCTCGTCCCTCTCAACCGATCCTACCTACCTAAATCTAGCCCGCCCATTACAAGGCATCCACATCCCCGTTTACCACCTCCCCCTGCGCGCAGCCTCCTATCGTTACTGCTTGAAGTACTCCAGGGCCGTCGCAACCCGCCACCTAATTGAGTCCTCTATCCAAATGACGGGCGGTGAACACGCATCTTCGCAGTCTGCGTCTGGGGCAGCATCATCGCAGCCACAGCAGATCCCGGCCCGGCCCGTTGATCCGCGCAAGCTTCTTACTCTCCTCGACAACCGCTTCGGCCGAGGCCAGTACCGCGTCGTGGTTCGTACCCTCCTTGCTTCCGCCCCGTAATCAGAGAAGCCGGGGATAAACTGACATCCGTCACCTGGTCCAGATGCAACACGACAAATTCAACATCCGCGCTAGCTCTCGTCTAACATATGTACGTCCAAACATCCATCTCCCCCTCGGGACGACTCCTCCCTCGTGCTTGCTTACCCCTTTTTCTTACCTTCGCTAACACCGCCCCGTCTTAGGACGACATCCGAACGCACTGTTTCCACGACGAATGGCGCTATTAAGGCTTGCTTCATATGCTCCAATCCTCTTACTCTACTTTTCTCCTTTCGTCTGGGGCAACACACCGTGCCTAAGAGCGAGCCCGACACTCCACCCAGTTTAGCGTGTCCACAACAACAACAACGCACACTGCCAACGCTCCACACCTTATGGCTTTCACCACATGATCACCTGTCCACCAGCTGTCCAGCCCTTTTCCTTTTCGCCTCACTCTCCTGTACTCTGTCGGCGTCTCAACACAACTAGGCACTACTTTGTTGAACGAAGCCGGAGCCTGTCAATTCTGTATCACTGTTCTTATAGTTGGGTCTTATTTTTCGGGGTACAAGTCTCGAAATGAATATTTTCTATCTAGTCAGCGCTTTGTCTATGAGATATGAGATATGACATATGAGCGGCGAGCAGTCCTTCCTACTCTTAATTTCAATGTTTGACCTGCCGCTTCTTTCGTTCCCGCCACATTATTACATCGCTGTAAGTGGGATGTAAGCAGCAATAATTATCAGTCAAAAGTAGCTCTCCGTGACGCCACCATGAAGGCAGTGGTGCACCGAGCCATTACTTCTCGGTCTTCCTGCGCTTGCCCGAGGACTCAGCCTGGTCCTCGTCCTCTCCGCCCCTATCCCGCTTCTTCGAGGACTCACCCTCCTTCTGTGTCTGTTCCTCCTTCTTCGTCTCCTTGCTCTTGGCGACGTCGTCGGCCATCTTCTTGGTCAGCTTGTCCATGCTAACCTTCATGATGTCGTCCATGGAAGGCATTGTGAGCAGGAGGAGGATTGGATATCTGTCCTGAAGAAGAAGATGCGGTTTCCCGAGGGAACTTGACCGGTGCGTGCTCCGGAGGCGACAGAGATTGTGATTAGCAGAAAAGAGCTTGTCAGAATCTTTCGCGGGTGGAGCAGGTTGAGTGTGCGTTGCTGTATAGCGTTTCGGGGTGTGAGTTGGGATTGATGAGGGTTTCGAGATTCTCGAAGGGCAGACGGTGTTGGGCTTTATATATGTATTCGTAGGAGACGAATTATTTTACCTCAGCCAGGCTCCAAGGTCTGAAAAAGGAAACACGGCAGGACGAAATAGTGACGAGTGGCTTGTCCGCCGGAGTCACAAACACAGAGCCAATTACACGGTGTCACCCATTCATCAGCCACGGACAAAGTCAAGACGGGTGTTTTAGGAGTTGACAGCTGAGTAACCTTTTCTTTGTCAGGTATGGAGCCGAGCCATCGAGTACTTGGTTTCAGGGTTCTTTGAACAACATTCTCTACAACAATGGGGTCGCAGATCCTGTCAATTTCATGTCCATGGCATTGAAGAGAGGCATGACTGCCATGGCACGGACAGTCGGTATCACGGGATATTCGGAAATGGTTTAAGGATCTACAAGATGCCTTTGCAATTTTCGCTATGCGCTGCCCTCGCAACGTTCAAGAAACTCAATCACTTTTTTTAACTTTTTTTTTTTTTTTTTAAAAAAAAATTAAAAAAGCCAGATCACTAACGGATTATTTTTACTGCGACGCTAATCAGTCCTTAGGTAGAAGGTTCAACCGACAACCGCCTGGTTCACTTGTTTGTATCTTATACATTATGGTCGGGACTAGTTCAGTAAAAAAAAAAAAAAAAAAAATGACACTCCTCATTTAGCTACGTTGATCCAAACAGCCCATTATGAGGTGAGTTCCTTGGTTAGAGCCCAGGTGGAGAAATAAAAAAGAATAATAAAAAATAAAAATAAAAAAAAGGGATTGCGCGTTCAAAACCGCCCGTTACCAGGTTTTAAAAGGCCTCTGCCGGTTACACATTGAAAAAGGCGTCCAATAATTGGGTCGTACAGAAGCGAAGATCATTCCACGTATTTGACAATTAAGTACATGAACGTGGCATACATCAAGCACACCCGCAGTTGTATTTGAAGATATCCGGCTCCTATCATCAGATAGAGTAGCAAGCAGGGCCTATGTTATTATATATACCTGCCAAGACGTAAAATAAAAATCCAAAATCTTATTGATAGTTGAGATCAGATCTTCGCCGCGGCCGCAATATAAGAAACGAGCAGCGAAACGACGTGGACTGAAAAAAAGGGAATCAACAAAAGAGCGGGTGCCACGGGCGACGGGGAAAAAACAGAAACAGACGCGGCGGTCTTCTAAGTCATGTAGCGGAAGTGGGGGTGCCTGAAGCCGAGCTTCTCCTGCTCCTCCTCGGTGAGGCCCTCGAGCCTGTAATCGCGCCTGCCGGTGGCGCGACGCCTGTTCTCCCAGAGGCAGTAGACGATGCCAAAGATGGAGAGGAGGACGACGATGATCTGGCCGACGAGGTTGATGGTGTGGCCGATGGGGAAGTTCGGGCCGTCGGACGAGACATATGTCCATCTGTGGGAGGTGTTCGAAATATCTCACGTCAGCAAATCGGAGCCTTGCCTTTTTCGGGTTCTCTTTTGCTTTACGAAGGATCGGGGTACTCACGTTGAGACGATACCGCCAATGGTGCCGAGGGTGACGACGTAAGCGCTGGAGATGGCGCGGACGGCAGGGCCTGCAGAGTCTGTGGGAGAGGGAAAAAAAAGGATGCGGTTAGCAAAAGCAAGTCTCTCTCGCTGGGTTTCCCAGGGCCATGTCACGCCAAGACGGCTGGCTGCGACTGCTACTGCTACTGCGACTACTGAAATGACGTACTGTTCATGGCCCAGGCCATAAATGCGGGACCACCGGGGAAGGCGCCCACGGTGACAAAGAAGATGGCCATGTACTTGATGTTGGCCGCGGCGCTGAAGCGCAGGATGGCGAAGCCGATGAGGGCGATGACGCCGAAGATGGCCGTGTAGAGCCCGCGCTGCCTGGTCTTGTCGCTGACGTAGGCGATGGCGATGGCGATGAGGCAGGCGGCGACGTAGGGCGGCACGCTCATGAGCTGGGACTTTGTGGGGTCGTAGCGGAGGCCGACGGACAGGATGGTGGGCATGAAGACGGACAGGCCCTGGACGGTGATGTTGATGAGGAAGAAGCCGAAGGCGCAGGTGTAGTTGTGCAGGCAGGTGAGGGCCTTCTTGAGGTCGGCCCAGGTGACGTGCTCGTCGGGGTTGCCCTTCATGTCGCGGGCGAGGCGCTCGACTGCGATGCGGCGCTCGCGCTCGTTGAGGAAGAAGGCGTCGGCCGGGCCGGTGGGCATCCAGATCGGGGCCAGGAGGCCGATGACGGCGGTGATGAGGCCCTCGAAGAAGAAGATGTTGCGCCACGTGTGGATGCGCATGGACGCGATCCCCCACTCGGGGATCTGGGCGAAGGCGGCGGCGAGGAGGCCGCCAAAGGCTCCCGCCATGGAGGCGGCCGAGACGTAGATGCCGATGCGGAAGAGCAGCTCGGACCGCTTGTAGAAGCAGCTGAGGAAGAAGGCCATCCCCGGCATGGCGCCGCCCTCGAAGATGCCGAGCACGGCGCGGGCAACCATCAGGCCGGCAAAGGAATTGACGAAGGCGGTGCAGAGCGAGACGAAGCCGAAGCCGAAGACGAGGAGGGGCAGGTAGAAGCGGGGGCCGACACGCTTGAGGATGATGTTGCTAGGGACCTCGACCAGCAGGTAGACGATGTAGAAGATGGACAGGCACCAGTTGAAGCGCACGCCCACGTTCAGGTCCAGGTCCGCCGCGAGGCCCTGGATCCGGGCGTTGCCGATGTTGATGCGGTCGAGAAAGCAGAGGAGGTACAGGACCGTGACGATGGGGACGCAGCGCCAGTCTATCTTGCGCCTGATGCTCCTCTCCTCCTCCTCGGTCCAGGTGAAGTCGGATCCGATGTCCGAGTCGGACTTTGTCGAGTTGTCCGGGGCCTCGACATGGCCGGATATGTGCTCTTCTGTTGCGCCGTGGTGTGATGGGCCTTTGTTAGCGACGGAGGTGCTATGGAGGAGGAAGGGATGGCACTGGCACTACTGACCTTTCTTCTCAGACATCATTGCTGCTGCTACGATAAAAGACAAGGGAGAATAAGCGCTGCCGTCTGTCCAAGTGGAACAAACAAGAAGCTAAGCGCGCACAGTAGAGCGCTAGAGAATGGAAGGGTTCGAACGAGAACCTGAACGACCGAAAGAAAAAAAAATCGATCATCCACAAAGGACGTCCCGTCTTCCCTTTAAAAGGTAGTCGAGCGCAAGGAGGGTGCTGGGTACTGGGTAATGGGTACAATCCCCAAAATTACGGAGCAGCACAGTACGGGCTGTCTAATCTTTGCGTCGCATTCGCAATACCACTACGTACATGCGCGTACCTGGGTACCTGTACCCAGGTTGTGGAGGCTTTTGCCGAGACCTTCGGGGTGGGCATCCCTTGTTTGGATCTCGCCGGCCGGGGGTGGGAAAGGCGACACGACAGATGACAGATTCGACCAGCCCAGCCCAGCCCGAGCAGGCCGAGCGAGGCATTGAGGCCGAGCACAGACAGGCCTTTTTTCTCGCTTCCCTCCTCCACCCTCCACCCCCAATGACTCTCCACAAGACGGACCGACGGCGGCTTCTCGTAGTCATGGGGGAGGAGTGTGGGTGGTGTATCCGCCAAGGATATTGGCAACCCGCCCGGAATGGATTTTCGGCACATGCTTTTGCCAGCCAAAAAGAACCCCAATGGAGCCAAGAAACAGGCTGAGTTTGGCCAGCCAAAAAAAAACGCGGGGTTGTTGCGGGTCGCGCCTCCTTTCAATTTTTGCCCTTATTCGTGGGTTTGCGCCCCGGCGCTGCAGGGACCAGGGATTGGATGGAGGGAAAAGAGGGAAGGTCCATCATCCCAGAACTTATGGTTTGGACTAGTTCCCGCCGTCCTGGGGCCGACCCAAAGTGCAGAACTATCTTTCACCGTCACTACATCAAGACGGAGCTAAAAACGACCACATGGTAACGAGGCACGGTCGGTCGGCATTCAGCCACGGTGCTTTTGCTTTTTGCCCCTCTTTCTGACGGCGGTCCGTGGGATCTTGACTAGTACATGTAGAGGTAAGTTCCAAGAGTAGTAGAGGAAGCTGGACGTAGCGAATGACAAGCGGCCGGCGCAGCTAACCGGCAATGAAGGCGGCTAGGCAGCTGTCTTGAGATTTTTCTTTTTCGCATCAATATTGCCGACCAAGCTTATATATGTGCCAACCAACCGGATCGAGTTGTAAGCTGCTATCATTCTTGCGAGTCCAACGACTGGACGGCATAGGTGGTTGACGGGACGCTGTTGGCGTCTCGGTATCACGGCAGAACAGGGCAAACGGGTAGTTTTGACATCGCATCTACATAGACGAGGCAATGTTTGGTCGCGAGCGTGCTGGCGTTGCATCGTCAGTCAAAGCGGTGTGGTAGCATCGCCGAAGGAAGGGGGGCGAAGAAAAAGAAGCATTTCCACGCACGCACGCACGCGCGCAGGCTGAACCCTTCGGGAACGCTAACGAACCGACCGGACAGAGGAACCACGTGGCGGGCGGTAGGACGAGCCAGCGCCGGCTGAACGGCGTCAAAAGTGGCCGGGCCCTCCATCCGTTGCATACAGGTCCTAGAACAAGGAAATAGAGGTAAACGCCAACGGCACGGCACATTGGTCGGGAGATGTGTGACAGGCAAATACAATCAATGCAGGAAACAAAAACACCCCGGGTGTGGGTTTGCTGTCCCTTCATCCATCCAATGTTGTATTGGCTCCTGTCAGTCTCAATGCAATCAAAACATGGAAGTCTTTTCGGCTGCCCCGTGCGGTATTTACCCGCGAAAAACCCGCAATTCCCCTATCGGCCCAACTTGGGGTTTTGTCTCCATGGCAAACGGCTCCCAAATTTCACAAGTCCCCAGCGAACCACACCAGACGTTTTTTATAGGTTGGCACCAAGTCCCAACAGATCCCGGCCTGCATACATATATTGTATTTGAACGTGGTAATCATGACGGGGCATGGCATCTCTGCCATTTGGCTGTTTTATTTCGTGCATATGCCCGTTGGCCCATCAGGTCGTTTAACTGCTGTGATTTGACTTCTGCTCGTTTACGAGGTTCATATCTGCATGGGCCCTTGGACCTACCGGCCGACATTGACGTGCCGTCCTTGTGCTTTTTTTCCGCTTGCTCGGAAGCCGGCCCGAGTTGGCATCTCTGACTGGCACGCAGCAGCGACTTGCCGGCATAATACAGTCGTCTTTGCAAAGTAGACGGCTTCAATGTTTTCCCGTGTGTCCGCCCTCCGTGCCAGCAACCTCCCGACGGTGTGGTTCATATTGGCGCGCGCGCAAGATTCAGTTTGTCGCCCTTGTCCTAGCATCGTTTAATCGATGCCGTAAATAAGATTCAACCCGTCCTTAAATTCCTGTCGTTCGTGCTAGTTTGCCTTGATCGAGTAACAACAGATGGCGGGTGCGGGGAGACCGCAGCCCCTCCCCCACAGTACCCTGCGTGACCAGGGAGGGAATTGCTATGGGGTTTGGAAAAGAAGACTTTCCCGTTCGAGCCAGCATGGGGATTGGGGGTTCCTGGAAAGAGTTCACTCATGACAAATTTTTAGATGCATAGGGGCTTGTGTTGATAACTTCACGGGAATTCCTGTTTTGAAATGCAGGGGCAGAATCAAAGTTCAACGGCCAGACCCCCTGTTTCCGCTCCAAATGCCACCCAATTGTCGTCAAAGAGGTGTCAAACTCAAATGTGGCTGGTCAAGAGAATCATGACTCTCCTTTTGTGTGCATTCCAAATCACGCCAAGCCATCACTCCGTCTTGGCGTCCAGCCAGGGACCCTCGTCGGCAATATCCGCAACCCTGGCGCCGTCCGAGGCCCTCTCCCACGTTGACGTGCGCCAGACAAAGGCCCGCCAGTCGCCAGTCGCCCGCATCTCCTTCACGACATCGCTGCGCAGCCAAAAGGAGGCCGTTGCCGTCTTTTGGACGAGGTCCAGGGTCGTGACCACGTGCACGCCGTGCTCGCGGATCTTGCGAGCCGCCGGCGAAACATCGCCGCCG
>GL876968.1:1956507-1968716 GCA_000193285.1 Magnaporthiopsis poae ATCC 64411
TCGACGGCAGGATCAGGGACATGTACTCTGCCGTCTGCGACTGCGTCGACCCCGAGGACGAGTGGCGCTTGCGGCCGCTGCCACCGGGGGAAGGCGAAGACGGAGCGCCCCGGGACAGGCTTGGGCGGTGGGGCCGTGATGAGGAGGACGCCGCCGAGGACGGGGAGAGATGCTTCCCCGGTCTTGTCGCATCTATCGCTGCCACAGGGGTGGTGGACTGGATCGGGCGCGGCTTGGGTCGCACTGGGGGCGGAGGCCCTTCGTCGACCTCGATCGGGATCTTGAAGCAGAAGCACAGCGAGAAGCCTTCCGACTTCTGTTGCGGTCTTGATTCATAGTGTGGCGTCTCCACCGAATGTCGGCCGCCACCGCCGCCGCCGCCGCCGTGGCTGTTGTAGGGGTGAGGGCGATGCTTCCTAGAGGGCTTGTTGGAGACGTCGAGCAGGCCGAGGCGGTCGGCGAGCGTGTCGATGCTGGTGCGCTCCTCGAGGATGGGCGTGTGCGACAGGCGTGGGCCCGGGCTGGAGTGGGCCGAGACGCTCGCCTGCTCCTTGTGCTGCCAGCAGTAGAGGGACTCGTCGGCCGGATCGTCGACGCGCAGCTTGTGTCTCCGGCGGGGCGGTGTGGAAGGGACGGCGCTGCCGGCGGGGGCATCCTCTGTGAGGGGTCGTCGGCAGGGCCGGCCGCCGGACGTGATGCCGCGGCATGTCGTCGCGGGGTTCTTGGAGTCGGTCCGGCCAAGCAGAGACTCGGGGGTGTTGGCTATGAAAGGCATTGCAGCATAAGGACGGTGTGTCTTGGTGATAATGGCCCGATCTCGTTGGAAACAAGTCCACGAGCAAAGCCCAGGGGTCTATATACAAACCCGACGACCCCGCGGGACTACCTATGTCGGTGAACAAAAGATATCCCCATTCGACCCACGTCGCCCTGGGCGCCAACAAAAATCAGGGAAGAGACCGAGCGCGTGAATGCCATGGTGAGGCTGGGCATTGGTGGGCTGCCTGCTTGGCCCTGCGTTTCGGGTTCCGCTCTCGAGCCCAGCGGCATATGCAGGGGGTTGGGTGAGTGAGGCTGTTCATGTGGCTGTGTCGCGCTGGCATCGGCCGAGGCGCGAACGCACGTGATGTCACGTCACCAGGCCCGCCAATCCGCCAGCGCAGTTCTGCCTTGGCATCGATTGACTGGCACCTGGGAGGGCCAGCAGGGTGGACTCGAGCAGACAGCGCACACGAGCGCACGCGCAAGCCGTGCCTGACGCCTGCATGCCACGTTGTTACACGTTAGGCACCCTGGGCCGTTGGCACCTTTGGATTTAGCGGTCGGTGCCTGCCCAGCGGCTCAGCCGTCGTGGTGGCTTCGGGCGCGGAGGCCTGGGTAAAGCTTGTCCCCCTTGGCCCGGAGCCCGGTTGCCATATCCCGGTGATCTGACCCTATCATCCATTGATGGATGCCATCCAGTCCCTGAGATGGATGAAGTTTTCTGATTGGCGCCTCGAGCAACCTCGAGTATTTTCCCTATATGTGACCCACCATGCGCTCCCCGCTGTTTCTCTGAGGTGAGACTGAGTCCCTCGAGCCTCTCTAGCTGCAGGACCGTCCCCATCCCATGGTTGCACCAGAGGAGGAGCCAGTGGCTATGATGACGGTGTTGGGGGGCAATATGTCGCAATCGGCCCTGTTCCGTGCAGCGTGGGATTCCCAGAGGTGGTGCTCGTAGGATACGGCATCCCGATTGGCATTGGGATCGTCTCCCAGACCTTTCGCCATGCAAACCTAGGAGATCCTGCTCCGATTTCCTGGTAAATGGCGCAAGCGACACCTCCCGCATTATAACATGCACAAATGATTCCGCGCCTATCCTTGGTCCTTTGCATCACCCAACACACCCGCTTTCTCACACGTACAGGGACACCACCGTGTGCCCTGAATCGGTGACAGGTTGGCACCTCCAGGCGCTGTAACATCGAAGCGTGGGCAAAGCCGCCCCCTTTCGCGATGGCCACCAATGATGACCCAAAACTGGTGGGCGACAAGACCGTACACGAGGGGACCGACTTCTCCGCCGGCACTGCTTTCGAGTCCCCCTTGAGAGACTTTCGTCAGTGGTTCGGAGGCCCCGGGGTGAAGATTGGGCCTCGCATCAGCCATGTGGTGGTCACCTCCGTTGCCGATTCCGACAATGAAAATAGCGCCGCCATTCTGGACAAGCAGCGGGCTCTCGAGGCCAATGCCGCCATCCAGTACCGAACCTGCAGCTGGCAAAAGGTATGCTCTTATCTTTTGCCTTTGCTAGAGGTTGCCAGTCGTTTCAAGGGCTTCGGGAGTTGTGCATATGCTAAACTCCCGATGCAGACTGCAGCGCTGCTGTTCTCCGAGTACATCTGCCTAGCTATCATGAGCTTCCCGTGGTCTTATAGCGTGCTTGGTCTCGTTCCTGGGTACGTTATCAGAGATCCCGCTCTCCGTCCACACGTTTGGCAATATCATGATGATTTCTTCAGCCCCAGCCGGCCTACAGATGCGCATCAGCTAATCCCGTGACGTCCAGCTTGATACTCACTGTGCTTGTTGCTCTTGTTGTCCTCTACACGTGAGTCTGCCGGCGCCCCTGCTCGTGAGTGCTCTTGTGAGGGAACAAAGCTGATTTCTAGTACAGGTCTTTGGTCCTCTGGGAATTCTGCCTCCGACACCCAGAGGTCCGCGATGTCTGCGACATTGGGCAGATGCTCTTCTGGGGGAAGAAGTGGGCGTGGTATGCGACCGCCGTCATGTTCCTCCTCAACAACACGGTATGCACCTTTTCGCCGTCAGTAATGGCCAGATCTAGAGTCTTCCAACCAACTGACGCTGCTCCTTTTCCTCGTACACAGTTTATCCAGGGGCTACACGTCTTGGTCGGCGCCAAATATCTTAACACCATGACCGCAACTGATGACACAGTCATGTGCCGGACCGTCAGCTATGGAATCATCATCGCCATTGTTTGCTGGCTGTCGTCCCTTCCCAGGACCTTCAATATGCTGTCCAAGCTGGGCACCGCGTCCGCAGTCTTCACCTTCATCTCCGTCTTGCTCGCAGCCATTTTCGCAGGCGTCCAGAAGCTCCCTGCCGGCTACGACCCTCGGCCGTCCTACACTACCCCGTCCGGGGTTCCCAAGATTGCTGGAGAGCCCATCGTCACGGCTTTCCCCGTCGCCAGCACCACGTTCGTAGCGGGTATGAGCGCTTTTCTGAACATCAGCTACACGTTCATTGGCCAAATCACCCTGCCCAGCTTCATCGCGGAGATGAAGGACCCAAAGGACTTCCCTAAAGCGCTGTGGGCTTGCACCATTGCTGAAATCTTTGTTTTCAGCATTGTCGGCAGCGTCGTCTACGCTTACACCGGGAACCAATACATGACGGCGCCCGCCTTTGGCCAGCTCCACGATGTTTACAAGAAGGTCGCCTTCTCATTCATGGTGCCTACCATCGTGTTCCTCGGTGTTCTTTACGCTTCCGTCTCGGCACGGTTCATCTTCTTCCGTGTTTTCGAGAACTCGCGCCACAAGAACGAGCATACCGTTGTTGGATGGGCCTCTTGGGCAGGCATCCTAGGTAAGCCTACCATCCCGAACCTTCTCGAACCGGATCTTCAAGAGCATGCCTAGACTGACGATTGTCCACATAGGCGCAACTTGGCTTCTTGCATTCATCATTGCTGAGGTTATCCCTTTCTTTTCGGATCGTAAGTACTTATCCCCAGTCCTTTCATTCTTTAATTGCGGCGGTGCAAATAATACCAGATTTCAAGCCGCAAAACGCTAATACTCGTCATGGTCATCCTGCCATAGTCCTTTCTCTCATGTCGTCGCTTTTCGACAGCTTCTTTGGCTTCATCTTCTGGGGCGTCGCGTACTTTCGCATGCGGTCAGTAGATGGAAAGGCGACCCTGATAAAGGACAGACCGCTGACAGGATATGCCCTCTTCCTGTTGAACGTCTTCATCATACTCGTCGGCGTTTTCTTTCTCACGGTGGGCACGTATGCGACGGTGCAGAGCATCATCGATTCGTTCCATATGGGGACCGTGGGGACTGCTTTCACATGCGCCAGCAATGGTCTCTAGGCTGGCTGCGATCATTTGTGCTGGGCGAAAACACGCCCAATAGATATCAGAGTACTGTCCCAGTTCCGCATCCCGCAAGCACCTTCGTCACCTCCCCAGCCGAGAGGCCCTCAGCTTGTACGCCGCCATGAGTCGTCCTTTATGCGGTAACCCTGTTCCTGCTCTAAAAGCATCGTCGCCCCCGCAGGGTGCATGGCGCCCATTCCTAGGGCCTACGCCAGACCAGGTAGGGCAAGGTAGCCTCGATGAAAGGCTTCAAGAACGCGCCGATATACTCGTTGATGCGAGTGATCTTTGTGGAGTCTGCGTTATAATGGAGAACGAATAGGCAAGGAATCATCTCGTAGGCCCCTGATGCGTACTGAGCGGTGCTCAGTGTCGTAACCGCAATGCGGTCATGTTCCAGAGACGCGAAAATCTCGTCGATTTGCATGTCGAAGTTATGCAGCCCGTGGCGTTGAAGTCTCTGCCGGAAGGCACTGTAATATTCGACGTATTCTGGGTTTGAAAGTCCAGTATTTCCGCAGATGGCTGGCAGTAAGGTGATTAGGCAGCTGGAAGACAGGTTTCTGCTTGCCAAAGGCAAGGGGGAAGAATGATACAAGGGTCGCCAGCTTACTAGGGATGAATTCATGCAGGCAATCGGCACTGCGGTAGTTCAGGATATCCTGCTCCCCGGGGCTCCACGGGTCATAGCAGTTGTAGGCTTGGATCATTTCATGGACCAGCTGGATGGCATGAGGAGGAGGGCCCTCGGTTGCCTGGAAGGACCTGCGGCGTGACGCCATTCCGAGCGATAGGATGTGTTTTGTGACCCGAGGCTGGTAGTGCACTGTCTTCAGGGACCGGGCAGCTCGTCCGTGTAATGTCCACTGGGGCAAGATGTACTGTGGTCTTGGCGGGAGGAAGGGCTGGCTTAAGTACATCTCGGAGAAGCAATGAGCGACACCTTTGGGTGCTCTTATTATGGATTTAAAAAGGTAACCAACAACCGTCGCACCAAGTGACGAGCCCTTGTTTCACTCCTCATAATCTATTCACAAGCGTCCTGTCACAAGCTCCTGTAAAATCACCGAGTCACTCGAGGCGAGGTACGGAATAGGTGTTAGCGAGTGAAGCAAACACGGCAAACTGGCAAACCACAAGCCGGTGACGGGAAATCCCGACTAATTAGGTCGGAATTACTCCGTGCCGTTGTATTGAGACTCGGTAGTCATTGGTGTGAACGTGAAGACCTCCTAGCTGTACGTCGGTACTCGGCGACCAAACCGAGGAATAAGGGACGAGGGATCGTAGATCTGGAGAGGACGTGAATGGATGTTGAGGGTTCACCAAGACGACGATACGGATGGCGTCGTTGGAAAACCCGGTTCGTCGGGCTCATCTCAACCTAGTTAACTACTGCCCGAGTGTACGCTTACGCAGTGAATGGTTACACACCTGCCGGGGCCCGTAACAGTCACTAGGTGCTCCCAAGTGGTCTGGTGTTGGAAACGCGTAGCAGAGGAACGCGTGAATGGCCACCACGAGACAGGGGCAGAATTCTGCCACACCCGACCGCCAAAAAAAAAAGATGGCCATCGACGCCCCACCACCGACGACAACCCCAGACCGCAAACCAACCCATCCAGTTCAGTATCCGTCAGTTTTGCGATTACACCACCTCACCCCCTCAAGCGTAGGAGAAACCCGACAAAACCATGCCGCTAGACACATCAGCATACTCGCTCGCGCTACTGCGCATCGACGGCAGGCGGTGGAACGAGCTGCGCCGGTGCCATGCCCAGATACGGACCCAGGCCGCCGCCGACGGCTCCAGCTATCTCGAGATGGGCAACACAAAGGTCATGTGCGTCGTCACTGGCCCAAGCGAGCCGACCCCGGGCCAGCGCCGCATGGCGGGCAACGTGACCGCGACGGGTTCAGGCGGTGGTGGAGGAGGAGGAGGTGGTGGCGGTGGGCAGTCCAAGGACGCTGAGGTCGTGGTGAGCATCTTTGTCGCGGGATTCAGCTCGGTCGACCGGAAACGGCGCGCGCGGAGCGACAAGTAAGTCCTGCCTGCCTGCCTGTGCCCTTTTTGTCCTCGCTAGTTTTATTTTCTCTAACATAACAAACAGGCGCATACAAGAGCTCCAAGCGACCCTCTCGCGAGCCCTCTCGTCGACCCTGCACACGCACCTCTTCCCGCACAGCACAATCACCTTCTCGCTGCACGTGCTCTCGCAGGACGGCTCGCTATTGGCCGCGCTCATCAACGCTGCCTCGCTGGCCGCCGTGGACGCCGGCATCCCCATGGCCGACTACGTGGCCGCCTGCACCGCCGGGTCGACGTCCTCCTACGCCGCCGGCGACGACTCAGCCGACCCGCTCCTGGACCTCAACCACCAGGAGGAGACGGAGCTTCCCGGCCTGACGGTCGCGACCCTCGGCAGCTCCGACCGCGTCGTCGTGCTCAACTGCGAGAGCCGCGTCCAGGCCAGCCGCCTCGAGGGCATGCTCGCCGTCGCCGTCGACGGCTGCAAACAAATGAGGACGATCCTGGACCGCGTCGTCAGAGAGAGGGGCAGACGCATGATCCGCGAGGGTGCCATCGAGAGGGCCGACACGCTAGGAATGGAGATCGACTCATGATCTGAGGTGGGGAAGAAAAGTCATCGTTTCTAGAGATAACCAGCCGGGGAATTACAATCCGATTCGCCCGCCCATAAGCCATGTGGGCACCGAGGGCTTCTTGGTCTTGTCGGATATAATGATGATTCGATATACCTCAGCATTCATCATGTCATCAAGGTACGACAACTACCCTCCTTGGCTGACTAACATCAACCTTTTTTGTTCGATTTTGAGACCTATTTTCACATCTTCCTTCCTTCTCTCTCGGCTGAAAAACAACTAACATTACAAAAGCGAGGACGCCGACAAGCAGAGTCATCTACAGCTCATCGTGCACGTCGCCGGGCGTCTCCGAGGGCTTCTTGGTCTCGGCGTCGGGGATCGGGTCGGTCGCCTTGGTGTCTGACGATGGGCTCGACTCCCCTGCGTCAGGCGGCGTGGCCTCGGTCTTAGGTACAGTAGCGGCGACCAGATCCTCAGGCAGCTTGTTCTTGGTACCTTCGCCCAGACGCATAGAGTCAATCCAGGCCTCAACGCTGTGTGGCGCAAAGTCGGCGCCTTGGTAGTGCCTCCACCAGCCCCTTCGCGCATTGATGGCGACCAGTTCGACGGGCTTGGTGAGCTCCAGCGCCTTGACGACAGCCTGCGCTCCCGGGTTGGAGGCGGACGGGACGGCGAAGAAGGGGAACAAGTTGCGCTTGCCCTGGGCATATTTGAAAGCCAGATCAGCGAGCGCCGTGAGCGCCGCATTGGCATCATCGCTCTTGTCGTCCGCGCTGGGCACGAAAGCGAGCACGCACGTGTGCGGTTTCTGGCTCAGACACTCCTTGCTCAGCTTCTCGGCATTGTGGATAGTCGGCACCGGCGGCGCAGCCTCGATAATGACGGGTGCCTTGACCGTCTCCGAGCCAGCGTCCGCCGAAGCCTTCTTCTCGGGCTCGGTCTCCTTCTTGCTGGCCTTCTCCTTCTTGTCCTTGCCCGTCTTCTGTCCCGCCTTCTTTCCGCTCGATGGTGCTGGGTCGGGGTTCGGAGCAGCGGCCTGGGACAGGAACTTGACCATGTCCGGCTTCTTGTTTGGGCCGTCGTACTTGATTGGGTCCTTTCCATCTCCAGGGACCAAAACAAGCGTGGGGAACTTGTCGATCCCAAACTTCTCGACAGCCTTGGTCTCCTTGTTCCTAATCTGGGCCACGGGAATGGCGTCGAGAAAGTCGATGGCGACGGCCTTGAGCAGTGCGCTGGTGGTGCCCTTGTCCGTGAACAGGATGGCCTTGGGGCCCTCGGTCTTGCCAAGGAAGTCATCCAGGTCCTTGTCGGTCACCCTTTTGACGTGGTTGTTGATTCGCTCCACAACAGCGTCAACGATCCCGGCAGCGCTGCGAGGTCCATTGTAGGGCTCGACCGCCGGCTCGCCCGCCTTCTTGCCAGGGCGAATAATCTTCAAGGTCGGGAAGCCCTGGATGCCCATGGTGCCGCAGAACGGTTTGTTGCTGTCATCGTCGCAGTCAATGGCCGCCACCTTGGCCAGGCCTTCGAGGTTCTTGGCGGCCTTTTCGTAAGCCGGCTTGAGGTTTTGACAGTGCCCGCACCATGGCGCGTAGAACTCGAGTATCTACGAAGGCGACCCGGTGTAAGTAACTAGCTGGTACAACTCTAGTCTTTAGTTCTAAGGATGGGACGTACAGTCGTTTGGTTGGACTTTGCGATCAAGTCATGGTAAGTCTTGCCATCAACCTGGAGGACGGCGGAGCTCTTGGGGTACATGCCAGCCTGCGCCCCGGGGAGGGCGGCCAGCAGGGCGGCGGCATAGGCGCAGAGAGTGGGGTGACGCATCTTCCTTGCACCCAAAGTTTCAGCGCGAGTCTGCCTACTACGTCAGACGAGGAGAATGCGACAGCTTTGGCGGAGGAGGGCACAACCGAACGGGTGGGAGAAAAAGAATGGAAAAGGAAGGGCAATGCTCACGAGAACTACCTAGGAGAGCAGAGGCTCATATAGGCTGCAATTGGCGGGTTTCAAAGCCGCATTGTTGTCTTCTTGGCCTCAAGGCTCAATTCGGAAAAAGGCCAGCGTGGAAGATCGCGGAAAACGAAGCAGGGGTCCGGGCACCTCAGCTTCAGTGCATCGTGATTGCTTCGCCTTATGATCCGGGTGGGGCCATTTCATCATCCTCCGGGGTGAGGCGGGGTAAAGCTGCAGCACGAGCCTCGGCATCGAACGGTAAACAGTAGGTCGGTGCCTAGCTTCAGCCACCTGTGGCACGAGCTCAAGCAGAGATCACGCACGCCTGCCCGTTCGTCATCAGCCTCCGCTCTGCAGTTGCTGAATAGGGCCAACTTTAAAGCGTCGCAACCTCACCAACGCTCTCCAGAAACGACCAAGAGCCGGAGGTCAAACTCTCTAGCCAGATACAAAAGTCTCTCACTTACGATATAGGCGTCGCCGCCGTCCTTCATCCTTCATTCAGCGTCCCCGACAGCCGCCATCGTCCACCGTCCGCCGCAACAATGGCGCTGGATCCCCCGCACGCCCTCAAGCAGGCGGACCTCAACCTGTACAAATGCGCCACCCGGTGTAACCAGCTCCGCGCTCACAAGCCCATAGTCGCATACTGGTGTTGGTACTCCCTTGTTTACGAGCGCGATGCCCGATGGCGATCGCCATGTCTAACGCCATGCGACAGGCGACTACTGGGTCGTCAATCAGATACTCGCGCAGGGCCTTCACACAGCGGATTCCGAAATCATGACATACACAATGGCGCTGATGGACAAGCTGGAGCAGGTAAGGTGACAAGGGGAAGGTCGAGCGAGTGAATCTCGAGAAACGTGGGCGCGGTCATCGCTGACGCTCTCGTTGCACATAGGCCAAAGCAGAGCAAGCCAACGAGGAGGCCGTTACAGACGACGACGCCGGCAAGGCATACATTCAGCAGTTTGCGCAAGAGACGCTGGATAGGGCACAGAAAGTCGTTACGGCAAATAGAGTCACGGGGTTAGTTCCCAAATCTACGGCCACTCTGCCACACCACTCCATTCCTCTGACTTGGACGCAGAAACACGGCCAATACGTTCGACGCTGCTGCAACCTTCCTCAACCTGATGAACATCTGGGGTCCGGCAGACCCTGAGACGCGACAGAAAATCAAATATGCAAAATGGAGCGCTGTCAGGATCTTGAAGGCAATCAAAGAGGGGACCGATCCGAACGAGTCGAACCCGAGGCCCCAGCAACCCGCGGAGGAGGAGGCTACCGAGAGCCCCGCCGATCCAGATGCTCAAGCTCCTACAGACGCCTCGTCAGGGCCCCGACCGGTGTCGGTTGAGGAAATCGCCGACTCGGAATTGAAGAGGAATTCGGCCGTAGTCTCCGCACCCGACACAACAGAGGCGGTCCCGTCCCCTCTCGCTCGCGAAGACATGACGCTACCCGATGCTCCCCCCGAGTCTTCCAGCGCCTCCAACTTCTACACTTCGCAAGCAGATCAGCAGCAGCCCAACCGTCTCATGCGACGAGTCAAGTCGGTACGCCTGCATTTACTTTGTGCGTCGTACCAAGTGTATGCAGCTACCACAAGATTAACTCTCCGGTAGGTACCTCAAATGTATTGCATGGTAGCCAACCACATCGAACATGTCCTTGCTCTCGCAAGTTACTCGAATAGACAACGCTACCTCACTAACGTGGGAGTCGGCATCGCCTGCTACGTCCGAGTCCGCCGTCAGCCCCTGTCACCGGCCCTCCGACCTTTGCGCCCAGCTCGGAAGCAACCCCCGCCGTGGCTTCGCCTCCCATTAGCGCTCCCCCGTCCAACTACATGGACATGACTCCGAATCCCACACTTGCCAGACCCGTCATTCCACCACCCGCGGCCGCCCCGCCTATCGTGCCGCAGATGGTACGGCAAAACCCTCCACCGCCGGTAGTTGCCCCAGTTGTCGCTCCAGCCGCTGCAACAGCCGCAGCGCCGCCACCCTCGGGCTACATAACGGATGATCTCGCTATAACAAAAGCGCAAAAGCACGCCAGGTGGGCAATCTCGGCTTTGAACTTTGAGGATGTCCCCACAGCAGTCAAGGAGCTGCGCAACGCGCTAGAGACACTGGGCGCCACGTGAGCCTGTGACCGCGCGAGATTTGCAGATGGCAGCCATAGTCATTTATATGCAGGCACCGAGAAAATCAGCAGAGCCTCGGATAAGCCCAGCCTTGTACGTGTAGTATCTAGTTGTCAAGAAGGAGAGTGGCCTCCTGTAATCGGAATTTAGCGCCGAATTGCGATATAGAGACCCCTGCTCCGTTACGACAGCGCATGGCCACGCTGCGGAAACGAGCAGGTTGCTTTCGGTTCCCCGTGAACGAACTTTCAAAGTCCTTGGTGATGAGAATGAAGACATGGGCTCACACCCGCCAATCTTTTTACTGTATCTGGGTGTACTGAACGATTGTCGAGGCGACGGAGAACCACACGGCGAGGTATGTACCGAGAACAAGTTGCTTCTTGGAAGGAACATACCTCGCCAACACGGGCTTGTTGCAGGCCGCCTGCCTAGCTCGGTCTCGCCAGCGCCCGGCCAGCGCCAACGGAAATCGATAGAGATGAGGGCATCAAGTTCCCCCGGTCTTGGATTTCGTTCCGGACGAGCCTGGAGGCTTCGTCTAAACCTTGGTTTAGAATCGCCAATCTCATAGGACGTAAGGGAGTTCCTGGCTCGTGCGTGGGCCGATCCCTTGGGACAATGCTCCCGGCGAAACAGGGATTTGGGTTGGGTTCGGCTCGACTCCCCGCGTTTTTCATAACTCGACTTACAACAGGATGAGACTGTCGGCTGGTCTTATTGGGAGAGTTGGGTTATTGGGGAGGGGGACCTGGTGACTGGTGATCAGGGTATCCCACACGCGAGACCTTCGCTCGACCGGGATTGTTCATTTTGCATATTTGCACGGAGGTCAACAGATGGATATGGGTACAATACTTCCTAAAATCGTGCACATTGTCTATATTCGCTTGCTACATGAAAACAAATGGCAGCGGAGCATGGCACATTAACATGTCTCATAATATATAACATCAACACGAGCTGACAGCACGCCCGCTTAGGCGTTCTTCAGCTTGAAGCCGCCGGGAACGCGGTTCTGGAAGACCTGGGTGGGGTCGTATTTGGCGGCGACCTTGCGCATGAACTCGAGGTTCTTCTCGCCGTAGCTCCTGAGGGGGCTCTGGTTGAGGCCGGCGTAGTTGAGGAAGAGGAACTTGTCGTCGACGCCCTGGGTCTTGGCGAACTCGCTGATGGAGGCGGTCCAGGCGGCCATCTTGCGGTCGACGTACTCCTTCTGGGCCGCGTCCTTGTACGCGGTCATGCCGAGGAACATCATGAGCGTCTCGGTGCGGTCCTCGAGGCCCAGGACGTTGCCGCCCGTCCGGGCGCCCAGGGACAGCTGCCGGGCCGAGAGGGGCTGGAGCAGGGCCTGGGAGGTGAAGCCCA
>GL876968.1:1969044-1979541 GCA_000193285.1 Magnaporthiopsis poae ATCC 64411
AGTCGACGATGAAGGTCATGACGGCCTCGCTGTTCTTAAAGGCCAGCACCTGCCACGTGTTGTAGAGGCCGCTCGGCACCTCGAGCTCGGCGACGAGGTTGACGAGCGAGTCCTTGCGTATGGATTTGACGACGGGGTTCGGGATCGAGAGGAACTCCTGGTACTGCGGGGCCTCGGGGACGCCGGCGGTGTTGTGTAGGAGGGCCATGACGATGGGCTCGGGCGCGCCGGCGCCCTGGGTGTAGGTCCAGAAGACGATGGAGCTCGAGTCAGTGTGGTCGCTGGCCCCGTCGCCAAAGTTCTTCATGGCCTTGATCACGGCCGGCGTGGCGGCGCTGGTCCAGCCCATGACGCCGCCCCAGAGCGTGGAGGGCGGTTGGAAGGTCTCGAGGTCGAGGCGGGTGACGATGCCGAAGTTGCTGGAGCCGCCCTTGAGCGCCTTGTACAGGTCCGGGCGGGACGTCTGGTTGGCGTTGACGATGGATCCGTCAGCCAGCACGACCTCGAAGTTGGCCACGTTGTCGCATGCGAAGCCGCGCTGGGCCCCGTAGAAGGAGTTGCCGCTGCCGAGCACCAGGCCGCCGACGCCGACGGTAGACGCGCGGCCGCCTACTACCATGACCTCGCTCTTGGCAAGCCCCGAGTACACGGAGCCCCAGCGGGCGCCAGGGCCGATCGAGGCAACCTTCAGCTCGGGCTTGTAGACAGTCGAGTTCGTGTATCCTGTTTTTGTTGTTATAGTTAGCCGCTGCGTTTGTGGGTTTTTTTCCCCGGTTTTATTTGCAGGAGATGGAAGTTGATGCGTAGGTTTTACCCAGGTCAATGGTAACGCCGGTGTGGATGTTGTTGGCACCGGCGTTGGCCATGTGGCCGGCACTGCGGACGGCGAACTGGCAACGCGGCGGGGGCCGCGAGTTGCCGCCCGTGGACAGGGCCTTGACGGCGGCAGCGACCTCCTCGGCGGACTGCGGAAGCACGATGCACTCAGGGCCGCGGAGAGCATTGTCCAGGGACCAGTAGGTCGCCTGCTGGGCAGCATACTCTGCCGCCTGCGGAGCGTATACACGCCCGGCCAGCTCCTTCTGCTGTGAGAGAAGAGCACACTGATGAGACGAAAATACAGCATTAGCGTCACGGCCATGCTGGAATCAGCAAGTTTGGGAGGGCAGAGCCAGGGAGGGAAAAGCAAACGTACGCATTGGTCAGGCTGGGCGGTACTCGGGTCAACAGCCGCGACGGAGGCGGTGCCGGCAAGCAGAGCCGTCAGGCTGGCGGCGGACAGAGACTGCGACTTCATGGTGTAGGAGGGGCGGTGAGGAGGACCGTGAGGAGAAGACTCGTCACAGAGCTCCTAGACGAGATGTTAGCGGCAGCGTTACTTAAAGAGACAGCAACGTCCTCGCATTAATCCAATGCCAACGACAAACACACTACGGAGAAAAAGGGGTTCCGCCCAACTTTGAATAGCGCCATGTACAATGTCTGGGAGGGGTGGGGAGTGGAAGGGACCATGTAGAATTAGATCAGTGAGGGGATACGGGCCAACTTCTATCGTTAGTGGCCATGTTGGCGAGAGGAGGCAGAATGCCCTGGCGGATTCCACACGGGAACCCATCTCCAGAAGCGTCGCGTAGGAATCAATGGAGAAAGAAGTAAGGCGTCTAATCAGGAGGAGCTTGGGAGGAAAAGATCGTGACGTCCATTGATGCGGAACACATCACCGCGAATTGGTCTCCTAAACAGTCGAAATGGTGGGCCTGCTATGCCATGTTTGGAATGCGCCAAACCGTTCTGCATCGCTAGCCCCGCTGTGCGGTCTAACATTGACGCCATGTCTGCTTGGCGTGCAAGGGCGCCAGGACCAGGCGCCCTGAGGAAGCAATGGGAGTTGGCGAAAGCGGAGGCTGGCGGATGGGGCCTGGAACATTCGTGATCGGGCTCCTGAGATATTTGCTGATCTTCAGTCGCCGAACCGCCCGCGACGTTCGTCGGGGGACAATTCAGTGTGCCAAGGACATGCGGAAATCATCCTTCGATGTAGGTACCATGAATCCCTTTCTTGTGTGCTCGCCTGATGGTTGGCGGGATTCCGGACCAAAAAGGCGCGAAAAACACAGTGGGTTTATGACTTTTCCTTTGACCCAGCTCGGATGCAACCGTAGTCGCTAACCGCCCCATCGCTTATGGTAATGGGGTGACCAAACTTTCATGGATGATCCATGAAAAAACAAATAGAAATCGATCTCCATAGTTTCCAGTAAGACCAACAGACATGGCACGTGGATCTACTGCGTGTTATAACCACATCGAATCTTCAACTACCTGCCTACCTCCTAGGTAGTCATTCGATCCCCAACCAGCCTAAACTGGTAGCTTATCACGATCCCCTCCTCCTGGGATTTTTAACGGTCCATACTTCGTATGGGAAATTTTGTTAGCGTGGTGCAAATATGTAAGCCGCTCCTGCCGGCAGATGAGGCTCTGATTTCGGGGCAGGTATACCATGCATCTTCTAGGTCGCGACAACTGTTTCCTGCCGGGGCGGCCTTCCGCTCCGTCGCATCCCGCATACACGTTGTATCCAATGACATCGACTCTTTGCCCGTCCTGAAAGGGAAGTCAGACGTGACACACGATCGGAACTTACCGCCGCTGTGGAACCCTCTGTCGTCGACTAACAGCGTCCATGACTCGCCGCAAGCAGAGGTCTTCCTGTGCGAATCCCGGCAACTCCGCGTCACTTCCCCTTTTGCTCGATATCGCTGGCTTGCCACCTCACCTTCACGGCTGACAGCCCAATTCCGGATGTGCCTAGATCTGCAGCATGAGCCGAGATGCATACATAAATGCCCGAGTACCAATATCAGCGGGTATAACAGAAGACTGTTTGCAACGGTCCACGCCACCGCGCCGAGCTGCGATGCAACCAGAGCCATATCCGCACGGCTATCAGTGCCGTGCAGTTATGTAGGTGCGGATTTCGATGAGGCCGCCAAAGACACGGGCAGAGAATTTAGAGAACCGACCTGAGACCTTGTTACCGCAGCCCAACATATAACATTACCGGCTCTAGATTACGAGAACATGCGTGGCCTGGTACACGGCGGCCAGCGGCCCCAGACGATCTCGATGAGCATTGAGCATTACACAGCGCCTCTGTTGCCGTCTGTCAAGTCCAAATCATACTTCAGGAGGCTGGTAGAGGTGAGCATGGGCAACGGATGATCAGAGTTACCGGGGCGGTTATTATTTTTTTTAAGCCTAGATAGGTACCTATATAGTTGGGAGCCGAAAAACCCCCCATTACCAACGCAGGGGACGCATTACGCGTATCAACCATATAAACCACCTTACCAGCGGAAGACGTTCTTGAGCCAGTCCCAGTTGCCGTTGCCGCCGCCGAGCGGGTCTCCCTTCCTCAGGGCATCGGCGAGCGCGTCCACCTTGTTCTTGGTGGACATCCACTTGTCCATGGCGGCCTGGTCGGGGGCGACGAAGGCGCCGACCTTGCCGGGCAGGGCCTTTGTGCACTCGGTCAGGTCGTTGATGTTGAAGACGCCGAGGAGCGAGAGGCGGATGTACTCGCGCGCGTAGTCGGCGTTCCAGTGCTGCTGGCCGCCGGGACCGGCGAACTCGTTAAACTCCTTGCTGATGCGCGGGTCCTTGGCCAGCACGATGTCGCTGGCGAACTTGAAGACGCGGGCGGGGCGTTGCCGAGCGTCTCCTTGTAGAACTGGACGTCCCACACTCCGGGGGTGCTGTCCTGCGGGTCTCCGGCGCGCGAAGGGTCGACGAAGCGCTGCTGGCTGGTGGTGTGGGCGCCGATCAGGGCCGTCAGGCCGTGCGGCTTGATGGTCTTGTTCTCGAACAGCTCGATCAGGAAGTCGGCCGTGCCGGTCACGGGCGGCAGCAGGTTGTGGGGCGCGGGGACGGTCGTATACATCATCGCGAGCCCCCGAGCCCCGGAAGGCCTTGACCATGTCGTCGGCGACGTACTTCCAGATGCAGCACGTGTCCTTGGCGCACGCGGCGGATCCCTTGTTGGGGAGGTTGATGGCACCCCAGGGGCCCCTGGGGTAGGTCTCGTCGCTCTCGGGGTTCCCGCTGCCCGTGATCAGGCTCTTGATTTGCTTGCCGACTGGGCTCAGCTTCGATTCTTCCAGGGTGCTGAGATCCCCAATCAGCTCATTGGAGTCGAGCTGCTCGTCCCCGGGAGCGCCGCCACCCTTGGCACGGGCGTGAATCTCACTCAGAGTGCTCTTCATGCCGGGGTAGGCCAGGGCGGGAGAGGCCGCGAGGGCGGCGGTGAAGATGGTGAGACGCATTATTAAGGGCGGTGGTGTACACTTGTATGAAGGAGTGTAGATGAGAGCCCAGGTATTAAGTGATATCTGAGATGAGCGAATGGACGACCTTGTTGGAGGATATTAAGCGAATGTGGGAGTCGACTGGGGCAGGCGTACTCTGAGGACCGGAGCAAGAACAATAGACAGTTATCCGAGGGGACATGGTGGCATTATATGCCCAGCTTGCTACACATCACAGACGGCACAACGAGGAGAGCATGTCGCATCCGGTTCACCGCGGAGGCCGGGCATGGTGACGATGCGTTGTTAGCCGCAGAATATGGGAAGAGATCCGCGCGTCCAGCCCTTGTCGAGCTTAGCAGGGAAGCTGATAGCGGACAGCTGGGCCCACGGCCAACTGGCCACCCCTTGACAGGTCATGGGCGCGCTCGAACTATTCGTATTAGGCGAACCTGAAGCGCCGAGTTCGAATTGGCAGCGGCCTGATTGGTCTCTAGTGCTTATACGGCTGATCTGGCAGGGCGCCGAGCATCGGAGGGCGTCAGGGGCGTGAGGATACCAAGACACTCCCGGCCGCGTCTGGTGGCACGGACAGAGGAGAAGCAAAGAAAGCTAGCACAAGCGGAGAAGGAGGGACTGCTGCGGTGTCACCTGAGACGTGACTCTCAGTGAAGAGGACAAGAAAAAAAAAGACTCGTATCCGGTGTGTGCATGCGGTCCGAATGTCGACCGCTTTTGCGTGGCCGAGCGGAGGCTGGCGCTGGAGAATGCTTGGCGAGTCGACAGAGGACGCGGGCCAGCCCGCTCAGCTGACTCTTAAACATGCAAGCGCAAGCGGGATTCCCACTCGTCCCCAATATTTAGGTAGGTTGGTAGGAACGTAGGTAGGTAGGTATGGGGTCTGATCCAGAATATCGACTCGGCACTTTTTACGAAGCGCGGGCCGGGTGATATGGATCCTGATCCCGCTAGAACTGGAAGGTCGATTTCCACACTGAAGGCCAAGCCTGGCCACGATAGGAGGGAATAACACAGAAAACGGGGAAACAAGGTCATTGTCAAGCGAGCGGACGCGGAATTGTCCAGCGCCAAGAGCGGCGGCATTGGAAGCCTGCTTTGGTTCTAGGGCGACGTGACGGGTGGCTGTGCCACACTGGGCGCCAGCGAGCCGACCAGCGCACTCTCAGCCGCAAAGGGGCGGCTCTACAGCCCAGATTACACTAATGCAGGAACACGAAGACAACATAGCTCGGATTTTCGATGTGGCGTCGACGTCGGGCCTGCAACCCAGGGTTCTCCAGCGCCCGGACCGCGGATTAGCTTCGCGGCGCTGTTTCCCTTGGGCCAATCGCATCTTTGGTATTTTTAAGCTGGCACGGAGGGAGGGCTCGGCTGGGTAGTCGTACAGGGTGCCACGTTGGCCCTGGGGCCTGCCGGTGAGCCAGCTGGTCTGTTGGGATCAACATTGATGTCGCCGTTGGGAGTGTCGTGGTCGCCGGGTGTGACTGCCTTGGCAGTGTCCTGGGACCAGCCTTGGGCAGTTTCGAAGCGTCTTCGGTACCATGTCCATGTCCTTGGCGCTGGCACGGCCGACAGAATACCAGAAAAATCTTGGCATCAACGGGCACGTGCATCTTTCCCCGAGGCGCGGGAGCGAAGAAGATTCAGGCTCGGCATCGATCTCTATCCTGGAAATGGTAGCCTGGAAGCCATCCCCAGCTCCCCGCGTCGATTCGGGGCCCAGAATTAGCGCCAACTGCCGGGTGGTGATTAAGCCAGCCGGTCCTCCTGAAGCGGACCCACAAGTAATCTCACCATGGAGGACAAGGGCCTTATTCTTCGAGTGGTGGCGGCGCGGCTTGGACAAAAACGTCCACCGTATGGATCTCATCACCGCCGACTGCGAGTTGGTTCCGTGGTGGCACCGAGATGAAAAACTCGGGAAGGCGAGCCGCCTTGGCGCCCCCCGGACGAGCGCATATTCTACAGCGGGCACGGGGCGTCGAATCGACGGTTTGCTGCGTGGAAGCCAGACCGCAACGCACATGGCTGGCTTGGCTGCCGCCTCCTCCCGAACTTTCCTAGCGCGCATGCCCTAACGCCGTTTTGACAGCTTGGTTTAGCCAGCGTCTTTGGGGACGGCCCATGATCCGATTTCCTCGAACGGGCTGTTGCATTGAACACGAGGGCAGAGAACCAACGTGCTCTTTCTGGTTGCATCCGAGCCATCCCCAGAACGGAAACGTCCACGGGCCGCCGCCTTATCAGCCGGTAATTTGTTTGTGCTTGGACGCCCGGATGCTACATAACACAATCCGAGTACTGATCTTGGTACCAGGGATGCCCCGGTGTCGAAATCGCCCTCCTATTGGCAGTCTTTCTCAGCCTTTCTCGGCCAAACCGCAAAGAGCATACAAGGCATAGCCTCTGGGCTTCATCCTCGTCGACGACCTTGCTCACCGTTCCGGCCACATCCCTCCAAAATGCAACCGCTCGGGCTGAGAGACGACGTCGCAGATCGCAGACGTCCCGCGGGCTCCGGAGATCGTCGATGGTAGGTATAGGGTTGCATGCGATTCTCGAAAACCCGGATCCTCGGCAGCCAGCAGGGAGTCGTTTCTGCCGATGATGCTCTGGAAAACATACCCAGCTGCTCGACCTAGGACCCGCCAAACTGGAAGTTGAGCGCGTGGCTTCGATGCATGGCCCTCGCCCTCGACTGGGACGCGACCAGCACGGCAAGTGTGGCTGAAACCGCGCATTTCCGGCTTGATCGCCACCGGCTAGCTCCGCCGTCTCTGGATGAAGGATATCATCGTCCGGCGCCGCGACCGGTATCAGATGGGTACCTCGTCCATGTGTCCAAAGAGGCTTTCTCTTGATTAGACCCCGCGCTAGGTCGACCATAGTAGCGTCCGGTGCCGGACGACCTCTTCGGGCAAAAGTTACTCGCCGCCTTGGCCTTCTCGATGGCTTGCAAATGCGACGGCTCGTCCGCGGAGCCCGCACGAAGAGAGAACACCACAAAACCCTTGGCCGAAAAATCATCCAGTCCGTGGACTCCTGGTTCTTGAGGAACAACGCCTTATGGCAGCGGATGCCCATAAGCCCTGCACTGGCCAAGAAGCTTTAAGTGAAAAGCAAAATGCTCCGATGCTCTACAGGGATGCCCAGCCCTGCGGGGCTGACCAGCCTGATTCAGCCCCCTGGAAAGGCAAACAAAGAGCAGGAGAACGGGAGCCAAAACTCCACAGCTGGTGACCGCGGCTCACGGGCGACTCGGTTTGACGAGGCGTTCACCGCCGGCGGACTCCGGGCACCGCGGACGCGGCCCGTCGATAAGTTCTGCCAGCATATCCCGAGAATGAAAAGGCAAGAGGCAGTATCTCCAGCAGGGCCGCGGGAGAGCCTCGAAGCAGGCCGCCTCCCTGGTCTGGTACTTCGCAGTCATCCTGCCCCCTTGAGTCTAGCGGCGGCCTCGGTGGGGGGTTCCTTGTGCATCCCAGCGTCGTGGCCTGGTCGCCGTCCTACTGTGCCGAATATATGCCGTATACTAGATCCACCGAGTCTGAGCGGCTCAGCCCGGGGTGGTGGCCCAGTAGAGCCGAAGTCGCTCGCGGTCAAAGGAGACGCCGAGTTCGCTCTCCAGTCCCGCAACCCAGTCAGTGACTGTGTCGCGAGACGCAGACCCTATAGGTGTTTTCCCAGGTCTGACCGCGAGATTTTGGCAGTTCTGCAGCCCCGAGGAGCGTCCGTAGCACCTCGGCAAACTCTGGCGTAGCGTTTTCGTCAAGAACGGGAGGTACCCATGTGCTTGGTGGTCACTTTGCTCAGGTGGACGGCGATGACACGAAAAAGGCGGCGGCCAGGTCATCTCCCTCTCTGCCTCGTAGCGGCTGATTTGACACGGCCCTTCTCCATGTCAGTGTATATGCTATCGTTCGAATCGTGTCTCCTCCCATATGCGTATAGCATGATTTGAAAAGCCGTCTTTCCCACAATCCCTAGGGGCCGTGGCGGCAACGTCCTTCGCCCTGTGGCTTTAGACCCTCTCAAAATGCAGAAGGCCAAGATGGGCCGAGCCAGAACCCACCACGTCCGTTGGTGGCAGACCAAGAGCAAGAAGCATCGGTTCCATGGCCGAGGAAGGCAGAGACCCTATGGCCGGAACACGCCATCACCCACCTCAAGGCTTGTAGTATACGAGTCGGGCCTAGATCAGTACGGTACGGGCACAAGCCAAGTCCATGAGCTCGCGGGACACTCCATGCCTCGTACTCCGCAGCAGCCCGCCCTTGGTGGCAACATAACGCGCCCAACAGCGCTCCGTCTGCCCCGTTGTCGACGCGTAGCTAGACGGCGAACTAGGGCTCGCGGAGCCTCGCCGCGCGTTTTGCAGTATAATCTCTGATGCCAGCGTGAGGGACGTTCGACCTCGTCGTACAAGTCCAAGTTCTCCGCTTCTCGAGCGGACGACGGGACAAGCAGGATTTCGACACAGGGCCCGCGCCGTACACGCCCGAGACAAGCGTTCCGTGCAGAAAGGGTCAGCACGGAAGTTTGTACCAACCCATTCTTCGTGGGGGCTGCGAGGCACCGCTTTACTGTAAGATGGATACCTGTCATCAATATAGCCCCAGTGGGCGAGTTCCTTCAACACTTGCCTCCCAGCAAAGCCGGCAGACAGCGTTAGCTGCGGGAGCCAACGGGGGCTCTCCTAGTGCGATCGACGGACACGCTACTCTCTCTCTCTCTCTCTCTCTCTCCAGCATATCCGCCATGCTGGATGATGCCGCGTAATCTGAGCCCTTCCTGACGAAGCTGCATCCCATACTCCTCGAATTGTCGCCTGCTACATGGGCCTGCAAGAAGTGGATGTCAAAATTTCCGACTGTCCACACCGGTGTCTCTAGTCGGATTAGATTCCCCAAGAAGATCGACTATCCTAGTAGCCAATGTCTACCCATTCGCAATAGGGATGATCCAGGACCTGCTGGAGAGTGACCAGCGAGAAGGAGTGGAAGTCAAAGTCGCGCTGCTCCGGTTCCTTCTGCACAAAGACGGGCGGGGGATACTTGGGCGAAAAGATGTCGACGTTTTGGTTTTGGGCCTGCCAGTCAGCCCACGCGCGACCAGACCTACGCTTTGCTTCGCGGAAGGTCTCCACCGTTTTGATGTACTGGACGACCTGCTCGAGGCTGATCGTGGGCGAGGTGAGGGTCGCTGGGGGCGCAACCGGCTGTGATGCAGACATCAAGTGCCTCGGCGCCGGCTCCGGTTTGGCTGCCGACGAGGCCATGGGCACCGTGTCTGTCGACGGGCCGTCGCCAGCCATGTTTCTTGGGCCGCCGGTCTCCGCACTGCGACAGCAGCTTGGAAGAGGCGAGAGAAGTATGACTGTTAGTCTCGGACGCAAAAGGGATTGCCTCACCTCTTCCTACTCGCTTTTCCTGAATCCATGATCCAAAGAGTCTCCGACGAAGAGGGAAGCATGTAGGCAAACTATCAGTGGCCCTGACGGCGGGCGAGAGGGGAGCAAATACCTGATATCCCGAACCGAGGCTCAGGGGGTGACTTGGACCGAAGTTGCGAACATGCGAGAGCACGATATGAATGCAGCAAGTCTCCGAATGGCGAGGGTGGACTTGGAGTAAGAATGAGGTGGTGAAGATGGGCTGAAGTCTGGTGGGGAGCTGGAAGCAGAAGTAGGTGCCAGCCTAGGAACTGTTATGGAAGGCAGGAGGGTCAAAGACGGAAGGTGCAGCTGGGACGCTGGGGCAACCCGCAAGCAACCATACTCTCTCACGACAAAAAAAATAAACGAGCCCGCAAAAAAAGGGATCCAGCTGTCAACACCTTTCTTTCACTTTGTAAATTCCCAGCAACACTGACGCAAATAAACTACGAAACTTGGGCTTGGTCATATTATTCCACTAGTCGTAAATAATATAATATTCATTTTTGCGCATACGAAAAGGATGTTTTTAGCCCTCTTCTTATATCAGTTTTTCGTTGTGGTAAGGTGCTCGACTGGAGAGACATAAATTGCAGGCTCTTTTTTTTTTGGTCGTGGGGAAGCCATAGAACGGGCCCACGTCCACGGAATTCTTTTCTACTCTATGGTCTGTGCGTCCGAGAACGATCTGAGAGTCTGCTGGTATTCTCGATATCTCTCTCTCTCTCTCTCTCT
>GL876968.1:1993514-2019363 GCA_000193285.1 Magnaporthiopsis poae ATCC 64411
CCGGCAGAAGACCCCGACCGGCCGTTGGAGGCACCGGGGGCAGCCAGCCTGTTCTCGTTGAGCCCGCGCCTGATCCCCTCGATCGCGTCGATGATCTGCTTCTGGTCGACGGCGGCGGCTTCGCTGCGGCTGAAGCCAATGGCGCGCAGGAGATTGTCTATCGACGTCTGCTCTCTCTGAATCTCGGCGACCTCGGCCTGAACCCGTGCCCGACCCGCGGGGCCCCAGTTCCACACCATCCAGTTGAGTTCGTGAAGTTTGAGGTAGCGATGTCGGAACTTGGTGGGATCCGGCGAGGTGCGGTTTCGCACGCTTGAAAGCAGCTCCTTCAACGCATCACAGTGCACCCCAATCTTGTCGATGTGTTTACCCAGCTGCTTCCCGACATCGCCCAGGTCGCCGCCCCGCTCCCGGTTCAGCTCAAGGGTGGCGTGGATGGACTTAAACACCTCGTAACACGATCCGAGACTCCTCTCTGTGTCGTCCACCTCCTTCTTGCCGCTCTCGAGGTCTTCATAAAGCTCGATTACCGTTTTGATGGCCGAGATGACGGTGAGTACCGTGTCGACCGATGCCATTTCTGCGTTTGGCCTTGCCTTTGCTTCTGGGCTGTTCGTATCTTCTCCTGTTGGCCTGTGGACGACCGTTGTTGTCTCAGCAAGACATATAGCGAAGGGGCTTCCACGCAATCAGCCGGGCGGGTGAGCCGTAATTAATACCGCTAGGCGCGTGTTAAAGTTCGTTGATCCCTAGAGACCGCGCACGACGAGTAGACCAGGGCGGCATCCGATATGACGTCAGGTTGAACTGTTAAGCAAATGCTAGGCCAGACGTGGAACCAACTGGTTCCAAAATCAGATGCGAGATGATGATAGACGGCATACAGCTACTTCAAATTGGGACTAGAACTACATGCTAGATATGCATGTTCAAGCATACCTGCCCAAGGTGCCAAACCGCAATAAGCTTTCCGACAAGCCATGGAGCCATGATGCTGCGAATCGTAGGTCGCTTTCCTGTGATTGTCGCAACTGCCAGGTCGCTCCTGAACGCCAATTATCCCGGGTCTCAAGAAGCCGTGCTGTCGCTTCACATCCAGCGACATCCAGTGGACCCCAGCCACACCGACATTCCTAGGCAGCTGATGCTTCCTACTACATCTAATTAGGTCAAGACCAGTCAAATGCCGCCTGCAGGTGACGTCACCATACCTGTTCCACGGCCCAGTCTAACGCGAGCTCGGGTAGAAGCAAGGCTTTAGTAGGGTTAGCCAGATAGCGGAGCAAAAGAAATAATTGATTTGGTTCTAGCATGGCTACAGCTGCAATTTAAAACAACACAGAGCTTTCTTATCTGCTGATAAGAAGTCTAAGCTCCATATAAAGGCGTGAGGTGAATCCAGGTGAGAAGCTTCGGAGGTAGCAACGTTGAAAAGCATAAAAGCCTAGAAAATAATGGTCCTACCTCTCTTGGAACCCACTCAGCGAGTTCGTAAAACAACCCATGACACGAGCAAACCTTGAGCCTTCCTTCATATCGGCATCATGATTAAGGGCGTGGTTTAAACTAACCTGTTTTATTGTTTTATATTTTCTAACACTTGAGAAAGGCTGCAAATTAAAGTGCACGTCGGGGCAAAAAAAGTTCCCGTTAAAAATATAAAAAAAGTCAAGCCGCTTATAATTCTATCTTACTTCTATTTCGTGACAGTTGTACCCTTTTCAGTAGGCCAAACAAATAACTTGTACTTAACTCACATTGTTTATAAAATCAACAGTGACCAGAACACTATCAGCACTCCTACAAAACGGTGAAAACGATTTTATAAGGATTTGGGATGAAACGGGGGTCGCTATCAAGGAACCCAACATTGGACTGCATGCACGGCGCTAGCACGCCCGAGATGGCAGGGAGAACGTCACTCGCCGCTTTTTGGGGGTCGAATCTCGAGGCACAGGAGGCGTGGCAGCTGACTTGTATCGTGCAGCGTCTTGGCTCAAACATTGGGATTCTAATGACTGGTTGCATGGTTGCCTCATTGCCGATCAATGACCTGCAATAATCCGGCATCCATATGCTCTGCCCTTCCTTCTCCTGCTTCTGGCCGATCGTCCGAAAGGTAGCCGCAGCCAAAGGTACTGTGGCTTCACGGTCCGGCTGAGTGGAACTACATGCACGAGGGCATGTCAACAAACTACGGATTCCAATATCTATAATTATAATGCCAACGGCCCGTTGCATTGCAGCATGCGAGGTGATTATCATGCTTACCTCTTACATCATGGTCATTGTTTTTGCAGACCCTTGGGGCCTTGTTGGTTATATACCTCCATTTCTTAGTGTAAGGCGGATGACTCCCACGGCAGGTCCCTTATGTATATTCACGCTCAGGCCCATTTGCCGCCGCGTGAAAGACGGAATCTTCTAGTGGCACTTTTCGGGATGGCTAGTATAAAGACATCACATCCGGCTGCTCGACAAAAGATTCCTGAAAATAACTTTGCCCCTGCTCTAAAAAAGAACACACAGCCTCATGCTCCTTCGCTAAATCTTATCGACAGTCAATATTACCAAGTGATTCGTACCGTTTTGTGATAGTGCTGAGCACATGGTGTCAGACGGGTGAGCTGTCAACGAATAGGCTCGCCGGCCCCCGCAAACAGGAGTGCCATAGCCTAAAGTGGCCCAACGATCGGTCGCCTGTCAGAGTCTGACTGTGGGGGTAGAGCCACTGCGGATGCTGACGGCAGAGCAGGCTGCCAATTGGAAGCCGCCACTCGTTCAAAAATACCACCATCAGCTTACATCCTACTCCCTGCCACCACCGTTCATGCAGGGAGACGGTTCAGCGCCGACAACCGAAAGCATCGAGAGTCCGGCTTTTCCACGGCAAGAACTTTATTTGTTCTTCCTTGAGGAGGCGGTGACATGTGCAGGAGACGTCCAATATTGGTACTACCCTACCCCTCAACCTAGGCCGGCATCATGGCCGTTGGATGGGGGCTGTGGTCGACGAGATCTTTAGCGAGAATAACAAAAAAAGACCACCATGGCTGCAGATTTCGTGTATAAAAAGGGAAGACAGGGCCCCCCAAGGACGGCAAGAGAAAGAGAAATCATCCTATCCTCAGGACACCACACCAAACGATCCTACACATACATCTTCCTCTCGGAAACTCCTCCAACCAAACCTCCCAACCGCCAACATGAAGTTCTCCATCGCCTTCCTCTCCCTCCTGGCCGCCGTGGCCATGGCCGCCCCCAGCGTCGCCCCCGACAGCAACGCCCTTCTCGACTCTCGCGACGTTGACTGCAAGAAGTGCCGCTGCTCTTCCAAGGAGTCCTGCACTGTACGTTTTCCCCCTTGCTGCAAGATATTCCTGCTTGAGACCTGGAGTCCTGTGCTAACGCGAAAACATTGTAATCAGTTCCAAGTAAGTTTTGGCAGCTTCGATAGCAGCCAGCCTTGTAAGCTTGATAGTTGTATTCAAGCGCCAATGCTAACATATCCTTCGTCTCTTAGTGCTGCCAGTAAATACGCCATGGCTCGGAGGCGTTGACTTGGTGTGGACGACGGGCACATCACCGTCTGTGGAAGTGGATGGTCTTGTACTTGGCATCGGAGAGTGTGGTATGTCTCGATAGACGGGTCATAGTTTGGGGCAGGACGCGGTCCGTTGCTGCCTGCGTCGGGATTAAATACCAGAAACCCTTTTCCGGGAAATAGGTTCACAACTTGCATGCATATTGTGTTGTAAGAGACATCTATCTGCCGCTGACACAAAGGAGGGTCGTGACGCTGAACAAAAAAAAAAAAAAACCAAAAAGGCTGTCTGGTCTCCACTCTCATCAGTAAGGGACCTCATGGTTCATAGCCATACGCACCGCCTCCTTTGTAGCCGCATCCAGATCCTCCTCAGGCAGGCCTAATGCCTCGTTGTCGATCCTGTCAAACTTCCCGGCCCCAGGGAACCAGCCGCGTCCGTACAAGAGCTTCCCGTACGCCTTCATATCTCCCCCGAGGACGGCGTCGCGTCCCTCCTCGTACTGCTCCTTGGATGTCTTGCGGAGCACGGTCCAGTCCGCGTCCGTCGTGCCCGTCACGCGCTTGACGCTCTCAAACATGTCCTTCTGCGAGAGCAGGAAGCTCTTGACATGGAAGACGGGCTCGGCGGAAGACGCCACCCCGGAAAGGGTCAACGCCTCGTCGCTGGGCGACTGCGGCAGGATGGGGAGGCTCAGGGCCGCGGCGACGGCGCGGCCCGTCTGCGTCCAGGTCGACGTGTGCATCTTGGTTTCGCCGTCGTCGAGCATCAAAAAGACGCGCTCGTCGAAGTCGAACCCGTACCTGTCGCGCCCGCCCGCCAGGCTGAACTCGTACCAGAACCCGCACGCGATGAAGATGAGCCGGCTGACGCCGCCGGCCTGCTCGACCGTCTCCTGGGCCACGATGTCCTTGCGCCCGAGGAACGTCTCCTCGGCCAGCTTCTCGTCCGACATTTTGATCCCCCACGAGTTCGGGAGGATGAAGCGCACGCCCGCGGCGCAGGCGGCCTTGATGAGATGCGGCTGCGTCTCCGGGCTGGCCGTCACGCCGAGCGTGATGATGAGGACCTGCGCGTCTGCGGCCTTGAGGGCCGCCTCAACCGCGGCCTCGTCGTCGTACGACGGCACGCGCGCCACTTTGAGTCCGGCGGGAAGCTTACTCGCGCTTCCCTCCCGGGTCAGGGCTGTGACGGTATGCTTTCCCGTGGCTAGCAGAGCCGATGCGATGTGGCTGCCCACTTGGCCCCCCGCCTGAGATTAAAATGGTGAAAGTGTCAGTACTTGAGTAGTATTCATTGCTTAAGATGGATGCTGTCAGCATAGCAAAGACATGGATGGAACTTACACCAACAAGGACGATGTTGGAGACATAGTTGTTGTAGCCCGCAGGCTGGTCCTGGGCGTATTCGGGCATTGTGTCGGCGGGATGCTGAGCAGTGTTGGAAGATATTTTGAGGTGACAGTTGGATATTCTTGATGAGGTAATTATTTTGTAATTATTTCGGCGTCTTGGTAAGTGCATACCTGGCGACTTTATACTCATAATTCATTCAGCTGCAGGCGGATTTCGGTTTTGTGTTACACCCGAAATTCCTTGAATCCGCCTGCAGATGCTTTCGGAACAACAGATTGGAGGGTGTGGTTATGTCCGTCTCTTTGCTGTGGGACGGATTATCGTCGGATCGCCGGATTTCGGTAGCATGCAGGCCATCGATGTTCTCTACGCTCGGGTCCGGTGTTAAGGCTTATTTCCGAAAACGACCAGTGGGCGGATTTACAACAAAGGGTGCTACCCTAGCATTAGGAACCATGCGATCCCACCTAGACCCTGTACTTGACTACGACCTGTTGTTTTTTTCCATACTAGTTTTGCTAATCGCTTGTTTTTAAGTTTATGGGTCCGTGGAACAAGCTTCCTACGAAAAACCCGCCAGAAGTACCTTTTACCCACATGGCGTTAATACAACCCCCTGGAAACGCCTTTTGCCACTTTCTAACCAGGGCCTAACACGCCGAATATATAAAGCCGGCCACACTCCCACGTTTAGATGTAAACAAAAAATTTAATAGTTAAAGGCTAAAGTGTCACGGGATTAAACCAAGGTAGTACCGATTACACCAGAGCAAAAGGGAGGGCGCGAGTCGCTGGTGGGGATCTTTATGGATGAAATGTAATCTGATATTAAAACACCCTATATGCGCTATTACCAACACTTTAATTAACAACACGTTAATTAACGTTATGAGAGGCTTTGCAAACAAGACCGTTATTTTTATGCAGCACTTATACTTCATAACTATATTTTTCCCATCAGTTAACACCCGAAGTTCGTTCCCACCGCAGTTTGGATTAAAGCTGGAACTTACTCTTCTGCTGTCATGTGGACGAGTTCGTCTCTTTCTCCTTCCGCGGTTTTTCGCCATAACTGAACCGAAAAGTCTTTAAGCTGTCTTCTTACAAAGGCTTGATCGAACTTAAGTTCCATACTTCTCTTTTGGGAATCTGGGTGACAAGCTCCCTGGCCCTTATAAAATTTATTCGAAAGACAGGCCAGAAGTTGGCGTCGTTCTAACCAGGACAACTGGCGTTGATACAACCACGAGCCGCGTCCTTTTGCCACCGTCTAACCCGGGCTTAGGCCTTTAACATGTTGCCTTTCTAAGCAATAAATTAGTGCTGGTAAACGTTAGTACTTTATAAGTACGGGAATTTTTAAATATGACAAACAACAATCGTTTTAATTAATCATTTCCTGAAACTCCCTTGTGGAAACCAGCGTAAACGAAAAGGATCTTTGTCCATATTTAACCGTTAAATATTCCATAAGCGGAACTGCGCCTCGATGGCCGTTTCTTTTTCCTTCTCGCTCCTTGGAGGCCATGGTGGCGGCCGCTCCTCAGAATTACTCCTGCGGCTGTTCCACCACTGGCTCTGAGCCTCAGAATGTGGTCTTGAGTTTGGGATACTCGTCCGCGCGGAGCTGAAGGTCGGCAAAGATTGCATCAGACTGGTCTCCAGCGAGGTGCCTCATCCGCTTTGTGTCCTCGTCCTCAAGCTCCTCCAAGGTCTCCCCCGCCTCGCTGCTCTCATCGCCGCCATCCTCTCCCTTCTTTCTTTTCACACCGGTCGCTTTCTCTAAACCCGATGACTCGCCAATGAGGAGCAGCTGCGTGTTGGGGTAGTCCAAGTGCCGGGGCTGGGATGGCAGCCAGCGGAGCGACCCAAAGTCCTTCATCACCCTGGGAGAGCTGTCAACATTGCGCTTTTTTCCACAATTTTTTTCTCCCCTGGTGGAGGAGAAAGAGGTACACTTACTCGTCTGGGTACTCGGGTTTCTGCGGGAACCTCGCGTTCGGCGGCCCGTCATTTTTAGGGTTCTTGGTGCTGATGATGAAGCTGCCCCGCTCCTTAAGGCCCATGGCCTTCTGCACCTCTCCCAGGTCCTCGGGCAGCGTGACGATGTACGCCAGGTGCGACTCCCTACCCGTGCTCGTCATGACGTACACGCCCTCCGCTAGCGGTGCCGCAGCCGGCTGGTGTCTGGCCCCTCGCGTTTTGGTTTCGTGGTCGCTGCCCCTCAAGGTGTCGCGCAGCGTCGCAATGTCGGTCGGGCCTTTTTCCACCATGGCCATAAAGCGGTCGCGCCCGGTGCGAGGGAGGAACTTCTTGGGCACGGCGAGCAGGCGCGCGCTGTCCGCTATGTTGTCGGTGGCTTGCTTGTCGGACCGAAAGGGGCGGAGGGCAATGTGGCTGCGCGCAACATCGTCGACGCTGCTAGGCGCCTTCTCGTCCGCGCCGTCGGCGGTCTTGTCCCGCACGCGGCCGCGGAAGAAAAAGTAGATGATACCCTTCTCCAGGATCTGCGGGGCGTCATCGCCGTCGCCTGTGGAGGTGGCGCTGATGCGTCGCGTGCGGGACTTTGTGCCGGAGCCACCCCGAGTTTTCTTCCAGTCTCCCCTGGGACCTTTGCTCCCGCCTTTGGACTCCCTGGTGCCGTCTCTATCCTGTCTTGACTTGCCATCCGGACCTCCGTTCCCGGCCGTTGTTGGACTCTCAGGAGACTCGCGCCTGCCCCTGGACGCACGCGTCCGCTTGGAAATGGGACCGCCGTCGTCTTCGGGCTCGCTCTTACGCTTCTCCCCAGTGCTTGTCTTAGAGGCCGCAGAACCGGCAGGTTTCGTCGTTCGCGCCATGTTTGAAGAAGTGGGCTCCGCGGGTTCAATTCTAGATGCGAATGCACGTACTGCGCCTGCGTGAATAGGTCCAGCCGATGCTTGAGCTTCGACCCTGAACTGAAAATGCTTGGGTGCTGGGGTGCCGGGGCGGGTAGCGTGTGTAATTTGCTGGATTTCGTAGAGCTGATGTCATAGGCGGTGTTCCAAGAATGGAAGCTCCTCGACTGCGCCCGCGAGGACGATCCGCGCGTTCCACTAGGAAATGATGTAATTCTGATATCAGTCGACATGTTCCCCCGACTGATGACGGATTGCATCATAAATTGCAAGTTAGTGAATGCCGTTTGCCGTATAAAAAGCCGTGACTGCTATTTTAGCAAAGTGCTTCCAGCCATGCACTATCCATATCCAGTAATAAGAAAACTTCCACAAGGAATCTAGTTGATCGAATCGTCCTGCACGCATTATAATGTCCGGCCAAGGAAACGTCGAGGCAGAGTTCCACGCTCGCAGGCCGGGAACCAACAAACCCCTCGAGACGAGCGGAGTGAGTGAACTCAAACTTCCTGAAAGAGCACCCGAAGGCTCGAGCAACAGCGTCTAACATAAACTGCAAACCCACAGCACGCAATGGGCACCCAGGTCGGCAAGTCCGGTGTCCCCGAGTTCCACGCCGAGACGCACCCCCCGGGCACCGCTCCGCCCTCAAAGACCTACCAGCCGGCGCCCGACTCCGACCCCAGCGTCTTGCGCAAGGCCAACAATCTCGCTGACCCGCTCGGCATGCCCGGCGCGACGTCGCAGTCGGTGCATAACGCGACCGAGCACGGCATGACCGAGCCGGGCCAGACCACCCGCAAGCTGCGGGGCCCTCACGACGACCGCACGGGGCTCGAGGGCGAAGCGGGCGGAAGCGAAGGGAACGAGGGTAAAGAGCGGCAGCAACAGGGGTAAATGGCCAGGTGCTGAGGAGAAGCTGCCTGACCCGGCTTAAATAGGGGACTTGAGCCTTGCCGGTCGAAGGGTCTATCATTTAGAGCGACCATTTCCTGGTCTTCGGCCTGTTAAAGGCGAGGTTAAGGATAACACTGTAGCGCGTCGAAATCTCGTCAGTCAAGCCTTCCTCAGGGCCACTTGTAAAGCAAGATATTAAAATCGGGAATGGCAGGATGTTTGTCCAGCTGGTGCTGCAGAAGAGCCAGAAGTAGAGCTCTGCGAGCCTGTGGCGTATTTTTCTCAGCCCATCCATCACACCATCACTGCCAACTCCAAGGGTCCCAGCAGTGTCTTGAGACATGTCTTGCTTTACTCACGTTGCTAACTTTGGCTACCAACAAAGCTTATAAAATTCGACGAAAGGAAACGCATCGTCTTGAGGACGACTTAAATCCAGAACCCGGCCGAGTCGACAGCTTTGCGTCCCTGATTCCGTTTGCCAAACTCCTAACACTCAGTAGCCTCACGAAAGGATCGTCTTCCCCTCAAGCGCAGACAGGGAGGGGCGTTTGGGTGAGGCCGAAATGTTGCTCTCGTATCATCGGCAACTGTCGAAAGATATCGATCATCGGGACACAGTGATAGAGTCTGAACTGATGACGGCTCCCGCTCTATAACAACTACAGCTTGAACTTAACTGTGGCAAGCCGAGTCGTCATTCTGGAACCCCGATGGACTCAGCGTGGAGAGTCAGGCGATCGGGAGAGCTGTCCGCTTCGGTCAGAGCAAGCTGGCCGTGTCTTTAGACACCGGAACCAGGAGCAGGGGCAAGAGACAGAGGTAAAGCCAGGCCAGCAGGGCTGGCCGCACTTGACGCTGGAGACGACATGAATCCTTTTTAGTAAAATATTCTATCGAGTGCTTCGACACTCACCAAGCCATCAACGCCAACCATGCTCTGAGAAGGGCGGTCCATGAAATATCATGCCAAACATACCCGAAAGAAATGCTAACCACCCCTTGCACTTTACATACAGGGTTACAAAGTATACACAAAAACCCGCCGAGTGTCTATTTCGCCCCGTTACCGCCATTCATGTTCATCATCTCGTACTCTCCTCCGCCGTCCCTACCTCTACCCCGACCCCTCCCCATGGAAAAGCCTTGTTCTTCGTCGCCGCCGTCCTGCCCGTTCCCTGAGCTGCCGGCGCCCGCGTTGGCAGAAGACGACGATGCGCCGCCATTACCGCCAAAACTGATGGGCATCAGCTCGCGGTAGCGACAGCCCCAGATGCCGAGGGCGACGGCGCAGGCGCTCGAGGCGGCCATGGTCAGCCACCAGAAGAGGTGGCGCGGCACGGTGCCCGTGTAGAGCCAGGTGACTATCAGGTGCACAACGTGCAGGGAGATGGCGAAGTCGGGCACGAGCTTGGAGCGGACGACGATGAGGACGAGGACGAGGGCGCTGTGGGGTGTGGAATCGTCCATGTTAGCAAATAGGGGTCGTTGGGTCGGCCAGCATTGAGGAGGGAACGGAAAGGGGTTCGGTCTGCCGCGAAGCAAGGAGGGCATAAAGGAAGAAACAAAACTCACACAACCAAGCCGCCATCGAGCAACCACACAAAGGCCGTCAGCCAGCCCTGCGTGGTGTCGCCGCGCACCGACTGCCAGCCGAAAAGGAGGTCGAGCGAGAAGGCGCGGCCGTAGACGAGCGCGGTGAAGAGCATGAGCACCAGCGCCGCGGCGTAGTAGACGGCCTGCAGGATGGCCATCTGCGACAGGATCTTGAGCGGGGGCAGCTCCGTCAGCGCGCCGGCGCGTGGCGGCCTGCGTCTCCGCGCCATCTTTTATTTGCTGTCCGGGGCCGGGCCGGCCCTGTGTGTGGCCTCTCTCCCCTCTCTTTCCTATCCTATCCTCGCTCTGTCCCTGTCTCCCGCCCTCCTGGTCGAGGTCCCGGTCCCGTCGAGCTTTGTCTGTGGATGTTGTGTCGCCCGGCCGGGTCACTGATGGGATGTATCGATGCTGCTGCTACGCCAAGGACGACGAGGCCAAGCAGGCGTGAAACTCTCGTCGTCAGGGCCTTTTCGGCGACGAGTTGATATCGAAAGGCTGGCCCGTGGTACGGTTGTCGGGTTGAGGACAGGGGCAGTGGCGCTGGGAACGTCGTAGATATAAAAGGGGCGCCAAGAAATCCGAGCAAGTCGCCGCGATGCGACTCCGGCGGACAGGCTAATCGGTTGTTTCCAGAGCTCGCGCGTTGATGTTGCGCAGGCTATTTGCATGGCATGCTTGCCGTCGGTCGTCGTGGTCGTTATCGCTGGGCGCAACAGGCCAGGAGCCCACTGGGAGAGACGTGTCAAGCCGCGCCAGAAGCGCACGCACAGGCAGGGGTCCAGCGGTGCGGATCTGAGAGCCAGCGCCTTGTCCCGGCAGTTTTGCGGCAGGCTTGCGGACCACGTGACAGCGCGAGTCCCGCACCAGAGCTTCAGCCGAAGCACCTACGTCAGTGCAAGCAACTACCACCCGCCGCCCGTCGACGACGCTAAGTTGGAACAGATTTAGACCGGCGCCGCCCCCGTCCCTCCCAAAAGCCGACGCATCCAATTTCCACGACGGCCATAACCCGAGAGAGACGACCGACCCCGCACGCGCACATCGGAGCTCGACGGCCACAGCGGCCAGATCTACCTACCTACCTACCTGCCTACGTACCCACCCAGCCAGCCATGTTCGGCCTCTTCAAGTCGGAAGAGCAAAAGCGCGCCGAGGAGGTGCGGCAGGGCGCCGTCGTGCCCTCGCGCTCGGAGCGGAAGCGGTGCTGGGACTCGCGCGACGTCTACTTTGCGTGCCTCGACAAGGCCGGCGTCGTGGACCCGGTAAAGGACGCCAAGGCCGCCGTAAAGGCGTGCGGGACCGAGAGCAAGGCATTCGAGCAGAACTGCGCTGCGCAGTGGGTACGTTGGCCGTTCGTCGTGTTCTCTCGATATCTACCTTCTCTGATTTTTTTCGTTACTCCTCCTTGCCAGTAGAGCCGGAACACTTGCCGTCATCGCATCAGGCACACAATATATCCGCTAACAGGCTTTCTCTCCCCTCCTGCATAGGTTACACATTTCAAGAAATACAGGGTTGCAAACTACCAAAAAGAGCAGAGGCTAAAGGCCCTCGAGGCACAAGGCGCCATCAAGATGGACTCCAATGTCACATTTAAATAGGCGGGTTCGTTTTGGTATACTTAATAACCTTTGTGATGATACTGTGTAATGTAAGAAACCGACGACATCAAAATTTGAGACGAGGTATACCCGGTCATAAGTACAAGTGACGTCAAGTTAGCGACCTGCGTCACAGAATGTATCAGGCTCCGTAATTTTTAGATGGTCAAGATGTAGAGTACCTAGGCAGCCATCAAGTCACTCCCTGAGCCAGTACACAATATCATCCTTGTGCATGGAGCCTGATGCTATAGAATGGACAGTCTCATATTCTAACTGCTAACGACCCTTCTATTTCACCCCCTTCCCCGCCCGGGAGAAATCTGCATCCAATGGAGGTCTAAGAGGTATTGCCGTCAAGAAAACAAAGACAAAGGAGAAGGAAAGAAGAGAAAAAGGAGACAAAAAGACAAAAAAAAAAAAAAACACGCCACGAGAATATTATATCTACAATATGACCATTGCCGACCGCATCCTCGTTTGCGACGGCATCCTCCAGAGAACCAACCACACCCTGTATATCTAGCTTGGCTGGGGGAAGGCAAAGGGTGCGGCTTTAGAAAGAGCAAATAAAAAAAAAAAAAAAAAAAAAAAAAAACAAAATACGAACCAAACATACAGACGCCGTACGGAATGAGGAGGAAGGGGACGTAAGCTGGGCTCGGTCCGGACATCATGCCTGACCTAGAAGCGGGACATGTCTGACAAGGGATATTCGAGGGCCTCGCACAGGAAGAATACGACAGCGAGGAGAGCGGGGTAAAGGGGCATCAGCTGAAATGGAGGCACCGCTAGAACAAGAGAGCGGTGAGTTGAAAGGGACAGAAATGAAATCGAAAGATGGCGAACGAAGAGATGACAATATTCAAACAAAGGGAAGCGCGCGCATGCGTCGACAAAGGAGACTGACAGGAGACAGAAGGCTGATTTTATGCTTGTTCCATGCAATAGTGGTATCATGACGATGTCGCGAGAGTAGACTAGAGAAGCAGAAAAAAAGAGAATGGGAAAAAGACGGAAAGACAAAGAAAGGAAAGTGCTGTGACGGCTTACCCAAAAAAAAAAAAAAAAAAAAGCCAAAAGAGCCAAGTCGAGGAAGGGGGTTGTGTTTATAGTGTTTGTTGTGGCTCTGCCTTCCACGCAAAGGAGCCCATCCCAATCCTCACCTGCGTCATGATCATCGACAAGGCAAGACCGATCCAATAGTCCCACACTCACTCTCCATATCGTATAGGTATGTATATAAACTTTATCGATTCGATAGGCTGAGTCGGGGGGATCTGTGCGGCACAAGCAGCAGCCTCATAGCCTATCGAGGGCTGCTCCAAATTCGTCGAAGTTGAGACGGTCGCTCTTGCCGGGGATCGGCGGCAGGGCCTTATCCAAACTGGACCGGCCGATGCCGCCCTTACCCAGACTCGCTGAACCAGAGCCGGACCTCGCCCTACCGGGAGAGACGCTGGTACCGCCGCCACCCACGACACCGTATCCGCTGTCCGCGCTCTCGGGCTTCAGGTGACTGCTCTTCGGCGGTGTCGGCGGCGGGTGCCCAGGCGGCCTGCTGCTGGCGCGGCCAGAGGTGTACGACAGACTTCCGAAGCCTGGTTGTTGCGACATGGCGGGGTGGCTTGGAGCGTCCTTGGCCGGCGTGATCGGGCGTTCGCTATCCGTTGTCGTCGAGACGGCGGATCTGATCGAGGCATGGCTTCTGCTGCGTCCTCCGGTGGACGATGCCTCGGCGGTCTCCTCAACGACGGGCAGAATAGCAGCCGCTTGCAGCGACTCACGGCGCTCCATGGGCCCCATAGAGTTTCCCAGACCGTTCGCAATCGTGCCGCTAGAGGCGACGGTGGCCGAGGTGGGCACTCCCCCTGGAGCCGGGACCACGGTACGGATGACCCTCTCTGGGACGTCAAGCTCGCGATCGGCATGCTTGAACGCTTCCTGTTCCGCCCGGCGAATTACGGCATCTGCCTCTGGCGACCGCGCCGGAGACACATGTTGCGGAACCGGCGGGGGTTGGTGCGTAGGGACGGGAGGAATGCCCGAAGGGCCCGATGCGGATTTCCGCCGAATGCTGTTGTTCCAGCTCGAGACGCGCTCCTTTCCTTTGCCCGCAGCATCACTTCGCTCGGCCGCCGCGATTGCTGCCGCTGATGCCTGCTCTCTCGCCTCGCGATCTCGCGCCTCGCGCGCAGCCTCTTCGGGGGACATCGTTATGCCAGACATGAAGTCAAGGAAGCGGTCGCCGTATTCTTCGGGAGGAAGGGCGGATATCTGGGTCCGGTCGCTCTTGAGTCCCTTCCAGAAGTTCTCAATCTTTTTGATTATTCCGTACTATACGAACCTTTTGTCAGTGCCTATCACGACAACACGCCGTGCTGCAGATCGAGGGCGGATAGAGAGTTGGGCGACTTACGTGAGTTAAGCAATCAATGACCCCGAGGTAGTAGATTTCCTCTCCCGGGGTGTTGTCCTCGTGGGTGGCTTGGAATCCGCCATCGTCCTTGTAGAAAACTGAATCGGACTTCGTCCCTTCCTCGAGCTCATCCGGCATGGTGCTGCTGCCCTCTCCCATTGGGATAGGACGCTCAGCCTTGATCATCTGCCGGAGCTCCCGGGCCTTGCGCTGGTTTTCCAACTTGGACGGCGTCCTGAGTAGCACAGACTTGCCCGGGTCCTGGTCATCCACGTCCGCGGCACCCCCAGGGTTGAACACCTGGAGCGTCTTGTGGCGCAGGTTCTCGTCGTTGCCCTTCTTCAGGTCGTGGATGCCGATCAGCAGCGAGTAGTCCATGATCTTGAGCTTCTGCAGCAGCTTCACGTCCTTTCTGAGCTGCTCGAGGAAAAGCTGCTTCTTCTGGATGCCGAGCTCCAGATGCTTCTGCCGCCGCAGCCAGTTCAGATCCTTGAGCGTTGCCCGGGGGTTAGTGCCCAGGTTGTCTTCCTTGTACTCCCTCCCAACCGTCGAGCCTTTGAGGTCGTAGGTCTGATGGATGTCGCGGTGCGGCGGGAAAAGGTTGTTCATGACCACGAAGTGAATCTTCCTGCCATACTGGACCTTGACACGATGCAGCCCGTAGAACTGTGACAGCAGCGTGTTGGGGTTGTTTTGAGCATGCTCATAGTAGTCCTTGAGGATCTTGCGCAGAAACCGGTGCTCCGCATGGTGGATTGTCTTGATGATATACTTGTAGTCGCGCGAAAAGTAGAAGAAGCTTCCGCTCTTGCCGGGGGAGCCGAGCTCGGAGAGGATGTACTTTCCGGTCAGAGACATGAGATAGTCCGCCGGGTCAAGGCCGAATAGAGCCCTGAGTCGTCGGAACACCCACGGGGCGTAGTCTTTGAACTTGAAGTCGTACTTGGCCGAAGGCACAAGTTCGTTACCGGCGCTGAAAGAGTCCTTGGTGAGAAATGGTCCCAGCCGAGCAGAGGAATGTCGTGTGTGTCGGGTGAGATACTTACATATCAAAAGTAGACTTTTGCTTGGCGAGGAAGTCTTCATCGGTCAAGGGTCTGTCCAGTTTCGCGTTTGTGCGTGAGACCGAGACGCGGATTCCCGTCAACATATTGTAAGCGGCAACCCAGTTGGCGTGGCTCTCGTCGACCTTGGTGCCAACAAGCACGCGATCATCGTCCTCCAACTCCAAGCGCTTCCGCTTGCTGGCCCGCTTCTGGCGGTAAGCCTCGGCCCACCTAAGGGCGTCGTCGTCGGGTATGACCTCATCTCGGGGAATATCAGAGTGCAGCGACCTCGTGTTCCTCCGCCCCAGGCTCAAAGACGGCCTCCGCCCGCCGACCGGCGTGCCCGTGGGAGAGAAGCGGCCGCTGGCGTAGGCGGCGTCCGCTCCATCCCGCGAGGCTCGAGAGGGCCCGGCCTTGGGGACCTCCAGAGTGTGACGATGCTTCAGCCCCTGGGTTGGGGGAGCCAGAGCGGCAGAGGACGACGAGGGCGTAGCCCCAGCTGACTGATATTGCGGCGGCGAAGAAAATCTATGTGGCTGGTTCGGGTTGCGATTGCCCGGGTCCGACAGAGGAGGACTCGATCTAGCAGGACTGACTGGGGTGGAGAAGAAGCCGGGGATACTGCTAGACGGGACGGTGAGGGAGGCGCTAGGCGGGGATGTATCCAGAGGTGTGAAGTCCCCCTTGTTTGCGTGCTTAATCTGCATCTCGTGGGGGGTTGGCGGTATCGATTCGCCGTTTGTCGACGCCACCGAGGACCGCGGCTGGCCGTCCCTGCTGTGGTTGTTGGGCACAAACGAGGCATCGGGGCCCGGAGCGCCATTGCTCAATCGGTGCGGTGGCGTGCGAGGACGCTGGTTATTGTACTGCTGATGGTGATGTGGTAGGTTCTGTTGCTGGGGCGCGACGGTCCGGTCGACCAAGGTCATGGATGGGATCCCGTTGGAGAGCGGCTTGCGTGTGAGAACCTCGGATTGAACCGATCCCAGCTTCTCGACCCCCATCCTCCCATTCACCATCACCGTGGCCGCGTTCATGGCAGCGGCGTCGGCAGCGGCCCGGAATCTCTCCTTGGCAGCGTCTACCGCGCCGTCGTCGCTCACGCGCGCGTTGGCGGGACAGACGGACGCCGAGTCGGTAGACGTGTTGCTGGAACTGCTGCTGGAAGCCGCGTCGAAACTGTCATTTGAGTTGTGCGAGGAGGATTCCTTGGATGTGTGCTGGGGTCCATTGACCTTGTCGCGCGGGAATCCGTCGTACGATGCGTCGAGATCGAGGTGGACGATGCCGCTGTTTCGATTGAAGATATGGCTGCTCTCGTGCTGCTGGTTCAGGAACGAGGGCATTTCCGCGTCGGGCAAGGCGGCTGGAAATGGTGGCGTTTTACGTGTGAGAGCCTGCTGAGCGGCCCAGGAGCGAAGACAGCTGCCAAAACGATGCTGGGAAATGGGGCGTTTGCTAGGAGAAGGGCGAGTGGCGGCCGACTGCCCTAGACATGCTCAGATGGGCGTGCCGTATCGGTCGGTCGGCGTTTAGTCGGGGTTGTGCTGTATTGTGTCGTGACCAGGGATGAAAAGGGAGAGGGAAGAAAAAAAATAGGAGAGGATTGAGAGTTCCTGGCACAGGGGGCTGTGAATGGCGGTTGTGGTTCAGCTGGGTGTATGCGTAGGAGTGCTTGGCTTTGGCAGGGGACCAGCTTCGAAAAAACCGCTTCGGGCTTTCGGGTTGCGTTACGAGGGCTGGGGGATGCAGAAATTGAGGCACGGAGCGCTGCTGGATTGGACCATTAGGGGGCACTCAATCGCTCGGCACAGCCTGAGCTGCGGGCACAAAAAGACGCCCAGGTGCCACGTACGTCGACGAAATGGAGCCGCCTATGCGCTGGAGAGAGGAGACCATACAGGGCATACAGGATACATGAAGAGACAGCTACCAATGCGCAAACGAGTCAAAGGCCCTCTTCACACGATGGGTGCCTCGCGGAAGTGTCAATACTTTGGGCGTGACAAGGCGGGAGTTGTAGACGCCAGCACAGCACTGGATGGATTTGATGGCGTCGAGTGCAGATTAACGCAAACGCAAATTGAATGCACACGCGGCGCCACCACCGATCGGGTCTCAATCTGAGTAGCAGCTGCGGCTTGCGCCCTCGCTGGGAGGAGGCTGTCCGTTGTGGGCTCCAGTTTTCTAATGTTGGCGTTGCAGGCTCCGCCCGCCTGGGTTGCAGGGCGATCGGCCCAAAAGACAAATGGCTGAGAGGGGGGCCAAGGGAACCTGGCTCCTCCTCATTTCGCGGTTCCACGCTCTCCTCTCCGCTGTCCTATCTCCATATCGGTGGCCGCGTGTCCCGCCGGTTAGCAAAAACAAAAGAAAGAAGGGAAAAAAAAAGGCTAGACACCGATTTCCACAAAGGGAAGGCGTTTGCAGAGCCACGCGTTAGATGCCACCAATCATGCATGCGACCTTGCCGACCGCCATCACTTGGCTTGATAGCTTCTGTTTCTCGTCCGTTGGGCGATGGCTGGCAGACGGACGAACAATCCAGCCCTGGCCCCTTTGCTTTGTCCAACCTCCGCATTTGCACCGACAAGGTCGTGCACGGATACAGTGCATACCACGCCCCAATGCTGGATTTTGTCGCAGTAAGAGGAGGCTGGATGCATCACCGCAACCCCCCTCACATGGCCCTAGCCGAGGGGGTACCCTAGCAACCTCGGAAACGCTTGTGCTGAGATCTTGGCTCGAAGCAGGAACAGTATTCAAATCAACCTGAAATCTATGTACGAATAAGCAACGATACACCCGGAAAACGAGCTATCCCTGCCGGGAACATGCCCGCATTTTCCGGCATTCGATGCGTCTCCTGTCAGTGGAGAACTGTCATCGGCCGGCGGTCATTGTTCGGCCAAGTCCGTGTGTGGCATGGGACGGCCGGCTCGTCGGCCCCACCAGTCGAGCAGACAGATCGGGCGGTCCAGAGCCAAAATAAAGATGATGATGCAGAAATGGCGACCAAGGACAAAATATTGTGTTTAAATACGTAGATATCTACCAGCTAAATAATGGCGACAGCACTCCCTTGGGCCACCTATTACATGCGTGATTCCCGGTCAAGACCCTGCGTAAACCGTCCCCAGTGCATCACCAGCACCCCGAGCCTTGGTCCGTATGTGTTTACAGCAATCCTGTGGGTGATCCCGGCATAATAACGTCCCTACGCCGCAGTGAGCATAGTCAGGCGGTGAGATGAGAAATACCGCATATCTCCTTTGCTTGCACGGTCCCATGCTGTTAGTTATGGAGCAAAGTCTCCTAAAAGCCATGTGCCCTGTGCATATGGGGGGCTCGTCACTCCTTTAACGACCATTCGAAGCAAATCGACGTCGACACCCAGTCACACACCCTGGAAAAGCACATGTCCATGATCGAACATCAACGTGCGACATGCTGTCGTGTTCGTGTTCGCCAGGGCACCACACCCGACATTTGCGGCGACAGTGCTTGTTTCGCCCAGCTTCCACTATCGCCCTTTCGTCACAGAAAACTTCCAAGCTATCCATCCGTCATCCCTCAATAATGAGGACGGTTGGAAAGCCCGGCCGTGCAACGGCGTGTGGAAACGTGGTGATCGTCGTGGAAGGAGACTCACGCCTGCCTACTGTCCATCATTGCGAGGACATCCCGTGTGAGGTGGGAAAAAAAAAGGTAAATGCCTGTGTAAAAAGAACCATGCATATTTTGCCAGTAAAACAAACGCCGTGTGAGGACAGTCCCAAAAGCTCCGTCACCAACCCAAAATTTTCCATTTCTCCATTGTCGTCGCCTTGTCTCTGTTGACGCAGCGTTTCCCCGGCCGATCAGGGACCTGCGGGGAAAAAAGGAGAGAGAGAGAAAGAGTCGAGAGAAAGTGTGCGCGTCGTGCTTAGACATCGGCAATCTCACGCAGACGCCTCAGGGTTGATCGGGCGGCGGATGCGGCAGGGGTCGCGACGACGTAGGCGCCTCCACTGATGGTCTTCTTGCAGGCGCCGCAGTGCCAGATGCCGACGGCCGTCCTCTTAACGGTGTTCTTGCCGCAGAAGGTGCTGTTGTGGTTGTCCCGCAACGGGCGTTTTGGTCAGTCCGGCGCCCACGCTTCAAAAGATAGATGCCCGCGGGAGTCCCGATGGTCGACCCGCAGCCCACCAAACCAGGCTTCCCATCCAGAATGTCCGTCTCTTTCCCTAGCCTGCAACCCCGCGTCGAGCGCATCGAGATTTCGGAGGAAAAACGTACCAGGTGTACTTGGCGTGCTGCGACACTTCCATGCGCTTCACCTGCTTCCTCAGCGAGGCACCGTACCTGCTCGAAGGTTAGAAACCGGGTTGTCGCGGCCGATCGGGGTCGAATCCGCTGTCTCGAGCTGGGAGAGTAGTATCTCTGCGTACCTAGTACCGTACTTGCCGGTGATACCGACCTCTGCAGCGCGCGTTAGCGATCCGGCTTTCGAAACCGGCAGCAGCGATCCCGTTCGACTCTACTTACTGGTCGTGCGCTTGGCCATTGTGATTTGATTTGGGTGATGAGGGCTGGAAATGCAGGTATCGATCAAAGGCACAAAAAAGACCAGGGCAAAGCGTTCTCCTCCAAATTTGTGATGGTAGGATATTTGGTGGGTTAGCCTCGCACACCCTAATTGTAGGATGTGCCCACGTGACTCTGTGGCTAAAAGCGAACGCCACACCTGTCACATGGCTCGTGCGTTCAGCCCCCGCCGTTTGATGTTCGTTCAGATTGTGTGCGGTAGAAACATGACAACGAAGCGAGACAAACACCTAAATAACTGTTTTACATCGTGCTTCGTGTTTACGCAGCCATCTGCGGATAGTCCTGGCCTTTCGAACTTCGGTTGGCTCATTTGTTGACGCTTGGCCCAGACGCCAACTACGTCGGCGACATGCGTTTCCGGGAAGCATATCCCATGGCTGCTACTGCATAGTCACACCTTGGAGCTATCGCCAATTCCTGAGCCATTCCTCTACTCAAGAGGCTGGTAATGATATTCTTCCAAACAATTACACCAACCGCTTAGCCACGATATAAATCCCGTCTATGGAAAAGGTTCGATATCATCTGTCTTGGCTGGCGGTGGCCCAGTTCACAGCCTCGAGCAGCCGCTCATGGGCGTCCGCATCGGCCGTCACGAGTATGTGGTCGAAAACGGTTCCCGACTCGGCTGATTGCCATCGCGCTCATCTCCCCTCCAGCTGCCTCTCGGGGTCGGAATTCTTGGTGGCGAGGACCGAGCCCATAGCCTCGAGCACTTTTCCTTTTGCTGCCGTAATAGCAGTTCGTGCAAGCGTCGCCGAACGGGACCCTGCGACCAGCCTTGCCAGCGATGCACTCCTCGCAAGGACCAACCGACGGTGTTCTAAGCAGGCGCTGCAGGGTTTGACGTTGGTGGGGCGGATGAACATGTATGTATGCGAGCGGTGCCGGGAGTTGCGTCCGGGCTTGTACCCCCATGGTGCGGTCGACGGACCTGGGCAGGATCTCACGTCGCTTCTTGTCTCGCTTGACTGCGCCCTATATCCCATGCACAACCCGGCCCCTGGCGTTCAAGTCGTGGCCAAGAACACAGCCGCTGATTTGCGAGGCGTCGCGCGGCACATTGTCCGCGTACGGGATGATGTGCTTGCCGCTGCACGTTCATGGCGGAGGGGCGTCCAATACGTGAGAACTGATACAGGTTGGAATTGTCGTTGTTCTCGGATGCCATCCCGTTGTTGAACGGCGGCGTCCGATCTGACCCGAGATTGTCGTTGTTCTCGAACATCGTCTCGTTGTAAGACTGATATGGATCAGGAATGTCGTTGTTCTTAGACACTATCCCGGTGTTAAATGATAAAGTCTGTGTGCACCAGGATGGCTGTCGTTTTCGAACGTCATCATGTCGTCGAGCAAGAGAGACTGCTGTCCATTGGGATAACTGTCGTGCTGGAACGTAATGCTTTCGTCGAACAAGAAAAAAGAACGATATGGATCGGGATGGCTGCCGCTCTCGAATGTGATGCCATCGTTTTTGAGTGCCATGTCGTCGTCAAACAAGGAAGGCTGAAGTGAATCGGGATCGTCGTTGCTCGAAAATGGGAGCTGATCCGGATCGAGATTGCCATACCCATACGCTATTTTGTCGTCGAGCGTGATTGCCTTAGGGAAAGAGCCTGGTCCTGACTCCATGGCCTTGAAAGAGAGATTCCCATGGAAGACACTCGATATAATTTCTTTCCGGCCCATTTGTTTGCAGGATAAATCCATGAGACAATCGCGAACCTCTCGGAGTGCTCAGGCAAAGCGGGGCTTTGTAGTGCCCGTGTTGCTTGTTTCGCCTCCAAGCAATACGCTGGGAATACATAAAAACGATCGCACGTCATCCTTCGTCATCAGACCGGGTCTGGCGTCTACCTATAAATTCGAATATCACAAGCCAGGGGTACAACTGGTGTCTTCGGAGACCTCTTGGAAACATAGTGATATACTGACATCATCTGCTGACGCTGGTTCGGATTATGATTGCCATGGTATCAAACACGGGACCAGAGGCTCTGACAATCAGCACCGACACAAAATGTTGATACAACTCATACATGTTATGCGCCCGCGACCACAGCGAGCCCGTCGTAGATGGTCTTTTTAACTGCGTAGAACGTCCCGCCCATACGCGTTGCTGGCCCCCCGCCCGTCGGTACCCCAACGCTTTCGATCTCGACGCGCCCTGCCGCCGTCTTGCGCACCACCACAGACCCGTCGATCAGGAGTGTGCCCTCGCCCCGGAACTCGGCCGTGTGGCCAGAGCTTTGCATGGTCCGCCGCAGGTCGGCCAGCCGTAACTCGCCGACGTGGAGTGGCTGGGCGGCCGACCGCGAAGCCGAAATCAGTCCTGCGGGTATCACGTCCAGTGTCGGCATGACCGCCACCTCGCCGGTTGCTGCCACGTCTTGGGAGTTCGTGCTGCCGTCCGGGTTCGGTTTCTGTCGCTTGTTCGCACCGTCCTCGTCTCCAACCTGAGTTGGGGCCGTCGAGGACGGCAGTGTCAAGTGTTTTTGTGCCACTGGCGTTGCGGTCAGGTGCGCTGTGACCGTGACGATGCCCAGGCCGCGAACGGTCTGCCATCGCAGTCTCTTGACGAGAGGCTCCGACAGTTTGACAACCCAAGCGTTGGTATCGACAGAGGCGTCGACCGTGGTGCCGACGGGCGGCGTGTAGACCTCGATGGCGTTACGCCGACAGTCGTCTGCTACGGCCTCGGTCTCGTCTGCCGACCCGGCGATCAGGATAAGCTTGCGTGGCTGGATCAGCGGGATCAGCATTGCTAGGCTTCTGCGGTCATGGAGACCGGAAAAGTCCACAAATGCGATCCGGAGGTTGACGGTGACGGTGCTGGTTGTTGTCACCAACTTGGCGGGCCCGGAGATGATCTCCTCCTCTTCGTCTTCCACAGCGTCCAGCTCATCCTGAACGACCTCTTGCTGGGTCTGCGAAAGATCCGAGTCCTCCGTTGGCCCGCCCCGTTGTCCTCGCCTGTTCGGCCCGCCATGTCGTCTGTCGCCCGCGTCGTCCCACTTGCGCTTCTGACCGAACCCCTCGCTGAAGTCACCCCGCTGTAACGGATTTGCATCTGGCCTCTCGTTCTCTTCACGTTCCTCGGCTCTGAGATAGTCTTCTGGTCGGATGAGCTCACCGAACTCGTCGGCCCTCTTCCGACGAACGGCGAGAGGGAACATGCGCTCGCGCCCCTTCTTTCCCTTGACGGAGAAGTCGTAGACGCCCTTTTTCTTGAGGAGTATCATGACGCCAAGATCCTCGTCCTGAAGCACAACCTTCTTCCTGCTCGCCTGGCCCATGGCGGTGGACGCGTTGAGTGCCTTTCCTTGCTGCTCGTTTTCCGACTCGTCCTCGGATTCGGACGACTCGGAGGAAACATCATCTGCGACGTCGGCCGACGCCTCAAGGGTTGTCGCGCCTCCTCCTTGTAGTGTTGCGTGGAGCTGGCGTTGGGTGGCCAGCCACTGTTGATACAGCGGGAGCTCCGTCTCGTCAAGGGCCGCTCGCTTCGAGTCTACCAGCTGTAGTTCGCGTCCACCAGCATAGATCTGCTCGGCTGAGCCAGCTCCGCTGGACGCCTCGTCTGCTGTCCCATCGCGCCGCTCCTTCCACCACTCCCACAGCTGTCGAGCTACCGAGGGCTTCTCCCTAGAGCTTGCCGAGGGTTTTTCTGTAAGTATGACCAGGTTCCTAGAGTCGTCTGCTATTCTGGCCATGACGTCCTTGGAGAAACCCCATTCCAGGCTCGTATCGCTGGCCAGAATGACCTTCCCTCTAGATTCGTTAGATGTCGAGGATTGGCTCAGAACCTTTTCGACCTGCGCCTTCCTGTCCAAGACGCGCAGATATTTGAAATCGAACGGACCGGCGTCCCTCCCCCTTCCGCCATCTGTGTTCCCGTTCGTCCGCTTCCCTCCCTGGTCGGCCACGGCCTCGAACTCCTGCACGATGCTGTCGTCCATCCACTCAAACATACTCTTGGCCAGCCTGATGGTGCTGTTCACGCTGCGCCCGGCGAGGTATAGCTTGGTCGTGCTCAGTCCACCCGCCTCAGTCCCACCACTGGCCTCGGATCGCCATGCGTGCTCGAGCAGGTAAGCCAGCTCCAGCACCCTGGCACTCGAGTCGACAGGGATCAGCACCGTGCCGCCTCGAGCAACGGCCTGCCTCATAGTGTCCAGAAGCTGCTGGTCGCGTGCGCCGCGCGACAGGCCTCCCTCTCCCGCTCGTGCACTGCAGATGAGAGCGGTCGGTTTCCTCAGCTGCTCCATAACCTCGGCACCTCCACCTCCATGGCCACCGCCCATCCAGGCGGCACCCGCGTACACGTTGTCACGCGCCAAGTTCCAGTCCACCGCATACACGATCGATTCGAGGCCGTGTTGTATGTGCCATATTGTTCCACCAAGCGAGTGTCCAGAGTTGAAGGCAGTGATAGTCAGGCCGTTTAACGGGGGCGAAAAGGGCGATGCCAAAGGCTGGTGCGGTTGCGAGTACTTGAGAGGCTGGATGAGTGAGAAGTACTTGGCGATCTCCTCCGTCGTTGGCGCTTGCAGGAGAAAGTGATGGTTGGCAGACTGAGGCTGTGAGTAGGAGAAGGAGGCCTCGGCGAGGGAGTTGTCTGGTATTGTCGTTGCGGCCAAGGGCGTTGACGAGTAGAGATCCTGGATGAGAGTCCGGCCGAGGTCGATCACGGGCTGGGTGGCGTAGACGGGGATGCGCGCAAACAGAGGGAAGTGTTTGCAGCAGTGTACGAACGCTGAGAGGTGTGGGACCGTCGCGTGGGTGAGCAGAATCAGCGAGAGCGTGGGAACCTGCCTGCAAGGTAAAAGTCAGCCGGATCGCCCAGAGATGGCACGCACGCGCAGCAGCACGTATCCCAACGTACTTTTCCAGCTCCTTGAGCTTCTCGACATCGAGAGTCTCGTCCCAGCCCACGTCTATGAGCACCTTGACGCCTCCATCGAGTTCCAGCAGCGACTGGGAGGCAGTCGCCTCGGATAGCGCTCCCTGCAGTGGGGAGAACGTGAACATGGTCGCGGGGGGTGTCAATCAACGAGGACTACCGGGTCATTTTTGTGGTATTTCGAGGCGACCCGGGCGGCAGCTGATGACGCGGCGAAGGTGTTGTTTCTTGCGGGAATTCGGTGGTGTAGGCTTTATTGTCTGTGGTCGAGCTGAATCGGATCGTCGCCAAAGGACAAGCACGGAGTGGGAATAAAAAAAGAATCAGGGGCGCTGACTTGAGGCGCGCGTGCGTTCAATGTCAAGAATGCACGATCGCGCAGGGAGCAGCACCAGCTACGATTCGGGTGCATGCAAGCTCCAGCCAATGACGACAAGGTCGCACCTGCAGTTTCTGGTCGGAACAACGCACCGGAAAGGGCTCAATTCGTTCAATCGTGACGCGACCGCCGCCTATTCACTGTTCTCCCCCAGCAGCCGACCCCTGTGCGAATGCTCCACCCTCAACTTGGGGAGGTGGGGGCCCTAGCCAGACCACGTCGAAAAAGCCAGCTAAGCTCTGTGCGTGAATCGTCGTCACATGGATGAGGTGAGAAAGAGAAATCGAAAGTTGCGTCAACCTGACAGCAACCGCAGCTTCTCGCGCCAGACGTGGATTGAAAACAACTATGCATCCGACCGGCAGGCTGTAACCCGCTTCGTTGCACACGCCAGAGCCGTTTCCGTTCCCCGCCGGCACTAGACAACTGTTTGGAGGGGCGGCATAAACCCCTTGAATATCTTGGCCGTGCGCCCGGCACTTCCCCTCCTCCGCCGGCGACCTCGTGGACGACGCGGCACGCAGCTGCCCCGGCAAAATGGCCGACTACTCGATGTACCACGCCCTAGGACAAGCCGATCAGCCGGACCCAAACGATCCGAACCGCCCCGGCCAGCCTGGTGCCGCCCAGCCTCCTTACCAA
>GL876968.1:2019935-2051139 GCA_000193285.1 Magnaporthiopsis poae ATCC 64411
TTCGTTGGCCAGGTGCAGCCGCAGGTCGTTGGTATGGGAAGCCAGTTCCCGGCGCCGGCCAGCGCACCCTTCAGCCCAGCGAGCACCGCATCGCCCGCGCAGTTCGCAGCCCGCAACGGTCCCGCCGATACGCCAGGCACCTTCGTCCCCGCCTCAGGCGCAGCTAAGGTCTCGCCCGACGACATCCCTAGCGTTCCCATCTCGCGCGACTCGGTCCAGCAGTACTTCCTGAGCAATGTCTATCCGACGTTCGAGCGCCATGTGCCCCCACCCGCTGCCGTCTCTTTCATCGCCTTCGACCAGGGCAACTCGTCGCCCAAGTTTGCCCGTCTGACCATGAACAACATCCCTGCAAGCTCAGAGGGCCTGCATAGTACCGGGCTTCCCCTCGGTCTTATCTTGCAGCCCCTAGCCAGCCTCCAGGAGGGCGAGTCTCCCGTTCCAGTCCTCGATTTCGGCGACGCCGGCCCGCCGAGGTGCCGCAGGTGTAGGGCCTACATCAACCCCTTCATGATGTTCAGGGCCGGCGGCAACAAGTTCGTCTGCAATCTCTGCACCTACCCCAACGACACTCCCCCAGAATATTTCTGTGCCACCTCGCCTCAGGGGGTGCGCGCCGACAGGGACCAGCGCCCGGAGCTCTGCCGGGGCACCGTTGAGTTTACTGTACCCAAGGAGTACTGGACCAAAGAGCCCGTCGGCCTGCGCTGGCTGTTTGTCATCGATGTGACACAAGAGTCGTACAATAAGGGATTTCTCGAGTCCTTCTGCGAGGGTATACTGCGAGCTCTGTACGGTGCCGACACTGAGGGGCAAGAGGAAGAGAAGGATGAAAACGGCGAGCCCAAGATGAAGAGGAGCCTGCCGGCCAACTCCAGAGTCGGGTTTGTCACGTACGACAAAGACATACACTTTTACAACGTCAGCGTATGTGGACGCCTAACGCAGCGTACTCCCAAGTTTTCATCCGTGGCCATCGACGCAATATCTTGCTAACGGTAGACTTCAGCCGGCGTTGGAACAAGCCCAGATGATGATAATGACGGATATCGAGGACCCATTCGTGCCGCTGAGCGAGGGCCTGTTTGTGGACCCATACGAGTCAAAGTATGATGATCCGAGTCCAAGCAGCTTGGATGCCTCGGAGAGCCTGCATATAGCTAACATTGTGCGAATGTTACAGGGCCGTCATCACCTCTCTTCTAACAAGGCTTCCCACAATGTTCTCCTCCATCAAGAATCCCGAACCAGCCTTGCTTTCAACGCTGAACGCGGCTCTGTCGGCACTGGAGAAGACGGGCGGCAAGATTGTTTGCTCACTGTCTGCCCTCCCCACGTGGGGTCCCGGAAGGCTCTTCATGAGGGACGACGGGAAGCACCCTGGAGGCGAGATCGACAAGAAGCTCTTTACCACAGAGCATCCGGCCTGGAAAAAGGTGGCTGAGAAGATGGCTGCGGCTGGCGTTGGTGTCGACTTCTTTATGGCCGCCCCATCCGGCGGCTACCTTGACATCGCGACCGTCGGTGAGTTTCATCTGCATCCGCCGAATTCTTGGTGCCTCTTTACAGTGACTCCTACCGTGCGCAACATATGTGGAGGGAAATACGTACTCACAGATAACTAGGCCATGTCTCTTCGACAACCGGAGGCGAAACCTTCTACTACCCCAACTTTATCGCGCCCAGAGACAACACCAAGCTGTCTCTCGAGATCAAACACACGGTCACTCGTGAGACTGGGTACCAAGCGCTGATGAAGGTGCGGTGCTCAAACGGGTTGCAGGTGTCCGGATATCATGGAAACTTCATCCAGCACACGTTCGGGGCCGACCTGGAGATTGGCGTTATCGATCAGGACAAGGCGCTCGGGGTCACGTTCAGCTACGACGGCAAGCTCGATTCGAAACTGGACGCGCACTTCCAGTCGGCGCTCCTTTACACGACGGCCAACGGCGAGCGGAGGGTGCGCTGCTGCAACATTATTGCCAGCGTCAACGACAACCCGCGAGACAGCATGAAGTTCGTGGACCAGGACGCCGTGTACGCCATCCTGGCCAAGGAGGCAGCGACCAAACTGGCAACAACGTCGGCAACGCTCAAGGACGTGAGGCTCAGCTTGACGGAGAAGACGATCGACTCGATGGCGGGCTACCGCAAGAACCACACGTCGCAGGCGCATCCTCCGGGCCAGCTGGTGATGCCGGAGCGGCTCAAGGAGTTCTGCATGTACATGCTGGCCTTGATCAAATGCCGCGCGTTCAAGGGCGGCAGCGAGACGTCGGACAGGAGAGTCCACGAGATGCGCATGATCCGGTCCATGGGCTGCCTGGAGCTGAGCCTGTACCTGTACCCGCGCATGATCCCGATCCACAACCTACAACCCGAAGAAGGGTTCCCGGATCCGCAGACGGGCCACCTACGGATGCCGCCCGCTCTGCGAACCTCCTTCAGCCGGGTCGAGCCGGGCGGCGTGTATATTGTGGACAACGGCCAACAGTGCCTAATCTGGTTCCACGCCCAGACGTCGCCCAACCTGATCGCAGACCTCTTCGGAGGCGGCGCGGACGGCGAAGAGGGAGTGCAGCTCAAGGCGCTGGACGCCTACACGTCTACGATCCCGGTGCTGGAGACGCACCTCAACGCCCAGGTGCGCAACATCATCGAGTTCCTCCGGACGCTGCGCGGGTCCAAGGGCCTGTCGGTGCAGCTGGCGCGGCAGTCGATCGACGGGGCCGAGTACGAGTTTGCGCGCATGCTCGTCGAGGACCGCAACAACGAGGCATCCAGCTACGTAGATTGGCTGGTACACATCCACAAAGGTGTTCAGCTTGAGGTATGTTCCACTGGAGTTTACTTTTTCTTTTTCTCTCCCCGAAGGTCCCATCACCAACTGACTTCTCTCGTGTGTCCAGTTGACCGGCCAGAGAAAGAGGGAAGACCACGGGAACGACTCGGCGCTTTCGAACTTTGCAGGCATGCGTCCTGCATACTGGTAGGGGCAGGAAGGACCGTCGTCGTCGAGGCAAAGGTGGTCGGTTGTCTTCTAGCTCGCGGGACAGATGGCTCGACGGATCGGGGAGTAAGGAGGGCAATTTGCGCAAAGCAGCCGAGCCGAGACTATACATCCCACCCCACGATTCGTAATGTCAGTAGACGCGCATATCACGACCGTGTGTTTTTGTTGGAGTCAGTTCTGGAGCGTTTGGGGCGTCGAGGAGGCGCATGTCTTATGCTTGGAATCGAAAGATTCAACAAAAATCTTACCGCCGTATCTCTGCTTCTTTTCTTGATCTCAGTTAGGGTGGGAAAATATGGTGTTTGTGGCAGTGGCTTTTTTTATTCTTCATCTTTTTTTTCTCGTCTCCGGCGTTGAGCCACGACGCTTTTTGGCATCAGGGAACAACAAAATATTATGTAAGGTTTATGTCGCGAATTCTGACAGGTATGATTTATGTCACGTGCACCCCCTGAAATTCCTCCTCTCAACACCACCACGCCTTTCCTCGTATTGGGGAATGAGGACTTTACTCCGTCCTGGGCGGGCATGAGCTGCCTGTGTCAGTTGATTCCAGTTACGGCTGGCAAATATCAATTCAACGCCGCCAAGTCTCCGAAGGGACCGACATGCGACCGATCCGTCTTAGAGAGAAGATGTAGAGATTCTGCAATAATCCCATGGCGGGCAAACTGACACGCCGATGGAGGGTGAGGAAAACAGGCACCCTCACCACAAAAAAAGGGATACACCAAAAGGGAAAGTGACCTGAGCCAAAAGATTCATTCCTCCACAGCCTCGTCATTTTCGGGGAGATACCGGTTAAAAGTAGATAAATCCACAAGCAAAAGCCACGAATATTTTTAAAGATTTATTTCATGTTTATCAAGCAGCGCAATTTGTAGTTTGAATAGCTTGCTTGTGGCTGCTGATGTTCCTGGTGAGAGAGTCTGGAAGACGTTCTCCACTTTTTGTCACTTCTGGTGTATCCCTTTTTTTGTGGTGAGGGTGAGGCACACAGGCTCACGAAAGAGAGGGGAGGGGGAGATGGGCAGACACGCACACACACTCATCCGTTCCCATTCTCCGTTGGCCTGGCCACGCCCGATGCTGCGCTGGTCGTGGCCTAACAGCAGGTTTTATGTATGTCTGGGTCTGACCATGCATGGGAAACCGGTGAGCAGGCCCCATCGCCATTGGCTGCTCGGCCTCCTCTTGCGTGTGATAAGGAGCGAAGACCGCCCGTCCCAGTCCCCTCACTTTCTCCTTTGGCCCTAGCCGGGCGGGTTCAGCTGGCGAGTCCAAGCAGAATTTTCTTTTGTTTTTGTTTTTTTTTTTTGCCCGAGTGGGCTTGGAATGAGGGTTTTCACGCAGCCAGAATACCCCCTAAATCTGCCGTCGTTGCAAAATTTCATCGTGCTCCCTCGCAGCTCAACGCTATTTCCACTACTTGGTTTGAATTTTTTTCCTTTCCCCTGAATTTACCGTCACCCACCTCTCCCTCTCCCTCGCCCCTATTACACTTCCGTCTTGGCCGGAAGTGATCAAGGGATCCCGTAAATAGGCTTCCAGGGGACCATCGACCCGAGCATCGCCATGAACAGGCGGGTCACAGAAGCTACGTCAACGACGGGCCGGTGTACTGAGCGGGGCGTGACAGGGGCATGGCCCGGAGCGACGATCCCAGGCGGAAGTTCTCCCTTTGAGGCATCCAGGCCCGTCTCGGGGGCTGCTTGGTGCAGGCTGGCGGCTGCAGGTAATCAGAAAAAGAAAGCCGAGGGTCTTCTTGTTGACGCCCCCAGCCTTCCCAAGACGCCCCCGGGCGCAGTCGTACGTAACTTATCCCTTTTTCGTCGACCGGCAGTGGGAGGATGCAGGCCAAGAGGGCGTATTTATGCGGTTGACCGCATCATCCGTACCACCACGCCCTGCGTCCATGCCCACCCACTCACCCAGTGAGCTGTTGCTTTTGGGCACCAGTCACAGCAGCACCAAACAGGCACTCCATAGTAGGCAGCCCACTTTGCTGCCCGTCCAGTCTCATGAGATCATGGATTCCGGCTGAGTGTGGGTGGCCGGCAACGGTGGTCGGGCGCAAGGCTCCATCCTCACTAACCGCCCACGACATGGAGCCACAATAGATTAATCTGCATCGCTCACCGGTTGCCGCATTCGTCCAAGTTTCCACAGCTTTTTTGGCTTCAATCATACGAGAAAAAAAAAGCAAAGCTCAGACTTCACAGCCTCTCCCTATCCTGTCATCTTGCCCAAAAAAAAAAGATGGCAGCTTCCTCCGGAGATATTTATGGGTCCACCAACTAATTCAACCAGTAAAACTTCTGAGAAACTGCCATATTTTTTGGGCAAGGTGCCTATTCACAGCGGTGAGGTGAAAATATTATTACAGGCTATGAGCAGGGATGCGCCTCCTCAGACTGCCACCCAGTTAGCAGCGTGCCAAGCCATCAACGCCAACTCTTGGCTTTTCCCACTCTTTTCAGCTGAATACTTCATGATCGCCGCGGTGACGTGGGTGGGTGTGCGGATTGTCACGGTTTAGGGATGATAAAGGCCAGGACAACAAATCACTATTAGCTAATTGACACTGCCACCCCCACGGACCTCTCATCACATCTCAGTGCGACGCCGGCACACTTCGCCGGTCGATGAAGTAAATCACAAATGCCCTAGTCAACAGAACGTCGACACACACCCCCGTACCCCTCACCATCATGTATGCGATGGTGAGCTGGCTGAAAGCCTCGCACAGCACCTCGACCAAGGGCCGTCGAGCCCTGACCACTCAGACCGTTCCAACCGGCGGTTAGCCCGGTTGTACAAGCTACTTAGCCAGCTTGATTCTGCAGGCCATATGGAGCCAAGGAAGACCGGATGCAACATGTCCCAGTTCCCAGCCTTGAACTTTCCGAGCTGTTGGTCCGCGGGATCGATCCGGTCGATGCGGTGCTCCCACATCTGCCCGTCAAACTGGGCCTGCCTAGCACTGAGTGGGAACAGGGCGATCCAGACCCCACGTCACCCCCTGGCCTTGCCTGGCCTTGCATAATTATTGGACAGGTGCGTTGCCACGCCCTCTGTTTAGAGTGGCTTGCTCCATCCGGCCTTGCCAGCACATCCACTTCGTTCAGTTCAAACTACCACCCCCAGGACTCTATCCGACAAGCGGCTACCTATCATCCCTTCGCTCCACAGGCTCGTTCTAGCCAGCAGCCCGCGTCTTGGCATATGCCCGGCTCACCAGATTCAGTAAAGTTGGTGACCATAGTGGAGAGGGCCTCGGGCACTGGATACCTGAGATCGCCCGCAGATACGGCAGGCTCATTGTGGCTCGGTGGGACGTCGGGACTGTCTTCCATGGGGATCGCCGGGTGTTTTTTCCGGCCGGTTTAGACTCAGCCGTCGGCTGCTACGCTCTCGAGTGCCGATGAGCCTTACCGATTTCTACCGTGAGCGAATCCCTTCGTGGGTTAGTCCACACAGTGTGTTTTCGTGGCCTGGTGATACTGATCTACAGATAAACGCGCAGCTCAGACGCGAGCATTTTGATGTACGTGGCTGTTAAGGAACCTCTACGGGCAATCTTTGGGCACCCTGATGGGCACGACCAGCGGGTTGTAGCCAAGAGCACTCACAGGCGTAGCTCAATCTCCTGAGATATCCTCATTTGAAATGTTTCAACTGGAGGCCGCATGCGACTCCCTGGGGCCTCCAACGTCCTGGACGCTTACGCTGGTCCGATATTGAAATGGATCCATAGGATGGGGATAGATACATTGACATTCCAACAGCATTCCGTAAAATGACACTATTAAAGGATCAAGGCCAGTAATTAAATAACAACGAGCGGCATCCGTATTTGAGATCAAAGACGTAAAATGAAAGAATGACAAGGATACCTACCCAACTTCAGACGAGAAGGAAGAGAGACGGAAATGACAGGAAGAAGAAAAAGAAAAGAAACCCGAAAAGGACGGTCAGCGCGAGAGACCCCATGTTGGTTCCTCGCATTGCGCTCCACACAAGCCTCGGTGCGGCCTCATCTCGACACCGTGGAGCCTCAAACAAAGCCAGCCAGCCAGCCAGCCAGCCGCCACCCTGTTGGGCTGAGAAGAGCACACACACCCACACACATTGCCATCGACCAAGGAGGCCGTGTAAAAAGAACAGAAACTCCGGCGGGGCCCACCAGTTAATTACATGACAAACGGAAAAAGCAACCCTGAGGGGAGATCGTAACAAACAGCCCACGGAACAAGGCTGCCTACATACAGTATGTAGCCCCAGGGGATAAAAAGCGGGGAATGGTCGCAGTACCTCGGTAGATAGGCAGGCAGGCAAGTCATAACAGTCGAGTCCCGTTCTAGGTACGTAGCCTGTCGAAAAAAAGGAAAGCTACGTGGGCGTGGTTGTAACGAGACGGAAGACAACAGTGAAGAGGAAAAAGAGAAAGGAGTGGAGGGCGGTAAAGGAAGGGGGATGAGCAAAACACCAACCACCTCACAAACTGGAACTGCCACCCTTGTTGCTCGTGAGAGGCTAACCAATCTTGGTGCTGTACGTGGTAGACAGGGACTATTTTTTTTTTCTTTTCTTTTCTTTTTTTTTCTTGCCATATCGGAAAATTTCGGGCTGATTTGTATACCTCTCCACAAGGCTCATACGAAGCGAGGTTACTGGGACTTTTGCCGAGGTACACAGAATCCAGTTAGCTTTGCTACGTAGAAAATCGAAGCTAACTACTGGGAGAGGAGAAAGAAGAAAATCGGGCAAAAAAAATCAAGGAAACCTACAGGCATAAAGTACTGGCGGAACAGCTCAAAGTCTGAGATGGGCTCCTCGGCAAGGGCGGCGGCCAGAAAGGGCGGGAGGCTGGCGCCGGCGCGGCGCTCCTTCTTGGCCAGGTCGTCAAGGATAAGACGCTGGGTGCTCTGGCAGCCGTCCTCGAAGATGAAGGCGATGTTGTGGATGCGGCCCCTGATGGCCGGGTCGCCGTTGACGACCTCGTTCCACATGGCGATGGCCTCGTAGGGCGGGTTGCGGTAGCCGTTGCCCAGGCCGAAGTCGCCCACGACCACGTTGGCGATGCCGTTGGCCAGGCAGATGGCGAGGGCGCCCATGATCTTGTCCCGCATCATGCGCCGCTCGCCCGCGAACGAGTACTGCAGCCAGCCGGCGTTGATGTTCACTTTGGGCCACCGCACCGGCGGCACCGAGCACACGGGCAGGTCGCGCCACAGCTCCTCGTCCAACGGCTCCGACCTGTCTTTCTCGGTTCGGAATACGACTGAGAGAGAGAGAGAGAGAGAGAGAGGAGGGAGGGGAGGGGTGGTGGGTGGGTGGGTACGTCAGCCAGTGAGCTCGGAGATTCTTTTTTGTGGTGTGGCTCTCCTCGGCTGACCACCACCCCCTAGAGAGAGGGTTCCACACAGATCCGGCATGGGACCGAGGGGTGTGTGTGTGTGTGTGTGGGCGTTGGGAGTTAGGCGAGTGAGGGGCAATGCTTACCAACGTTCTCACTGAATATGCCTCCCGTCGAGGACATGGGGAAGGCCTCTGGAGTGGGCGAACCAGGTCCCGGGGTCTCGAGGGTGGCAGACAGCGAGCTGCGGCGGCATAGCCTCTCCTCGTAGCCAGCCACCCCAGTGACCCAGTCCCCACCAGCTCTCTTCTCGTTGGCGGCGCAGATCAGGGCCACGCGGGTTGAGGGGTTCTGGGATTCCATCCAGTGGAGCGCGTAGTTGACGGGATCGCCAACAAAGACGGCTGTGGGTGTGATGTAACGACGCCCCGACCACCGTCAGTTTACACGACAGGGTTCTAGGGGTGGGCAGCTGCCACGTAAAACCTGGCCCTGCTCTGCTCTGCTCGACTTACCAAAGGGTGTGGGCTCCACCGAGTACTCGAGTGGCGGCAGGGTGATCTGCGCCATGGGCTCCTCGTAGTAGTAGGAGAAGGTCTTCCAGCGGTCCGCATACTTGGTCTTGATGAGCGGGATGATGGTCCGCCTGGTCTCGTGCGCGATCTCCGAGGCCTTGGGCCTGAAGGGCCGCGATGATCCGCCTACGGTAGGGCCGGAAGGAGGCATGATGACGATGGAGAGGCGAGGGAGATCAGAGAGGTGAAGGGCTTGTGGTATTGTGTGATAATCGGGCAGCACCAGATGCTAAGACGTCTTTGTCGACTGTTCTAGTGGGCGGAGAGTCACAGAACGAGGAGCAGGAAGATCAAAGGATGATATTCCTGGGAAGGAGAGAGAGATGATCGATCAGCCCAAGAGGCAAGGGAGGCTCCATCTACCATCTTATATATCCCGGGATATTAGACTGAACGCGAAGAGGATGAGGAGGAGGAGAAATCGACCCAAGGCGCCCAGTCCTCCCTTGGGCCCTGACCGCTTTTGCCGCGGGAGGTCAGTATTGTTCCACATGTTTGTCTTACTGGGCGGGAGCTATGCCCAGAGGTACCTTTCGCGGGCGGGATACATGAGCCAGTTTCCCCTCACCCTGGAGAGGAAGAAGGAGGAGCTCTGCTCGGGCCTCTGCGGTCGCATTATGGCATCACGCTGCAGCCGGTCAAACTGAGAACCAAAGAAAGAGCGTGGGATGTTGCGCTAGCGCTTGCAGTAGGACCTCGTTGGTCACCTACAGGACCCATCCTTTTGCGTGAAGGATGTTCATATCACAGCACGCGGTCGATAAGGCAGAGAGAAAGAGAGGAGGGGCGTGTGAGCAAGCGTGGACCGACTGGCTGGCTGGCTACTTAGGGATGTGTATGGGGACCCGGCGCTCCCACCCTAATCATACCGGATCGGTGCAACCAGGAGTCGAGCCGGCGTCGTGGTCAATGGGAACCTTGGAGAGCCTGGGATAATGGGAGCAAGGGCGCCATGGGGAGAGCAAGGGCAGTGTCGGGAGATGATGGGACCGGTGGACGGAAGGTGCACCAGGGCTGCGGCCAACCGCGTATGACCAGATCTTGTCTGCTGTGTAAGCCTAACAACTCCATCTAGAGGAACCATGAGTCTCAGGTCTTGTGTACGATCAGAACAAGCCACCACACACGGCATTTGAGAGATTTCGACTCAGCACGCTCTTCCTTCCGGTGGCTCTCGAAACGGTGGTGTTTTGCACGGCAAGCGAAAAGCACGTAGAGTCCCATCTCGGACGAAAGAACAGAGGGAGGAGAGGAGAGGGGAGGCGGGCTTGATCCTGTCCCACGTCAGGTTCAAAAGGTCCACTTTTAGGTCGACACCCCCCTCCTCTCCGTGTCCGTTGCCGTCCCGGACTTCGCGCTTCTCGTCCTTTTTCTCCCTTGCCGACAGATACCCTTGCTCCCATTCCTCCCTCGCCTACGCCTCTCGACCTCTCATCTCCATCCCTTCCCTTTTAGCCAGCCCGACGAGTGGGCTCTGAGAGCGGGGACAGTGGGCGATATACAGTGTAGGCAGCCGCATACACACGCGCCCATAGCGCACGCCGAGCGCCTGGTGTCTTGGCTAGGCGCCTTTACTTTTTTGGTTGCGTGGGCTTCAACATCACGCCGGTGGATGGCGTCCTCGTGGGCTGCCGGCCGGCTATCATGGCTGGTTACTGAATGGCGGCAGGCAACTCTCGCTTCGCCAAGCCAATGGACTCCCTGATACCACCAACAGAAGCAATGTTAGAGACAGCTAGCGGAGGATTCGGGCTGGGCATGCCCCATGCCCGTCTCCGCTTTTTCCCACGAGCAGCAGATGGTGAGATCAGATCTTGCTCGTTGGCCCGCCTTCCGGAGAAGAAGAAGAAGAGACAGGGGGCGGGCGGAAGAAGAACAAGGAGGTACTGTACACAAAAGGGTGAACAGTGCGTATGCAAGGGAGGGAGTGAATGAGTGGGTGACAGCTTGGGCCCAGCCCAGCCTTCCTGCAAGCCATGAGCGCCCCTTGAACTCTGGCGGTGGACGAAGCAGCTGCTCCAGATCAGGCTTCTCGCTGCTCGCTCTTTTCTTTCTTTCTTCCTTTCTCTTCCTGCTGGGGCCACTTTTATGTTGCGGCTCCGGCGACTTTCACAAGTTTTCTCCTCTTATTTCTATGGAGCAATACGTGCTGAAGAGCCCGAGAGTTATGCAGACAAGAGGCACAGCCAGCCAAATGCAAGCACAAGCAGGCCAGAAAAAGGCCAAAGCTTGCGCCCGCTGTAACATCATATGGAGGCGGACAAAAAAACTCCGCGCCCTTGAAAGGTGGTGGAGGGCGGAGGAGGAGGAGGAGGTCAAGCTGCTGGTGCAGGATCGAGATAGCAACACAGTCCCAGCTCCACTGTGCTGGGCGAGTGAAACTAACAATGTGTGGAGATTGGGTGGGGCAGCCACCCTCCCAGGCCCCTGGTAAGTGCGTCAACGCCGCTGACCGTCGCCGGTGGAATCCGACTGGCCCGTGCAAGCGTTTCGCCAGGCCAAGCTCACTGACGGAAACCGCCAGGAAGGAGCTTGGGTACCAGCTTGGAGCTTTGGAGACACGAGGCTTCCACACTTTGATTTTTTTTTTTTTTCTCGACAGCCACAGCGCAAAGACGCCAGCGTCAATCACCGCCAATTCTTGCCTTGTCTGGGCTTGTTTTGTTCGGGATCTCGTCATTCTGCTACAGCGGCACGTCCTGGCCGTTCCTTCGCCTTTTTTCTTTTTCCTCACTTTCCCTGCCTCCCTCTCCTACGACCCATGCCGATCGCGACCCCTCCCTCTCCCTCCCCCACCACGACGCGCCTCTAGACAACATCGGGCTCCCCTTTTGCAGACACCACCGTCCGCCTCATAAGACACCCACCTTCCACATCCCAGACACGCCCGGAAATGAGGCCGATTGGCGGTTGTCTCTCAGCTGCAGCCGGCAGTAGCAGCACCCGCCGTCCGGCCGCAAGGCGCCTACGCCTTGTTGCTGCCGCTGCTGCCTCACGCTGCCTCGGCTCGACATGGCGTGCCCCTGCCGCCGCCCTCCTTGGCCGCCGCCACTACTCGTCCTCCTCGTCTTCTTCACCCCCCACGTCTTCTTCGCCCCCCAGCTCCAAGACCGCCCCGCGCCGCAGCATAGCGAAGCTACTAGAGTGGTCCCCCGAGAGCGACGTCCCGGACGTCGTTGTCAACGGATATATCCGCTCCGTGCGGTCCATGAAGACTGCTTTGTTTGTCTCGCTGGCCGACGGGTCCTCGCTGAACGCGCTGCAGGCCGTCGTTCCCGCCGACCAGGCTAGTGGGTGTGTACTACCATGCCACATTGCTCTAGGTCCCCATGCGTGTATTGTTGTGCATTTGGTGTATATTTTTCTTTTCTTTTTCTTGCTACATTTAAAATCACCCTTATTTCTCTCACCTTCCACCGCCTCTTTCCATACGGTGGGCGCCCGCCCCCAACTTGTTTTGTGTCTCGGGTAGCTGATTAGTATTTGGTCCTGAGTCTATCAGTCTCTCCGTTGGCGCTGCCGTTCGCTTCGTCGGCTCCTGGGTCAAGTCCCAGGGCGCGGGCCAAAGCCACGAGCTCCGAGTCGAGCAGGCCGTCGTGGTAGGACCGTCCGATGCCAAGGTAAGGGAACCTAGATCCAGGGATCTGGGACAGTTCCTTGTTCGCCGCTACTGTGCCTCCCTGTCCATCCGTCCCCGCCACTTGACCACGCAGTCCGCCCTGGAGCGGCACGACTGACCAAGATGCTGCTCCCCCATTGTTTGCCCCTCCCCAGACGTACCCTATACAGAAGAAGTACCATACGCCCGAGTTCCTCCGCACGTTGCCCCATCTCCGCTCCCGGACGGCCTTGAACTCGGCCCTGCTCCGTCTACGGTCCGAGGTTACCCGCGAGTTGTCTCAATTCTTCGCTTCGCGCGACTTTGTCCAGACACACCCGCCCATCATCACGTCGTCTGACTGCGAGGGCGCCGGGGAGGTCTTCACTCTACGCCCAGCAGCCGACGTTGCCAGCAACGACGGTGACGGCACGGGCGAGACAACTGCTTCCGCACCGCCCTTCTTTGGGTCCCCAAAGTACCTCACTGTCTCGTCTCAGCTCCACCTGGAGGCACTGGCTCAGTCGGTCAACAATGTCTGGACCCTGTCTCCGACGTTCCGGGCAGAGGAGAGCGAGACGGCCAGGCACCTGAGCGAGTTCTACATGCTGGAGGCCGAGATGGCCTTTGTAGACGGCGTGGATGCGGTCATGGACCTGGTGGAGGACTTGCTCCGTTACGTGACCCGCCAGCTGCACAGCACACGGGTATTCCACGACGTCCGCCAAGGTCGCGCCGTCAAGGAGGACGGGCAGGACAGCCACGTCTCCTGTGAAGATGTTGACAAGCGCTGGGGCGGGCTCATGTCGGCGGCCTGGCCGCGCATCACGTACACGGACGCCATGGCGCTGCTGCAAAAGGCGGCGCGAGAGAAGCCTGGCCGATTCCTGTTTGCGCCCGAGTGGGGCCACGGGTTACAAGCCGAACACGAGCGGTACATCGCAGCTGTTATCGGCGAGGGGACGAGGCCCGTCTTCGTCACACACTACCCGCGCGACATCAAGGCCTTTTACATGCTCAGGTCGTCGTCACCCGCGCAGGTCTCGGCCGGCGTGTCGCCGTCGGAGCCTGCTGGCGCTAGCGCTAGCACGCCGAAGCGTGTGACAGTGGACTGCTTTGACCTGCTTGTTCCGGACCTCTGCGAGATTGCGGGCGGATCCATGCGTGAGCACCGCCTGCAGCCGTTGCTGAATGCGATGCGGTGGCGCGGAATGGTGGTACCGCCCGTGGACGCAGGTGCCCGCCAGTCCTCCCACCGCGGCGCCAGCAGCGGAGATGATCCGTCGTCCAACCCCAGCGCTGCCGCCATGCCCTCGTCACCACCCACCGGGGGCGGCGGCCTGGACTGGTACGTCAACCTTCGCCGATGGGGCTGTCCCCCGCATGGTGGCTTTGGCATCGGATTCGACAGGCTACTCTGCTACATGGCCGGCGTACAGACGGTCCGCGATATGGCCACATTCCCACGGTGGTATGGCCGATGCGACTGCTAGACAGCCCCAGAGGGGATATATCATGAGGTGAGGCAAAAAAGGCTTTGTTGGCTGTGTCCCTCCTGTGCCAGAACCAGACTCGGACGCCCAAAAATCGCGACCAGCCAGTCTCCACTCAGCCACCCACTCAAACTTGTGCTCCCATGACTGCCCGTTTCTCTAGTCTTGATCTGGGCGCAACGGCACCTACGCGGGTGGCCGCCTGACTGGGGCTGCTTTTTTTCTCCATCGCCACAGATGTTGTGCTCGCCAGAGCCTGCCTAGCCTGGACTACGGAAAGATGGCGCTGTGCGACCTTGTTTGATGTTTTGTCTTACAGGGCGCCCATTTGCCTGGGTACCTCGTGTCTACCAGGGTGTTGTGCCTGGGAGCTCAGTGCCAATCTCGCCCCGCCTATCACACCCGTACGCGTCTCTGCTAATGGCACGGGGGGCCTGTTGTCAAGACGCGGGATCCTGCCGCTTCCGACCTTCCCCGTCTGTCAGTCGCGCCATGCGGCAAGACGAAACCAGAAGGCAGGGAAGGGGAGCCCATGCGCCCGGCCCTTGGGAGAAAGACCCGTGCCATGTGACAAGCAGACTCCCCCATAATGAGATTCCTGCAGGTCGTACTGCCTGTCTGTCATTTACGTCCCTTTTGTTTGCGTCTGTGTCGCCTGCCGCTGTGGCACGCGCCCACCTCCTCTCGCCGTCCCTCCTTTACGGCCTTTACCCGTTCTCGGGCGGACGGCGGCACGCCGACGGCAAGCAGCAGTGCATGTCTTGCTTCCATGGCACGGAGATGACTCGCATTTACGCCTCACAACTGACCCTTCCACAACATTTGGGCGGCTGGAGCACCGCATCTGCTTTGCGTTGCGCAAACGAGCTACCCAGACTGTCGGCCCATCTAGGCAAGGGGGTGGGGTGTGTGCGTGTGTGTGTGTGAGGGCGAGGGCGAGACGAGACGCTCTCGCCCGGGCGACTATTACTGACTGAGGCGGAGATGCTTCATTGTCTTCCCGCCTTTTGATGAGACTTTCCGAACTCGCCAGACCTGACCTCTCTCTCCACTTCTATTCTGCCCTTCCGTCTTTGTTCGGACAATCTTCACCCGACCCTTGCGTGCATCCAGTCGATGCACCAAACGGCCTCGTACCGGAAACACGGTACCAGCCACCAGCAAAGTGGCCTGCAGACGCTACGAACGGATGAGCCGGTTGATCCTTTGATCGAAAGCCGCTTCCGTGTCCTGTCTCTCTCTACCCCTCCAATGTGTGCCCAGCCCGATACTTTCGGACAACCTCGTTTGATGCCGTCACAGAGGTGCCTACTTTACTACGTCTCGTCACAGGCTCATCTTTGGTCTCAGTATTTCAAGCAACTTCGGTTGTCATACGCGTGGCAGACCAGGGGCATTCTGTTCCCAAGTCCGCGGTCTTCTGGCGGGTGAAGATGATTAACCCGGCCATTTGCGTATCCTACTCATGTCGGCATGTTCCACGAGACGCACGCTCACAAGACCGAAGTGAGCGGCCCAACGCCTCGTTTTCAATATATGCAAAGACAAGACGGTTCAACCGGGTCCATGGGAAAGTCTAGGGCATTCGCCCAAGCTGGAAAAATCCCCCGACGGAGACACCCGGAGCAAGAAAGTCGCTACCTGGACACCTCGGTGCTTGCCATCGCGTACTCTAACCCAAACCGTCGTGATCACGCTCGCAAGCCCTGTTCTCGACTGGGATATTGGACCACGACAAGACATACAACCGTTTGCTTACTCACTTATCGGTCGTGCGTAGCCTTGGTGACCGGGACAGCCTGATGATACTTTTTGTTCGTGTCTGTCGTCCCGTCCAGGTCGTCTCTGCTAGCCTGTTAATCTATGTATGCACATACACTCGGTCTACGCCCAACTTGCAGGTCCGAGCCGGCCGTGAACGTTACGCCGGGAAGCATATCTGCGCCCGTATTTACGACGACGGTACCCTAAGCTCTCTAACGTCGGCACGCGCGTTGTGCAGCACGGACAGACCGGATATAGGAAAGGCCGACAGCTTCATACACAAGGCAACACGGCCGACATGATCGGGTTGCCGGGACACTTAGGTACACCCGGCCGTCCTTATACCATCATCACGGTGACTTGTATCCCTTCTTGCCACGATGCTACCCTAACTAATAATTTGCAGTGACACACGCTCCCTCACCACACACAGTCCATGGACGTACACCCAACCGCGCCGGTTGCCTACTCTCTCGGGCCGGCCTTGCGCATTCCATTCGGTGTGCCAAACCCCGACACGCACGTGGTCGGCCGGTCGGACTCGGGGCTTCCGGGGTCGTCGGGCAGTCCCGACAACCCATCCATGCACATATGGGGGAGATACACCCAGCACAGCACAGCCTTACTGCGCAAATTGCGAAGTCCGGCGGCGGCGTCGTATTCTAGCAAAACAAGGTTTTGTCCGGACCCCTGTCTTCTTGGCCAGCAAGGAAGCGGCGACAAGGGGATGGAAACAAGTCGTGTGCTGTTGTTTGTGTGTGCGCCGTCGTCGCCTGTCGACTGGGAGCCCCTGCCCTGTTGGAAATTGACTTTTTTAACTCTAAAACTTGTTCGTTGGACGGGCGCATCTCCCTTCCTTTTCTTTCCCATCTGCCGCCCCTTCCCGTTACATAAACCCCCCCTGTCCAGCATTATGAGTCGTTCGGCGTTGCGGTGACCCCGGACACTTGGGTGGCAGCCAAAACCTGACAGTTTGTCACAAACGGAGACGGGCCAACCTAAAATGGATTTTGCCCGGCGGCAAGACCACCAACCCGCGGAGCCCGACCGACCTTTAGGAAAAAGCGCCCCTTCCCGCCCGCGAAGCCGGGACCATCCCGGAGGAACGTGCCCACTTGAACGTGTCAAGAAACGCCACCATCCATCCCCCTTTTTCTTCCATCCCGGCGCAGCTTCCGGAAGAGGCATCTGGGCTACAATTTTAAGCAAGCATACCCCCAGACATCCTCCCCAGACGCATCAGAGTATGCACATAGAAATTCGAAAATGGGACTGGACCATGAAGAGTTTGTTTCCGGATACGGCTACGCGTCCATCACACATCACATCAATCACGACGCCAGAACAAATATGTGCATCTCCGAAATGGGGGCTATCCGGAATGTCCCGCAGGCGGGAAAGCAAAAAAAAAAAAAAAAAAAAAAAAAAAAAAAAAAAAAAAGCAAAAAAGAAAAACGGGAAAGAATAATGCCGAGGAGACCAAATGTACGCGTAGGGGTGCCCACCCCAAGCAAGGCCAAGGCATGGCAAACACCGGCCACTGTGTACTGAAATGAGAGATTGTCCGATGGAGCTGAAGGAGCAAACGAACGCCCAGACCAGCGTTGCAAGGCAGACCTTGCTGCTGCTGCTGCTGCTGCTGCTGCCGCTGCCGCCGCGCCGCGCCTTATTCCTACTCGGCGCTCCCTTGTTTCGTTTTGGGCAGGTTGGGGTCGGCGCCGCTCACTCAGGCCCGCCCGCCCGCTCGGCATAAAACCAGACGATGCGAGAAAGACCTCGGGGCGGGGTTACCGTTTTCCTTACCTATATGCCCACATTTTTTTTTTATTTTTTTTTTTCCGAGAAAGAACCAGACGAACAAGGACGGCATTTTGCTTTTTTCCTGCGTCATTACCCACCAAATTCACGCATCACCTGGATAAAATAGCTCACAGAGGTGCCTGTTGCGAAAGAAGGTAAAACCGCGGCTCATTGTTGCCGGCGCCAAGCAAGGATGTTGCGCCCAGCCAAGCTCGGAGCCAAGACTGTTCAAGCAAATCCCTCCCCTCCCTCCTTCCTATGGGATGATGAGAGGGGCCGCCGGGTTTGTGGGCGGTCGGTAGCGAGGATCGACGCATTGCGATGGGAACACAGAGGGTCGCTACGGCGTGGGCCTCGGATACGACGGAGCAAGAAACCGACTGATGCCCCAACGACCATGCACACAAATGTGTGTTTTTCTTGTCATTTTCATCTGCCTTACGGTGTGGTGTGAGTGGGTTGTATGCGAAAGATGTCGGTAAATGATCAAGAGCTGATCCACGGCCGTGATAGGCCAGCGATGTGGCCGCCTTTCCATCGCTTGTGTCACCACCAGGCAAAACATTCAAGCTTCCGACAGGGGAGAGGCCTCGGGCAAAGAAGAGTGGGGCTGATCATCAACCCACGCGCACGCTTCTTTTCACTCCGTCTCATGCAATGGCCCTTGGCCCGGCGGCTGGTGGTTGATCCTTACCTAGCCTACAGGCCGCGTGGAACTCCAACCGATACTACACCAGGGCTAGGCTGTGCTGGTCTTAGGATTGCGGCTGGCGAAACAAAAAATGCTACGTGCGGGCGGAAAAGATGCGTGAACGGAATAGGTTGCTTGGGGCTGAGAAAAAGACCGACCGGCCCCCAAAAAAACATGCGAAAAGAAAATGACTTTTTTCTTTGCCAAATTCAAAGCCGGGAAGCTTGTCCGATGGAGCAAGAAGAAAAAAAAAAAACGAGTGGGTCCGTGGAACAAGCAAACCGAAGCATCGAATCAGAGCGCAGGAAACTGCCATGGGGCCGGGGGGCTCCAGAGATTGGATTTCGGGTGGCGCGCTAGCGGGTGCGTCTCTGAATTAAGCTTAAAGCGGGCACACGCTCGCTCCTCGTCACGGTTTCCTTATTTTTGATTTCTTTTATTATTTATTTAACCCACGCAACCATCTCGACGCCCCACAAACCCCCAGCCCTGCCTTGCTGACATGGTGCTGATGTCACGAGCCAAAGATCCATTAAATGGCCCCCCTTAGTGCCCCTCCAAGCCCGTTTGGGAAAAAACAGAGCGAAATTTTCTAGGTTTTTTTTTTTTTTTTTTTTTAAACCCCATCTTTTTTTTGTGTTTCTGCCCCCTTGCCACTCAACTACCTCGTCGCCCGCCAACCTTATTGTAGGGTAGCGCGTTCGTTGCTTTTGCCTTGACCAGAGCGGGCAAAATCTTGTCGACGGGCAGACACGAAGCAAACAAACAGTCGGTGAACTCAGGACATGATACACACTACATATCTGCAGCCATTTTCCCGAGCCAGCTCCGCAGCGACCCCGGTCGTCAAGTCAAAGAACGTGCCACGACTTACGCTTTCGCCCAGCGCTGGGCGCTGCTTGGCGGTGGAGGTGTCGAGCTTGGTACCCCATCCGCTAGGTACGGATTGAGTACCTAACCTGCTACGTAAACGCCTACAGGTGCGCGTGCCGCTTCCCGGGGTCCGAGATATCCGACGAGCCGGCTCGTGATTTATTGTTTCCGCCTCTCGCGCGGCACCTACCTACCTGCCTAACCTACCTGAACTGCATGGGCTTGTTGGTTCGGCTGAGCCGTGACAGCCAGCAGTTGTCGTTCGCGTGGTGCATAGAAGAGGGACGGGTCTGATTTCCTTGACTCGTCGGCTGCATGCAATAGTGTGGCATTGGTATCCTGACGTCCTCATGGTCACGACATGGCACCCCTTGCGCTTTTGCTTCTTCGTCCATTTTAGCTTTTCCCCATTTTCGCTGCGATGACCTCGGGGTCAGACATTGCGAGAAAAGGAAGGTGGATGGATGGATGTGCGGTTCCTTCGTACTGCTGCTGGCTGACCACCCGCCCGTGTAAGCCCTCCGGCTCTTGAGCCCGGGATCAACCAAAACAGGGATACCAAAGGCGGAGTTTGCCCGCATCCTGGTTTTTCGCGCTAAAAACTGTAAATAATTGTCGGCGAATGACTTGCAAGGAAAAAAAAAAATTAAAAGATGATTGACATTTTTCTGTTCTTTTCCCACAAAGCCACTCCGAACCTCGCACTCCGTCTTATCGACCGAGACCGAAATTGGTTCGCAACGCCGAGCTGAGTAAGGTCGCACACGCAGAGACCCAAAAGGATGAAAGGCCCATCTCCATTGGGACGGACGCGTTTTTGTGAAAGGTGCTGACACGACCACACAAGGCAGTTGCGACAAGCCATCTACCCATGTAGCAGGTAAATTAGACGGGGGCAGATCACGCACCGGTCGACCATCAGCCGCTTATGTGCAGGACGGCAACACAACTCACACTGTTTTTTTTTTTTTTTAATCGCACAGGGCTGGGATGGAGGGTACATACTTTGGAGGGATGGAATACGAAAGAGCAGTGTGGTGCTGTGCTGTGCTGTGTGGGAGCACAGAAACATTAGACGTTGTGCTCGCATCAATAAGCCACACTCTAAAACCCTAGTCCGACCCCAATCGCTGGGACAGAACATATTTGATGATTTACTCAAGCTTGTTTTTTCTTGTCACTCGCTTTGTCCTTTACGAACCTCCAAAAAGGAGATTAGTTCGAGCGGCTGCGCAAACAGGGCACCGGCGTGCGTGCAAGGATAGAAAGTAAGCATACATCCTAGGGTCCGCGGCTAAGGACAGGTCAAAAGTTACAGCTCGCCGTGCTAGCCAAGGGTCTTTTTTTCTTTCCGAGGCCTGCCTTGGCGGTGAGCGGTTTTTTTCTTGTTTCTGGCTCTTTCTTCCGCAGTTCACTCAGTCATTGTGACGCCCGGCTTTGCTTCCGCGCGCGCCTACGCACGGTCCCATGATCCCTGCCACCATGCTGTGGTTTGCGCCGCCCGTCGATGTGCAGAAAAAGTCCATGCATCACAGACGCCTCTTTTTTTTGTTGCCTCCGACGCCTTGCCTTTTCTGCCTAGGTTGATGAGAGCAGGCGCCTGCAAACGAGTCGCGGGAGGGAACTGCTGACCGCCAGAAAAAAAAAAAAAAAAAGGCCTTTGCAGCTGAGAACCCTTTTCTCCTTTTGGACGAACATGCGGCTCCGGCCAAGGCATCCGAGGTATGCCTGCCCGCCCCCCATGCATCATAAGCCGGGCGTTAATTTAAACCAACAAGGCTCAGCTGAGCTGGCCGAGAGTGCGAAGTGATCCAGCCGCAAGTCCGATGGACTGGTCCAGGCAGATGCTCATTCAAGAGGAACTGGATCAGCTGGTCAGCTTGGCTTGGCTTATTCCTCCTGTATTTTTTTTTCTTTTCTTTGGTTCTCGATAATGCACGTTACGCTCACGTCCAGTCCAGGGTCAGGTGTGGACAGACAAGCACACTGCGTAACTTTGTCCGTCCACGAATTAAGCGAAGCGCTACCATTCATTGGGTTCCATCGAGATGGGGCGCCCTCGTGGCCCGCCGTGGAGATCAAGATGGTTTCTTTGCTCATCCGGGGGTGAGCACCCACAGACTGACTGCCTGAATTGGTGTCTAGGTACTATATTGGATGACGGTGGAGATAAACGGACGGATAAATCGACGGGAACAATAAGGCGCGCAGGACGGTAAGAAAATAAGCTTGATCTGTCCTCGTCACTCCGTCGCCCGGCTCTTCTCTTTTCTTGCTGGCTTCTACATAGCGTGACCGATCAGCCAAGGCCCGTTGGTTCGCCGGCTCGGCCGGATTACGCGTACAAGTCTCGTGCCAAGGCAGCCCAGCAGTTGACCTAGCAAGGACAACGAAAACCGCGAGTAAATGACTCAAAGATGGCCAAGGACAAGGAGAAAAAAAAAAAAAAAAAAGCAAAGGGAAAAATAAATAAACCAAGGGATGCGGAGGCTCGGAGATCTCCTAGCAGGCCGTCCAACCACGACGCAGAGCGCCCCTCCTCCTGCTCGTGATCCACTGTCAGCGGCATCCACTGACAGGCCTGTTCGGACAAGAGGCTTAAAAACATGCTTATCGGGGAGGGTCCTCCCTCGGCCCCGCCCCCTCCCAGCCCAGTCCAAGTCAGGCACTTCGTACCCTTGCTGCGCAGGATTGGATCTCCTTCCCCGAACCATGCTGCCTTGAAAAAAGGACTGCGGTCCAGCATTGGCGGTCGTCAGAGAAGCCGCTCGCTAGTGCTTGGCCTGCCTGCTTGGCCTTGCTTGGCTTTTACTCACCCCCTCTTTCTTTTTGGCTCGGCGCAAAGGTAGCCGAAAGGAGGTTCGGTGGAACCAGATGGGAGAGGAGTGGGCGGCATTGTCGGTATGTATTTCCCAAGCACCGTCTCGTTTAACCAAATCGGTGACGGCACGGTGGGGCCGTGTGGAAGGATGGCTGGACAAATCAGCAGTCATCAGAGACAGACAGACACAACCAAGGAAACAAAATAATGGGCGGGCAGACACAAAAGTAGATGAGACCATCGTTTAGGCTTTTAGCGCGCCACGACCAGGAGCGAACATGAGAGGCTGCTGGCTCTGTTTGGACGTACGCCCATATTCGGTCTCAGGTCGGCCAAACCAAACGGCAGCGAGCGAGCGAACGAAACACCGGCCGATTTTGCATGCCCGTTCCACCAGGCTTCTTTCGACTCTGGTTGCGAGGGATGAGGTGGCGAAAGCCGTCATCGAGTGAACAGGCATGACCGTCCTGTCTTTCTTCTTCTTCTTCTTCTTTTCTGTTCATTCTTCCTCTCATCTTTTGTCCTTAGCCTTCTCATGCCCGATCTGATTGGGTTGCCTCGCTGAGTGAGAGCGACAACAATCCCAGGAACAGATCGTCAGGGGGTGTGCAGGGTCCCCTCCCTGCCTCTCTTCCACCCCATCCCACGGGATTTATCGAGCAGGATTCAGCTCGGCACATCCATCCAACTCACAAACACCACCCGAGCTGGAATCCGAGTGGTGTGTTCAGGTGCGAGGTTTGTGGATGGACAGCAGGCCATCGCTCAGCGCCAAGCAGCATCCATCGCACCGGCTCTTTTTTGTCTTCCTGTGCTGAGACGTGCCAAATGTCATCTCCGCAGGCTTGGCGGATGTGTCGGGTGAGTTGTCAAATGGGCATCGTTTTTCTGTTTATTCTTCTCCAGACCAGCCCTGCATGCTGCAAAAGGCACAGAGGCATGCAGTCTCCCGGCCGTGGTGGGAGAAGCACCACATGTGAGAGCCCAGCAGATTGGGTGTGGGTCCCGCGCTGTGTGACGGGGGCCATCGTGCGCCGGCATGATGGCACAGGGCTAGCTGTACAGTGCCGTACGAGGCTTGACTGGTACCATATTTTTTTTCCCCTCCCCGATGATACACAGCCTGCATATCAAAACACCTCGCCGTCATCCATGCTGGGTCCTGTGCGACGGTGATGGCGAGCGCATGATGGCACAGAAACAGCGCATGAAAAAACAGACTCTCGTAAATTAATTAATAAGAAAGAAAAAAAAAATACCAATCTCGGGGGCCGCCGACTCCTGTCATGTTGCGCGTGTATTTCAGCCTTGTACTGCCTCGCCAGTCGTACAGGTTACAGGCCTTGAGAAGATATGATGGTGACATCTCACGGCAGCGCACGGCGCTTTGGCGAATCTTACCATTGTAATCAAGCACGGCGGTGGCGTCCGTAAGACCCTGGACTTCCAACCGTCTGGCATGTATTTGCGTACCCACCAAGCGCCTTGTCCAACATGCATAGCCCGGCGGGAACGGGTCGGTCGGGGGGACAAGCTGGTTTACGAGATGGCAAGGCGGGACAAAAGCAGGGGGGAAAGAGAAAAGAAAATTGGGGTTGGCCCATGATCTGGTAATACCCGGGGTGGTTGGCGGCGCTACGTCCGGGCAGTCGGCTCCTTTTGTTTCGCGTGTGCCCAGGCTGGGGTGGGAAGAAGATGCGTGCTGATGGATGGATGGACCGATGGATGGATGAGCATCGGCCGAGATGGGTTGCCACAGTGTCGTCAAACAACCCACAGCTTTGGTTGAGTATCTGTTGTTTGCTCGGCCGCGTCATACTGCGCACGTTTCCTGTCGCTGCCAAGCAGAGGACGACACTTCTTTCCCCTTTAGGTGCCCAGCCCTTGTCTGGTACTGGTACTCGGGATAACGGATTCATCGCGGACTGTCGAGACAACTCGGTTAGGAAGCGGTCTGAGTGATCGCCACACAGCGGAAAGCATAAGTAGATATTTTGGAAGCGCATGCCATCTAACTGGAACGCAGCAGAATATCTACTACATGCGGCAAGTGGATCACGAAGCCGGTGTCTGAACACACAAGCGACACCCTTGCTTCTTCTTAGTGGAGCAGAACATTCGATGCTGACGGGCAGCGGCCCCCGGCCGAGCGTTTACTCGACCACGATCACGTTGGGACGATAGAGGAAGAGAGAGAGAAGAGTCGAGAAAAGAGTTCAGAAGAGAATGGTGACGGCGCCAGGGTAGCTGACTGGCTCGTGTTGCATCCAATGGAGTCGATGCTGTCATATGCTCGCGTGCGTACGTGTACATATGTATCTTTCAACCCCGGGGCACGGCCCAGCCGGCACATAACCGACCTTCAGCGGACTGCCAAGAAGAGGAGGGGATGGATGGGGCCGACCGACCATGGACGGAACCTGACTCGATCTTGACACGCCGGCCCGATGCTTGCCATATGGTTATTCTTAGTCTCCTCTGCGCGGTGCCAATCAGTGAGACGGGAACGCCAAAGCCCGTTTCATTGCGTGCGCTCGATTGACCGCCTCGCTCGGCGGAGTAAAATAACACCGTGTGTAAGATAGGACGCCGGGTTTGGTGAGTTCGATGACGAGTCGTCGGACAGGCGATATGCTTTGAACTGACAAGTGTGCCCGCCCGAGGGAGGCAAAACTCGAAGGAGACGAGACGGGGAAGAGAGATAAAGAAAAGAATTAAGGCTAAATTAAAAGCCGACGAGGTGATGAATAACCTCCTCCGTCGGTGCTGGACGACATCATTGCAGCGTGGCCGAGGAAAAAGAACGGGAGAAAGAAGTCAAAAACCGGGCTCCTGGGTTCGGGTTCCTCCTGGACACTGTCATGTCGCCCTCGATCAAGTCCCAAACGGGAAAAATCAATGAGGTACATCAGGCCAAAGTCCACTTTTTGTTTCCCATTCCTAAACCTTCTTTCCCCTTCCCGCTTGTTTCTTTGCGCGCCCATCAAATTCCGGATCGACGAGATAATATTCATGCACAATGTTGTTTTTGCATATGGGTGTGTGTATGTGTGTGTGTGTGCGTGTATGTGTGTGATCTTTGACCAGGCCCCAGCCGCTTACCGCTTTCGGCCGGGATGGCTGGGGACTCCCTAGTAATACGTACTGGATGACAGCCGCCCACAGGAGCAACAAACAGCAACGCCGCTCGCGAGATGGGAAGATTGCCCCCAGCCTCAGGTTGGTCGGACCTTGGTCGGATCAGGCACCTGGCTGGTGGGGGCGCTGCGAGCAGCCTCGAACGACGCCAACAGGCGCGAGCTGGCTTCCCGCCAAAAGCGCCCACTGCCCGTTTGCCTGCTGCTGCTGAGCCTGCGCTGCGGCTTTTTAGTGCGGCCGAGTGGTGGGGGCGAGCAGGGGGTTGCAGTGCTTGCTGGGCAACCTGGGCACCTTTTGGTCTAGTGGGGCATCTAACAGGTCGCAAATAAGCTTGAAATAAATCATATTTCCATGTCAATCCGACCAGGGGGGGAGCTGCCCACGGGGTGCGCTTGCCGAACGCCGAGCCCTGTTGGCTGCTTTTCTGGCGTTGCTTCGGGAGGCCTGCTTCGTTTGTCGTTGGTCGTCGACGGCCTGCATGGCGCCAAGCCACACAGCAGCTATCGCTTGCTCGGCTTTTTGCTTTCACTGTTGCCGGCTCGTCGTCCCCTCCTTGGCTTTTTCCTTGGGGTCGGCGACGTTCGTACTGGGTACGACCGGCCCAAATCTTAGGTTGTGTACCTACGTTCGGTAGTGCCTGCTGGGAGAGTGAAATTCGCCGCGGGAGTTAAAGGACTGGCGCCAAGGCAAGATAAGACAGAGACGAAGGGGGCTGGGCTGCAGCTGCAGATTTTCACATTCCATCGTTCTGCGCCGTCCCAACCAACCGACCACCAGAAAACCCCCAACATCACCACGCCGTGATTAAAAATACAGCGACCTACCCTTCTGGGACTAGATTGTGCCGTGTGCCCACAGGATTGCCACTACATTCATCACGAGAAAGGCGAAACAAGACGTGCGCTAACCAGCCATCGCCTCACTGCGGCAAGACCTGCTGGAGACAAGGTTCGTTTGCCTGCTCGTATCCTCATGACGAAGTTGCCGTCACCTCGCGCGCTTGATTTGCCCGGTCCGATATGGCAAGGTCGTTGGCGAGAGTGCTGCATTTCGTGACATCCACCACTGATCAGTGGCAGCAGGTACACCAGTCTCTCGGGATTTTTACTCCTTGTGGTTTCGCCTCCTGTGCCGCCACCAATTGTTGCCAATTTATTTTATTTATCATTATTATTTTCCTGCTGCGCACCTCTTTGATCAACTTTCCCTCATCCCGTTTCCTAGCTCAAGCGTCGGGTTTTCGGGACCACACTCAGCGACCAACAAACGAACAAACAGGACAGAAACGAGAAAGACTCACGCCCCGTACACCCCCAAATCATTACAGGCGCGTGCCTTCACTGGTCGCCAAAGCTTCGAGCTACCTAAACCTGTCCTGTTCTGCTGAGCCCTGGCTGCCCTTCTCAGCACTCACCCGTCCCCACGCTCCTTCCCTCCACACCCACGCACGGCTTGTGCCGACACCCCACCTGCAACCTTTCCACCGGGTGCCGCGTTTGGTGCAAAAGATAAAAACAGGCCTGGCTCGCTCTTTCCCGCCCTGGATCGCACAGAACAAAAATAACCCGCTGCTGCCTGCTGAGCCTGCCTGCCTTGCAGAAGGCTGTCGTCCAGTCAGCACGCCCTGTTCTCCGTCTTGATGCAGGAGCAGCAGTTGCTCGACCAGAACCACCGTTTTTGCCCACCCGCCACCTTTCCCTTCTTTATTTTATTTACGGTTACTTGTGTCGTCCACCCACCGACCCCATTTTTTCGATATTTTGGCGTTCGGCAGCCAGCGCCCTTTTTTTTTTCCACCACGACATCAACTTCAACCACCCGCCCCGTTCCCGCAACTCTGAATACCCTTCAAAGAGAGATTGTAGGTTTGCCATTTCGTTTGTGTGGCTTCTTATCGCATTCCCTCCTCCTCGCCAACCCTATATAACCCGGCAAACACATCCGCGTGCTGCTCTGTTCCTCCATCCTCTCCTGTGTCCTGTGTCCCTCCGGCGAGCAAAGCATCATGTCACAATGTCCCATTTCCTGTGGCCATCGCTGTGAGATATCATCCTCCCCAGTCCTGCGTTTATGACCACATGTGCTGGTGCACTCCTACCGTCGTTGTCCTCCCCGACCCTGCCGTCTCGGCCAGCCCGACACTTTGCACGCACTGTTAGCAGGAAGCACTGCGGCCTGCCCACCCGCAATGTACCACTCATCGCCCACCAAGTCACGCCGTGTCACATCGTCTCTTCCAAGAACACGATTTCCCACTACTCCCAGAGCACACACAGAGCATGGCACAGCACGGCAGAGCGCCACCCATCGAGAAGCAGTGCAGGACGTTGGCCAACCTGGCACCGCGCAGAAGCACCTCGGAATTCAGCAGCACTACGGCCGTCTCCTGTCTCTACCCGCTGCACGGCGTCTTGCCACTGGGAAGTCCCGCTTCTGTCCTGAGAACCCCAAATATGAGAGTGCAAAAAAAGCGAGTCGAGCAAGAGAAAAACCGGGGACAAACTCATGCAAAAGAAGCTGCTGTTGTGCATGGGCGCAAAGAAAGAACAGAAAGAAGAAAAAAGAAACAAAAAAAGAAGCCAAGCAGCCAGACAGTGTCTTATGTCCCTTAGTCAGGTGTCGGCCACGTCATAAAGTGCTCCCTGGCCAGTGGCCAAGGGGTGTGGATATGGCGGCGAGCAGAGAGCAGCTGTGCAGCGCGGTTTGCGTCAGGATCTGGGTGTCGCTGGTCTCGAAAGCCTGCTGTCCCTCCGAAATCTGGGCCCACACATACAGAGCGGACGCCTTCGGAGTCGGCCTCCGCGGCTGCCCCTGTCGCATCGGTCCGTCCGCCCTCTGCTCGGCCCTGTCCAGTGTTTGGTGGCTGCTGGCTGGCCGGCAGAAGAGGGACGGCGGAAGGAGGAGGGTCACAGGCAAATAAGGGGTGTCGGGACGCGCAATAAGTCTAGGGGCCAAGTTCGGATGGGAAATGAGGCAGGCAGTGAGTGCAGGGCAGCAAGCGCGGGCGCCTGTCGTATGAGAGCACATGGCGCGGGTCCCGAGAAGGCTTCTTGGATTAAGCTTCTGTCATGAGCCCAGTGCCAACCGCTGTCTTTGATTCACCCAGAGTGCGTGTTACTAACAGCCAGGGGCACATCTCCACAGAAAAAGCAACAGCCTGGGGCCTCGCGACGACCGTCTCAGCCCGCCGACTGGCCTCGGCCTCTCTTTCGTCTCGACTAGAGTTGCCTTCGCATTAGAAACGCCAAGCCCGAGCAGATCTCTGCGACCAGGGTCTGCGGCGCTTCCCTGTGGGGAATCTGCTTGGGAACGCTCGACGAGGATTTACGCTGCTCGTGTCGGCCCCATCCTGACGACCACTTTTGCAAATTTTGGGAAGAGCCCCCGTCGGTGCCCACACCACCAGGGCCGACTCTATTTGGCCCCCTGGACACGCCGTGCCAGCACTGTGACGGAGGGTGGGCGGTGGGTCCTGGACACCTGCCCGCTTGGCAGACAATCCCACCAGGGTAGCCAAGAGCCTTGTACCCCTGTCGGCCAAACCTTCTCTTAAGCAAGCTACTAGTACTAGTACGCCCGATTCCCATATCCAGCCGCCGAGACTTTGGGCCTTTCCATCACTTCGCAGGACGGCAGTCGATATCGGATATCAGATCGTCGGCACCTCCTTGCTGCCCTCGTACATATACCCCATATAATAGCAGCAACAGCAACAACACCAACAAGAACAACACACCCAAGACCCGCACGCGGTCGACAACCGCAATACCCGCTTGCAACAAGCACAACACAAGCCGGCGAGCCAACCAACCAGCCACATACACCACCGCCAAGATGATGGAAACATACCACGGCTTCGTCCGGACACCGGCCGACGCCATCAAGCTCTTCGAGGCTTGCAGGATAGGAATTCTCCCCCGGGTGCAAAGGCGACTATCGGAGAAGGAGCGCCAGTCTATCAGGTCCGGATCCGTTTTCGTTTGGGACGAGAGGGAAGCAGGCATGAGGAGGTGGACCGACGGCAAGTCGTGGAGCGCCAGCAGAGTATCCGGAAGCTTCCTCACATACCGCGAGATGGAGGGCAAGAGAGGAGGAGGCTTCGGCAACGCCAGGCGAGGCGCCGGCAAGACGCCCGACTCGTCTGGCCGGGGCAGTGACGGCTCACAGGATGAGGGCGAGCCAGACGGATACAGATACAAGGCCGACGGACTCATGAAGCAGTCCTTCAGCATCACCACATCCACCGGCCAGCACCTGCATCTCATCTCATACTACGCAAGGCCACAGCCCGGCCACCCGGAGCTGCCAAACCCAAGCACCGACCCCAGTCTACGTCACATCATGCCCGTGAAGGGCATGTACCCAGAGTCGAGCATGACGGACACCCAGGTGCCGCCCATGACGAGGACGCCCATGCAGCCGTCGCCGTACATGCACGGCCAGCCGCCTCCGCCGCACCCGGGAGCGCATCCTTATCCTCCCCATTACGTCCAGCACGGCTACCCCAACTGGCCCATGTCTCCAGCGACGCCGCCATACAGCCACCACTACACAGTTGCTGCCCATCCAGGCTACCCACCACCTGGCCAGCTGCACCCACCGCCTCCGCACCACTACCCCCCTTACTCTCCGCCACAGCTGCCTCCGCCAGGCCATTATGAGCAGCAGCAGCATCAGCAGCAGCAGCAGCAACAGCAGCAACAGCAACAGCAGCGCGCGCCGCTGCCACCACCCGTCACATCGGCGGCACAATCAAGAACTCCGCCCATGGCTTCTCTTCCTCCCTACCCAGGACAGCAACAGGCTCCGCCTCCGAACCACCACTCCCCGCACATGTCGCAGCCGCGCGCGATTCCCGACGCTCAGCACTCGCAGACGTCGCCTCAGCCATACCCACAGCCTCTCCCCCACCCTGCCCAGTCCCCTGGACAGGCCTACGAGGCGAGGCTAGCTCCTGTCAACCCGAGGCCCGCACAGGGCCCGCTCCCGCCGCCAACGAGCACGCCACCGCCGCGGAATGCGTCGGCATCACCTCCCAGGCTGGTCAAGGCCGAGAACGGCACCGGCGCTCCCAACAGCAGCAAGTCGAGCCTTCTGGCTCTTCTCCATCCCACCTCTCCCACCACAAGCAACGGGTCTCCGACTAGCGGCGGCGTCAGCCTTAATGGGACTGCCGCCATGGCAGCGGCTGCGACTGCTGCTGTTGCCAACGGTCAGCAGCAAAAGCAGACGCTGCCGTCGATTCAGCAGTTTAAGGAGGATGTGCGGGCATTGGGTGCTCTCGACAAAAAGTTTCTACAGACATAATCGAGACGATTCTTTTTTGTTCTTTGATGATGAAGACATTAGAAAATTCCCCGCAGAAACCAAGAGGGAATTTCAGCGGAAGCATGAGCATAAAGCAGCGTGGCTATAGCATGGGCATATGAAGCATAGAGTGGCTTATTTATTTTCTTTATTCTCCTACCGTTTCCTGATGCCTTTCCATACCTTTTTTTCTCTTTCTTTCCAAAGTTCTACTATGAGACCTCTATTACCATTGCATTCTCTTGCTGGCCGAAGACCATTGCTTTGCCGCTTGGTGTTTTACGAGACGGGGGCGAGCCATGACGGGCACATGGGCATGGCGGGCGGCGTTTTCGTTGTGCTCTTCCTTCTGCCAACCTCCTGCGAACCATGGCCACACGCTCTAGCCCATGTCTTGCCATGTGCTCATCATTATCTACCCAATTACTTCTGCTCCACGGCCTTTGTCGCTCTTCCACAACTCTTGTACATATTTCTACTTTTTTTAGCCCTACCCTACCCTAGCCCGGCACATATAACGTCATCGTCTGAATGGAATCTCGTGGGATAAGCAGCCACAGTCTTTTTTTTCGGTCCCTCGTCATGCATGCTAGCATCTAACCTAATCCATATTATTCCGGGGGCGGCTGGGACTGCCAAAATGAGCCACCCGTCGTGAGGGTTTTATTTTTTTTTTTTTTGCCTTGTGCTTCTGCCGACCTCCTCTCATCCCAGGCACACACACGACCCCCAAGTACTTGCTTCTCCGTTCTGACTCGTCTGGTCTTCT
>GL876968.1:2060779-2072349 GCA_000193285.1 Magnaporthiopsis poae ATCC 64411
GCGAGGGCCGGCGCGGCGGAGCGGCAATGTTGTTGGGTCGGCGAGGCGGTGGCGGGGCGGGTGGCGCTGAGGCTCGGGAGCGAACCGACTCGCACGAGACTTTGCGCTCATGTCCCTGGTCCGCTCCAGCAGTCCTACTTTCCTCCAATGTCGAGTAGGGTGGGTATGCAGTCATTATGGGGGATGACATAGACGAGGTGGATGTTACCGTTGCCCTGCTGTCGCTCCTCCCGTGAGCTTGTCTCCTGGGCGGCGGCGCGGGTTTCCTGGTAGCCGACGTGGAGAAGCGGCTGACAAGAGACTCTTGGGGCTGCTCCGGCGAAGCCGGCACCGGCAACGGCCCTGTAATAGAGTGGGATGCATTGGGAGGCGTCGGCGGCCGGGGTGCTGGTACCTCCGCCTCTGGGGCATCAGGGTCGATGTCGACCTCCGGGATTTTGCCAGCAGCCTCCCGGTCAAACACACTCTCCCTGAAATCGTCCGCCTGCTGTCTTGGCGCAGGCGGAAGCGGCTTGTTCAAGTCCGTTGAAGAGCCCGTGGGTGATGCCAGGCCAGCATCGTCCTGCCTGGTTTGAGCGACTCCATTGGGGCCGTCTTTTCCCAACTCCACCTTTATTAATTTCCCATGCCTCGAGGCCGGCGGTGCTGGCTTCTTGCGAGACATCGTCCGCGGCAGCGGCTGCGTCGTGTATGAGGACAGTAGACCGTGTTGATCCTCCTCGCCTTCGGGCTCCGATATTTCATGCGATGTGCGAGGCGTCTCCGTTGCGGGGTGACCGCTGCTGGATCGCTCGTCAGAGATGGACTGCCGCGATATCGACGAGGCATCTGTGACGCTCGCCGCGTCGGCCTGATGGTGCCCCAATGAAGGGTGTGCCGAGTTCGCGTGCTGCTGGTGTAGGTGATGACCATGAGGATTGGCTGGTGCCCCTGACTGGCCCGTCATCAGCAATCGTCTAAACGCGTCGACATCTAGTGGCGCCTTGCCAACAGGAGATGTCGCCGCCGCCGCCCAACCGGCCTCTCCGTCTTTGTATTGTTGTTCCATATCCCCCAGAGTGCGTTGGAATGGGTTCGGTGGAATGCGGCCCGAGGAGGCCGATGAAGCCTGCTGTTGCTGCTCCACGCTACGAGGGTCCTGGCCTTCTCGTCCCGCCCGCCCGTCTGCATAACGGTCCGTAAGGCCTGTCCCCTCGTCGCTAAACCGCTGTATCGGTGACACAGAGCTACCACGACGGATAATGGGATCATCGTCCGCCGCAGCCTCGCTCTCGTCAGATTCGCTGTCGCTCCGTGGGGGATGATGCAAGGCGAACCCCGCCGTGGAGTTATTTGGATCCGGCGGAAATCGAGCCTCAAAGTCGGCGTCGAAGGCGGACTCCTCGGGCGACGAGGGTGGGGGCGACTGGACGCGGACCTTCTTGACAGGCTTGGGCTTCTGGAACGAGGTCGACGGAGGGGCTTGGGCGGACTTGGGCAGGGATTGGAGCTGCTGCTTGAAGAGCTCGCTGCTGGACGCCGGGGTCGGGACGGTGGAAGAGGACGCGGGTTCAAGGGCCTCGTCGAAGTAGTGATCCGCTGCGGAGGAGGGGCCGCTCGCGGCGATGCTGCTTGTGTGGGCGTGAGGGAAGTCGGGGACCGATATAGCGGCAGGGGTCGCGAAGGAGGGGCCCTTGCGGCGAAATGGGTTGTTGGAGACGCCCGCCATCGCGGCAGCGGCTTCGGGAGCCACAGCGGAGGGGGAGAGGTGGGTAAGCCGGACAGGCGCACAGGTTCAAGACAAGGCGCACAGGGCGTTGTATATGGGTGTGCGCGCTGGCACCCTGGGAGGCGGTTGGGTGCGAGGTGGGGAGCTTTGCCGTGCTTCGTTCAGGGTAGGACGATCGGCAGAGCAGCAATTGCGACTGCATCCATTGCCGCCAGCCGAGCGTAGAGGCTAGGACAAGCTTAGAGAGGAGGCACCAGGAGTTGGGCGGCTACTGGTTGGGCTCGGGGCTTGATGTGTGACAAGACTTCAGGCTTGGCTGCCCGCGCAATCGAATTCACAGAACGAATTGGGGGCGGGACGGACGACGCGGGATGGATTGCGGGACGCGGGACGGTGGGCAATCGCCGCACGCAGGGGTGGATTAGGTTGATCGGTGGGAACACTCCCTCGTGCCTTCCCGGCGTTCTCGGCAGCGAGCTCACAGACGAGCTGCCCTGAAGAGCTCTATAGAGGTAAGGTAGCTAAGGCCAATTGAATGGATCAGTAGCACAACAGACAGGCAAAATATAGAGCGGGCGACACAGGTTGAATTCTCCGAGAGGTCTGCAGGGTACACAGTGGCGTTTATTTGGAGGCGTGGTGGAGGGCAGATAAACAAGGGGCGTTCCCGCGCCAGTGGAGAGCGAGCGTTTCAATCGACAAGCCCAGTCAAGCCCGTTGAGCTTTGCTGACTTGGAGGGCTTGTCCTGCTGTCTCTTTTCTTGGGGTACAGAGCAATGGAATGCGGCGTGTTAGACAAGCTAGCGGATGTCGTGCACGGGCCATACCAACACCATGCCATCTCCCTCAACCTAAATAAAACAGGTTCAAAGCTCTCGCAGGAGAGGGCAGTTGCGCACATACTGTACACAAGCCTAAGGTTCTCGTCCCGCCGGGTCTAGGCGGCCGGGTTCTTTCTCTTTTGGATGATACCGGCTAGCCAGAACTGTGACGAGCAAAAAATCAACCCGAGGCAATCGAGCCTAGAACAACCCGTTGCTGCTTGTCACCACCCATGAACGCGGTCTCTCTCATTTTATCCTGTAGGTCTTTGCAAACCAAGCCGGGGCGCAAGTTCCCCAGGAAGTCGGGATGGCATGGTGTACGACAACGTTTTGGTGCTAAACCGAGGAACTGGGCCTGGACAACGACGTTTTTCACGTTTCAGCCAGCGCCAGAAGAACCCTGTCCAAACTGCCGGACCAGGCGAGAAAGTGAGGAGAGAGAGCACGTGCGCCGCGGGGCACTTCCAGGTGAACGGGGACCTAACCATGCGTGCCATGCAAGTCATTGAGCTTGGAGCCCAGACATCCTTCACGTGACGGCCCCTATCTCTCGTCCACAAGGGGCGGCCGCGTCAGCCAGTCTCGAGCCAAAAGCATCACCATGAACAGGCCTCACTCTCTGACGAGTGACAGAGAACGACGATGGTTAACGCGATGTTGCCGGAATATCATTTCGGTACAATTACAAAACCCTCCCAACTTTTCCCGCCCGTAGCCTCAAGAGACAAATCGAAACGTGGCGTTGGCTCGGCGCCCTTTTCTTCCCAGGCCAGCAGGCTAGCCTACCTATGCCGTACATATTCTGCCCCTCTCTCCTCGACGAAGTGCGTGCTTTTGAGAAACAGTTGCATGAAAAAGGAGGGAAAGAGAAAGAATATGCGGGTATATAAAGGAAGCGCGCACTTCCGAGGAGAAAAATGATAGAAAAGGCCAGGGGGACTCGAAAAGGATGAAAGTGGCGTGTGCTCAACCCGTTTTCCGCTGCGACTGACCGCCTCGACTCGCCCCCCAAGAGCAGGAAAAAAAAAGAAAAAAAAAGGACCCTCCCTCCCACCATCATGAAATACCCGAGCCCTCATCAAAAATAACAACTCCCTAGCCCTGATTGCCGTTACAGGAAGCAATAAAAACCAATAGCCCATGATGATCCAAAAAATTGTTGCAAGAGAGAAAAGCCTGTACCCCACGCCTGTTGAACGCCAGTGTTAAACCTCATCAACACAAACACGCACACACACATGGAACAGAGAAAAAGTCATGGAGGCGTCTGCGATGGGGCCTGCTCATGCAGCGGCGGCGGCGGGTTCAGCAGCGGCCTTCTTGGCCGCAGGCTTCTTGGTTGTGGCAGCCTTCTTTACGGGCGTCGCCTTCTTCGCTGCGGGCTTAGCGGCAGCGGCCTTGGTGACACGACCAGTCTTGGTCTTTGTCAGAGCCTTCTCAGCGGCGGGCTGCGGTTGTGCGTTAGTGGCTGGGTGCTTGCAGGAATGGAGGGCATGGGGGAAACTCACCTTCTTGGGCGCGGCTGCCTTCTTCTCCTTGGGCTCTTTCTTCTCCTTCTTAGGGGCAGCGGCGGCCTTCTTCTCCTTAGGCTCCTTCTTTTCTTTAGTGGCAGCAGCCGCCTTCTTCTCCTTGGGCTCCTTCTTCTCCTTGGCGGCGGCCTCCTTCTTAGGGGCGGCAGCCTTTTTAGGAGCAGCAGGCTTCTTTGCCTTCTCACCGGCCTCCTTCTTGGGGGCAGGGGCCTTCTTGGCCAGCTTGGTGCCGCCAGAAGGGCCTGAAAGCAAGCGAGTCAGCGGCATGGACACACAGGCAAAGGGTGCAGTCACGGCGAGGAGCCAGGCAGCGGCTTTCCTGGGATGATAATCCGCTGTCAGTAGTGCAGGCAAGGCGTCGCGACTTACCCTTGGGCTGCTGGAAAACGCCCTTGTCGACACCGTTCCTCAGAGCCTTGTTGAACAGAGAGTCGAACATGGCATCGGTGACCTCAAGCTTGTTGTTGGCCTTGACGTACTTCTTCAGTGATTGGCGGCTGTGGATGGGCTTGTTAGTTGGATATGTTCTGTGGGAAGCTCTGGATAGCTTCACTTGTCCAGGGTCGCGCGATGCATGACCTTCCTAATGCGGGGTGGGTGATTAAAAGGGACGGTGCTTACCTGGAACCATTGCGGTCCTTGAGCTGAAATGCAAAAGATGGCATAGGTCAGTAAATTATTCTCATGCGAGCGAAAATAGGCATCGCGAGCGTCCTGTTGTGGTGGCCACGACAATCGCGCTGGGCGTTGTGTCACTGTTCGCGACCGCAAAACTCTCCGAAGTCCATGCGCCTGTGCTGTGCGCCAGAGGCAAGGAAAGACGAGTAATTACATTGATAATGGCGTCGGTGATCATAGCCTGTAGCATTGTTAGCATCAATCCAACGTCCCAAAAAGTCCGACGTCATGGGAACATACCTGGTAGGATGGGTGGGAGCTGGTCGACTTGGCCTTGGGAGCAGCGCCCTCGGCCTTGGTCTCGGTCTTCTTGGGAGGCATTTTTGCTAGTGTGTTGTTGGTGTTTGGAAGAGAGAAAAAATCACAGTGATGGTTGCAGAATTGATTTCGATTGACAAGAATCTCACAAGACCGGAATTGTTTTTTCAAAAAGTCGTGGCTGTGGGAGAGAATCTAGAAGGGAGAGGGGAGAGGGTGTCGGGACGTGTGCGGGCGCGGTGGTGGCGGGCGCCCGTGTTTATATATGACGGCGGGGGTCGCGGCGCAATCAGTAGAATCACTCCAAGGGGCGGCGCACACCCAGAGCATGGCGCGCCCGCCTGCAGCACACAACCTGCACGCACCAGACCACCCACCACCCACCCTCCCCTTCCTCCTCCATTTGCCACACAATCCCCAATCCCACGTTCCCTTCCTGCCAGCGCCCAGGCACCACCCCAACTGCCCACAAACCTCCATAGCTTCCCGCGCCTTTGGGCCGTTGCCGCCTGAGGGAAATGCCGACTGGGGCCCAAGCTCCTTGCAGTGCTTGCTGGCTGATGGCTGCTCGACGAGGGCATGCATTGAAAACGTTCCGACCTGCTTCTCTCTCCACCCACCACACATAGGTCGCCTCGTCGTTGGTCAAGCGGAGCGAAGGGAAGCTCCCGGCTCCCTTGCGTTTGAAGCTTGAGGTCGTGTCGCACCTTCTCGTCGCTCTCAATTCAGCCACGTCAGGCGACGAGAGAGTGAGGAAAAGCCTGGGGCGCTTTCACGACCATTCACGCACGCACATGATTGTCGTGCTCCTGTAGCGGTGGCGTCTACACGTCACTCCTGCTTGCGTCTCGAGTCGTCAAATCCCGTCGTGCCAGACAGCGCGTCTCGTCGCTCGCCATTCATGCCCGCATGTATTGTGCCTTTTGCGCGTCGGCACTCTACGTGATCTAGTCCATGCAAGGCAGATTGCTTTTTTTTTCCTCTCCAGAACATGATCCGAAAGTATATGGTTTGCGCGTGTCTCAGATGTAAGGATGCTCGGCGGCTACATGAGCGCGCTCGTGAATGGAGTGTGAATGGCTCATACACTGGGAGCTCTTTGTTCGGCTTCTTTTTCCCCTCGCTCCTCTGACAGCTGTGTTCGGGTTCTTTGTGCAGGGCAAGGCAAGGGAGGACCTGTGGTTCCCCCACCCCAACTCCACTGGACCACTCAAGCGCACACACGCCTCGTGCGGATAACCGCTAAGCCCGTTGCGGGACACCTATGGTCAGTGACGAAATCAGCCGAGTGGTCGAATGAGAAAATGATGCGCAAAAATAAGAATTAGAACCCAAAAAAGCGACCGGGGCCCCAGCCCAAAGGTCGCGGTTTTTTGTGATTGGTCGGCTCCAACAACATGCTATCCACTTTGTACCTCTGGCCGCTCACAACTCTGATCGAGCCCAGCAGCTCTGCCATTTTTTCCTTGATCTCGACCCCCCCTTCCTCCTCGTCCCCGTCTTCTCTGCTTTCTTCGATGCCAACGCCTCTAAATATCCATAGCATGAGTGAGGTTATTTGGCTCACCGCTACATGGTTCGTCTCTTGGCGCCCTGACCTGTCAGCCCACCCTGGCTGCGTAGGTCTTTTTTTTCTTCTTCTTCAGCAAGTTGTTTCTGTTCCACGTCCTATGTGAAAATCGTTGCTGTGAGTCGCGAGCGCATCCAAACGCGATGCGATAAATGGGACCTCGCAGCGCGAACCGAATTCTGCTCCGACGAACCCATGTAGTCGCGTTCATAATCGATATGACGGGTTAGCCGAAATTGACCTCGTTCTTTCCACGCTTCTTTTGTGCGGTTTGAACTTGGATTGCCCGCGCCAGCTCGCTTCCCAGCTCAAGTACCGAAATCGGTGTCGCCAGCCTCGCTTGGATGAAGTTATCCGCACCTCGCTCACTTCACTGCGCCAACATCTTCGCTCGCACAATCCCACGCTCAACGTATTCTATGTAAATAGCCTGCGACCCCGTCCAGACTCGTTCGAGGCCCAGACTCCAGACTGTTTATTTCGAATTTTGTTCATCGTGCCGCCAGCGCCGGCTGATCAGGCTGCCATCGGCCTGTCTCAGCTGACCCAAGTCATTTGTCCCTCGCGCCATTTTCCCCTACGCTTCGAGTCCATCGAAAGCGTCGTTGCACCACATGCCATATGAGAGGCGTACATGGATGTATATGGCGGCTGCTCCCATTTTGCCACAGGCTGGTTTTGACGCGAGTGCGCATGCATGAGTCCCGAGGAAAGCGTGCGCAGGCATCTGTCTCGGCTCCCTTCCTTTTTTATTTTCTCCCTGTTTTCTCGGACAAAAGAACTGTGCAAGGGACTCCCAGTTCCTCCCCGCCTGAAAGATTGTGTAAAAACAACCAGCTCGGTGGCATGAGTGCTGGTACTGTAACTGCTTGGTTTTCCTCTCCGTTAATCGAAGGAACTGCGCCACCAGTCTCGACCCTGGGCGGCGAAGCCTGTCCACGCGCGCATCATCAGCATCATCCACCCTGCCAGCCCGCGCTCCCATGCCGTTTACTGTTTCCCGACCACAGAATCTGTTTCCAATGCCATCTGTGCATTGCTCGACCATAACAATCCGCCGCACAAGTGGGGAGAGGTGCCGTTGTTTTTTTTTTTTTCCGTCGAGACTCCCATGCATGCATTCGTGTGCAGCGCCTCCTGGGGACACGTTCAGGTCACGCCGCCACGGGAGCAGCCATGTTTCGCTCTCCCTATTCCTGGATCCACGCATCTCACCGTGATAGGCCTCACTCCTTCAATTCGTTGTCGACCCATTGCCATTGCTCTGAAAGCGCGACGGCGTGTAATTTTCCTTGATGGCCCCAATTAACCTCCCAGACGGGGTCCCGGTGCTTTGGCCATTTGGTGCTTTGCCGTATATCCCGTCAACGCCACCTGCCATCTTACACGGAGGGCACGTGCCGTAAGACACGCCAGGGATCCGAAGGTCACACCGACAGCAAAGCACCCGAAAAACATCCATCTGCAACAAATCTTTGCCAAATGACAGCAAACCCTTCACGTATTCCCATAGGGCTGCAGATTTAAAAACCGCCAGATAACAAACAGACCATGCGGATAAACTAGTGGTTCGTATAAGCGTTCAAAATAATGAGGCGCTGGAGATGAACTCATGCCTTTGATGTGATCTCACTTGTTTTTAAGTACCAATGGCTTAAATCAATATAACCAGCGAAAATATTTTAAACATATCAACCAGTACTCAACACGGTATACCACAATCCTTTAAACAGCTCTATACGATAAATCCAACAACTTCAGATATAAAGCGACCATTTACAGCGCTCAAAGGTATGCTTCTTTCATGTCTATCCCCCATCCTGCCTATATGGCCGTGATAGATATCCAGGGTGCTTGGTGGAAACCTGCAGACCCAGACGATAAAAAGATAACAACCCGGAAATGCTGGCGGCTTGAAAGAAAACCCCGCAAAAGCAACTGGTAGTGAAAAACGGGCGGGTTATCAGTGAAAGGTCGGATTGCGAATTTATATATTCGACAGGCAGTAATGTAGTATCTCGTCTCCCAATTCCCAATTTCCCCTACTCACTGGCACCACGATGACCTACGAGTTGCCGCTGACATCGATGCCATAGCTGATGAACCACTTTAAACAGGTAATTGGGGAGTGAAGGGTCTTGACACCGACAAAGCTACGACGAATGGCCAAGCATGTTGTCGGAGAACGCGGAGGAGAATGGCCCTGGTCCGTGCACCACGCCCATATTATTGGACTGCATGCCCCTCAAGGATTGTTGACGCTATTATGATGGGTCCAAGGCGTGCCATATCTCTGCCGTTATCGCTATATTCATGTGTCAAGGGGAACAAATGCAGCGGCGGACACGTTCCGCGCACATGAGTATGTATACGTATGCTGGGGATTGCAATATACTCGGGCGGCACTAAATCATACTAGGTAGAGAAAATGCGTGTCCGAGGCGAGAGTCGGGTATGAAGGAGCTCGCTATGGACAACCAGTTAGGGTTGCGGGGGTAATAAAACCGAGATCAACGCGACACAACGAAGAAAAAGCCGTTTGTCTACCGAAAAGCAATCCCAGTCGGGCTTATGTAGAGATTTCATGCATTCTTTCCCTCCGTGATACCCTCCCCCAACGCGGGCCTCCTGACGGTATGCTTGCCGAATAATATGCAGGAGGTGGCGCGTCAATGCTGCTCCAGCACCCCCTCAGACAAGTTCGGACCAAATACCAGTTCATCCGCACCACCAAACTGCCCACAATTAGACGGCATACTTCCGAGTCCACTCGCGGGCCGTGTTCTCGTACTGGGCCCTCGCAGTCTTGTACACGTGGGCGATCTCTGGGACCAGGGGATCATCAGGGTTGGGGTCGGTAAGCATCGAACAGATCGACAGTAGGACTGTAAGTGTGGTGGTCATAGTGTCAGTCGCCGGCTGCAAAACATCGGCTGACATGTCGTCCTAGGCGGAGAGCGAAGTGGCGTATCCAATGAACTCGCACGGTGGTACACGTGCTGTGCATAACCTTCAGCACCAGTTGAAGACCCAAGACGGGACTTACCTTTGGAGATGGTCAAAGCAGGACTCCATTGGTCTCGCAGAATGTCGAGGCAGATGCTGCCATTGCTGTTGATGTTGGGGTGGTAGATGCGGGTGGTAAAGTTGACCTTGGGTGGCTTGAAGGGGTAGTCGGTAGGGAAACGGATCTCCAGGAAGAAAACACCGCCAGCGAAAGGGGAGTCGTTCTAACGAGTCGCAAAACAGCACACATGTCAGATTCATGACGAGCTCAAAACACACATTCGAACAGCCGTTGGCGCGCACGAGGCCCCGAGTCAGGGTGGGGAGTCCGACATGCATCGCCGACTACGTAGGCTGGTGGGGTCAGGGGAAAAAAAAGCAGTAAACGTACCGGTCCCATGATCGTCGCCTGCCAGTGGAACTATATGGCGGGGGAGAAAACAAGTCAGTTAAATGTTCTGTTCCAAGGGCCCGATGGCATCGCGATGTAACGACCGAGCGTGGTCTCGTGTGTCGTGTGCCGGGCGTCTCAGCTGAGTCACGATAACTCTGGCCAACGTTTTTCATGAGGGGTCGGAAGTTGCGGTCGCGCATACCAGGTCCGGGTTGCCAGATGCTGTGTCGACGGGGCCGGCGGAGCATGATGAGGGGGGATCACTGCAATCCGTAGAACAAGCAGATTGTCAGTATTTGCATCGCTCATTCTGGGGATGGGAATGAGGTCATCCTCAGCTGGGCGTCGCGGCGGCGGGTAGGTGGCGGTGATGGAAATGGCGGACAGCCAACCGCAGTCTGCCCCGCCGCAGGACTCGGAATCATCTCTGGGAAAATCGAAGGTCGAGGGAATCTGTAACGTACCGTCCGAGGTCTTGGAGTTCCTTGTTGATGCGCTTAAGAGCCATTGTGATGTATGCGGTGGAATCCGCTCGTGAGATTCAGGCGGTGGGCGATGGCCGAAGGGTATTTCCCTTCAGAGGTCGACGCGGAGGGAAAAAAGAAAAGAAAGGAAATCGGGCTAAAGAGTTGGAGTGGACAAAAGTCAGGTCAGCGGCAGCCTAGGCAAGCAAGCGGGCGGTTGGTCATTGGAAGGAATCAAGCACGGGGTCCTCGACAGGCACAAGCACCAAGACGGCAGATTGACGAGAACGGACAGACAGCAGGCGGGCAGGCGGGCAGGGCTGGGGCGAAGGACATACTATATCGCGCGCAAAACGGAGAATGGATAAATCGACGATCGTAACGTGTGCGGTCGAGAGGCTGTGATTATTGTGTCTGTCGGTTTGCAGATGCCAGGTTTGAGTGTCGGGTGGTGGAGGATGGTTTGGGTGGCAGCCAGAGGCTTGAAGGTTTTGAGAAAGCGGACAGCGAGCGAGGGTGGGGCGGGGCCCGCCTGGTACGGGTGGCACCAGGCGTGGTCTGTGCGCCGCTTGTCAATGACCAGGTTTTGGGCGGCGGCGGCACCAGCATGGGCGCCTCATTCACGCAGCTAAAGAGGCCCGGCCGGATGCAGCTGCATTCGCGCCTGACTTCTTTTGCGATTCTCGGAATCTGCAACCAGCGGCCAGCCAGGAGACGGGGAGCCAGGCAGCACAGCACCGCCACCTCCTCGGCTGACATTTTCCCTTCCATGGGGGACCTAGGGGAGAATCATATTGGCCGCGCGCACAGCCACTCCCAGGCGAGGGCCGTCAGAAATGGGTGCAAGCTTTCAGTGGCTAGAATGGACGGTCACGGCAATTTCTCAGCTGTTCCAGGAGAACAGTCATCCGTGCAGGCGGGCGTTGCGACATTCTGATGAGCCCTTTGGCTTGCCACACAGCCTTTGCCACCTCGGCAAAAAGTCTTTTGTTTTCTGACGGCTGCTGTTGCTGACATACGTTGGTGGAAACCCAACGAATCGCCCAAGGAGTTTATTTGCCAGACACTTGTCCGAAAATCGGTGGAGGAGAATCGAACAAAAGGTGGTGCGGCTGCAAAGAGGCAAAGCCGGTGCTTCT